>JASXSY010000549.1:0-298303 GCA_034509805.1 Sipha maydis | reverse complement strand
TGGTAACCCTAACTATAGGTATTCATAGAAATATACTTGCCATACGTTTTGATATAAAATACAAATTGTTAACTTCAAATATAAATTTCAATCAAAATTTCAATATAATTAATACATAAATATATATAGACAAATATAGTTGTGAATGGCAAAATAAACGAAATCATAAAATTATACTCGAGAATCAAGATCACGGAACTAATTTATAGCCACTATATCAGCAATTGTGTATTTTCAAGCTAGTTGCTATTAAAACTAGAAAACTTTATTTGGTCTTTTGATCCGGCACCGATGTTGGGCGCATGATTAGTGATGTAGACGTTATTTCGAGTGCTGCCTAACACTCGCTACAGCAGTAACATGAATTTTAATAAAATATACATTCGTAACTTTAAACAGTTTTTAGACATTTTTGGTTGTAGAATTACGTTTTTGATATCAAAATAATTTTGAGAAGTAACTACTACAAAGAGAAGCAAAAAGTTTTAGTATTTTTATTTTTATTTTTTAGAAAAAAAAAAAAAAACAAAAATAATTTTTATATATTTAAATAAATATAAAAACAATTTTAATAATAATTGGTATAGGAATCTTCAGGCTTTTTTGATACCGCAATTGCTTTTTTATGACCAATTACACCCAAATACTATTTAGAGTATTGAAGTATGTTTAAGTATCAAAAAAAAAAACTAATTTATGACCTTTGTGTATTGCTTTACTCTATTGTTAAAGTAGAGTTCGAAAATAACGTTTGTTTCACTACTTATATGTTCTTACAGTCAACTTGTCCACTGTTGTGTAACAAACTGTAGATCTAAAAGGACCCCTCAAACGCAAATATTTCAAATATCATTGTTATTGTGGGTAGTTTATATGGAACAGAATTTCAATCATAAAAATGTAAATGTGTAGAAAGATAAAAAACAAAATTGAAAACTGCAATCACCGTTATTAGATTTCGTTATTTCATTATATTATTTAATATTGTTCGATATATTATACGCATGAATTTATATTGTATATAATTTCAATAAATCATTTGATTCCATGGTTATTTAATATTATGCTGGTCCCCAGAGATAATAAGTATAATACAATGCGTATTTAAGATTCAGTACTCGAATTTTTTTCGAGAAAATATGCATGTACTTTCGTAGTATTGATAAAACTATAAGATTATTATATTGTTAGTGGCCGTGCTTCCGGCAGTAGTATAAAATTGAGATTCCAGTATCGGCCTTTTGTTATTTAATCAGATGTCGTACTTAATTTATTTTGACTGTTGTATAACAAAAAGAAAAAAACTCTTATCAACCAATGTTATGAATTTTCTTTTCACAAATGAGATATTACATGTTTATATTTCCCCTTAAATTATAAGATATTCGTCTCATTGTAAATTTAACATGCAGACCACACACGATTCGATTCATTTATGTATCGAATTTAAACCATAGATTTTTATAAAGGTTTCATCGTTGTGTGTATAAAAATAAAATTAGGTTTTGTAAAACATATCCATATTTAATGTATACACTCTTTTGTATACATATATAAAGTTGAACTACTCGGCTTTACCACTGCGCAACTATGAAATAAATTGTATCGTGTGTTTTCACCATTTATTTCACCATGTAATTATTACGCATAAAAATGCTAAATACTTAATAATTAATTAATAATTTTCAACATTTTTATTGAACTCGGAATAAAATTTAGATTATATAATCAATGTGATTTAAATCCACAAACTTTGTGTTACGAAAGTTTACGATGTTAATACCAAATTCGATGACTAGTCATTAAATGATCAGAGTTTGATTAGTAGATATGGTTTGTCGAACATGCAATCTGACCGGTTTGTGAGTATAATAATTTGGTAAAAGTTATACTATATTTCGATAATATTGGACTACAAATAGTCAAAAGAATGTCTATCAATTTAGGTTTTCACATTTGTATTTGTATCGTTAAACAATATACCACAACACCAAAAGCAATTACTTATTACATTGTCTAATTAACACTTTGGGCATTATTCACTATATCTAGTCAATATTATAATTATTTAAACTGGCTGGTTTTTTTTTTGACATTATTCTTAATGTTTAAGCATTATGAATATGATAAAGATAATAGTATCAGATTATTCACATTTCCGGTAACATGTAGATTAAGAATACCGATCTTAATTTATCGTACGCATTTAAGTTAGGTGCTATAAAAAAAATAAAATTTTTATAATTTTTTTTCTGAAAAATCCGGAAATTATCATCATAATCACTATCGCAACATTTGCCAAACATTTTAACACACGAATACGTTTTATACATCATTGCCAATGCAATTATACCATTGAGATCTTCGCGTTCGTTTTTATAATAAATATCGTGAGTTATATTGAAAAAGGTACAAATACTTATTACGATATCGTGTTATTGTGGCGCGTGTGCTCTCTTCGTGTACGAAGACACTTATTGTGTACACAGCGGATACAAATATTCTCATTTAACAATGTAGATAAATTTAATGCAACAGCCGTATAATACTATTGTCGTTCGAGACGTACACTATATGTCTCGTATATGTACCATAACTTAATTGTTTTATTTTTTTACGAAACTTAAAAGAGTTAAAGCTTAGAGGCTTAATGTGAATCGCGTAAACCTAGCTGCGGTGTCTATATATTAGTAAAATATTTGAAAAACGCATATTTCTCACGATTTTATGTTTTCCGTTACATTCTAGGAGTAGAAAATCTATTAAAATTTTATGTCTTTAGAATCGGGATGGCCAAACTGCAGCACATGTTGTTATTGAATGGCGCACTATTGTCAGATAAAATAACATACCTAATTAATAAATATTATTAGATTATTATTGTAGCAGTGGAGTTTCCCGGCTATTATTCCTATACGAGAATTGTTACGATGCAATAACAATTCCAAGTGTGTATTAAATTACTAGAATAATAAAGTTGATCGTGTCATATTGGTTATATTATACGTTAGCGAGTAATTTGTGTCGTTATTGTGTGTGATCTAAAGCAAGGGTTCTCAACCTTTTAAGGTACATATCTTTCATATTATTCTCTGTCACACTTTTCACCATAATAAGATTGAATTATGTTAAATATATATATATATATATATATATATTTTAATATATACATCATAATATTATTAAGTAGATGCAAATTAATTAGAGTGTTAGTTCCGCTAGTTCTAATCAATTGTGACTCGATTATATAACAAAATAATCAAAAATAACGTTTTCATGGTTTGTTACATTTTAAAAATGTTCACGTCTCCCTTCTTTAGAGATTTCACCCACTGATTAAGAACCACTATTCTAAAGTTTAGATCAAAAACCGAATTGATCTGCATATTTTACACTAATTTTTATATTTATTATTTCAATAAATTTCGTTGAAAGAAAAACACAAACACATACACACATAATATATTTAAAAACTTTGTTTTAAGTTAAGAAGCGTTTTGTGTAGCTATTATTTTTGACTGAACACTATAAAAATCAAATGATAAACGCTTCGCATAAATAATAACCCTTAATTTTGCTCGAAAATGTGTAACATACCTTCTTTAAAATTTAAATTTAAATTAGGACACGTCCCGTATTATTAATAAAATAAAATAAAAACACACGCTGCAAACCTACAACAATATATATCGAATTTATTATATTTTATTTAGTCTGGAAAGGGGTGAGTGTGCATATGCTGTACGCGTATCATATTGTTTGCAGCTGCTCTTGGGGGACATCAAACATTTATATACATATATGCATATAATAAACACACATATACGATTTTCGAGTGCAGCTGTCTTGGTTTCAATAACCTTGACTAAGGTAGTTACTACAAATTCAAACATTTCATCGGAGGGTAGACTGTACACATTGATAGAAAACTTCAAATTAATTGATTTAGGATCTTCTGTATGCACAGCAGCCGACATACGAATGTATATTATATAATATACTTTGAATTAGTAGTATGTTAACATGTAAAATGATTTTAACTTATCGGTTTCAATGTTTAACATAATATTACTATGAATTATTGATTTAAAATATTTTCATTTATTATAATTTATTTTCATTTATTTTATTTTATTTTAATTAAGTACAGTAAATAATAATGTAAGAAATGGTATTATCAAATAGATTAGTAGAGAATAAAATGTTACACAAACGTTTCCATTAGAGCGGGTTATGACTTTTAAAAATTTACATTTTTTTGAGTGTTTCTTTAAATGAATAGGAATTAGAGACAAATAATTGTAAATTATAATAATATTATAAAGGATACATTTAAATGTACATTAAATGTAATTCTAAAATAATTTAATAGTTATGATTGTGGATTAATGAAATTAGAGTGTGGATTGTACAATTTTTGCGTGATGTTAATATTGATATACACATTTGAGATCATTGGTCTTATCCTTTATTTCGAATCTGTCATCATATTAATCATTTTAATTTAATTTTTTTTGTTTTTGCAATTAATATAAATGCAAATAACTGTAATTTATTGTAAATATTTAATATTTTAGCACATTTTTATACTTAACGTTTTTGGTTTTTTTGTTATTTGTTTTAATTTAAAACTTTTTCGGGTTCTATACTCGTAAGCACACCACATAAAGTTGCCTATGGAAAAACAAGTTTTTTCTAAATCTTAGAAAAAAGTCTTATAACCTGCTATTCTAAGAATCTATTATTGATATTTGTATATTGTTATTGCTAGTGCCGGGTTAAGGAGGGGCAAAGCGGACATTTGCTTTTGGTAGCAAATTTTTGCAATTTCTTAACGGTGAAAACGAAATGTTGAAGTTTTTTTTTAATGTACCAACATTTTTTGGAAGAATTATTAATAATTGAAAAATGTGTATAACAAAAAATAATAGTACTCCAATACCATATCGCTTACCGCAAAAAAATCAGGTGAATCAGCGATCAGCATATTATTTATAAGATAGGTAACATTTTGCTAGGACCGACGTATTTCTATTTTCGTTCGTATTATCGTAATATTTTCGAGTGTAAATTAGAACATTGTATAGGTACTGAATTATAATCGTATTAGTTGTATACCCGTATAGTTGTATTATAATTTATAGCCATCAGATTATTAAATTTAATATTAACAGTTTCAAATAGTTTATTGATTTTTTTAAAAACAATTGCTTAATGATTGTATACTGTCGAGCAACCGTTTTTATTATTCTATCGTTTACTCGATTTTCGAGTATTGTAAATCGTATTTGCAGACTCGTAAATTGTCAAGTCATATTGACCAATAATCTAACGGTTTAATATTTTCCAAACAGTGATTTTTCTAATCAATGTGAGTGGAGAGCGCATAAATTTATGTGGAACTGAATGTTTATACAAAGTACTAATAGTTGTATAATAACTGCCAGTGTTCGACGTGTTTATAAATATAGGTAGATAAATTAAACAATTTTAAAGTGGATTTTATTTTTATAAATTTTATATGATGAGTACAACGATACAATAGGTTTGTAAATGACTGCATTTTAAAATCTGTACCCAGGTAGCATATCCGTTTACCAGGAGTTGGTATTCCAAATTAAAGGAAGCTTTTAGAGGAAACCGCACATTTTTAAACTGAAATAGCAAATCTGTTGAAATTATTGGAATTTGGGGAATGAAAACATTTACTCCTTTGGCTAATTTATTGATGCTTTCCCAACAACGTCGCCTCGTACATTGAGTCCGCGATTACCACGCGTTTATGTTTAGACGGTTAGGTTAGGTATAGGTTAGTAGTATATAGAGGTTAGTAGTAGTAGGTTAGTTAGGTTTAGTTAGGTTGCACGCTGAACAAATTTGTACTTTTATCGGAGGTCATTAAACTATTAAATCGACGACAATCAACGACTTATCAGACACAAAATGCAACACGTGGTCGTTCCAAGTACTCGATTATTATTCCGTTATAACCATTTTTCTTACACTTTTAGTACGTACATTTAATGACAGCCAAACGAATATCAACGAATATTCTACTATAGTAGAATAGTAGAAGTTATAGTAGTTATAGTAGAAGTATAGTAGAAGTTTGTACTCGCACGTTGTACATTTTTACAGCAGTCCTAATGTGTGTTAATCATAACCCTTATCAAATGTCAATACATTTACCATGTTATAAACCTTCATTTATTCTTTACAATTGTATACATTGTGTACATATTGTATACAATTGTAAAGAATAAATGAAGGTTTATAACATGGTAGATGTATTGACATTTGATAAGGGTTATGATTAACACACATTAGGACTGCTGTAAAAATGTACAACGTGCGAGTACAAACTTTCACCTCTATTTTAATTTCCTTCAAGCCTTTTTTTGTGACAAGATAGCTTACGTTATTTTCCATGGTCTAACCCATTTTTGTACCAAATTTCATCAATATCGGTTCTGCGGTTAGTAGTGATTTTTTTAAGGAATATTCAGCGGGCAAAAAAAAATGTCCATGCATATAATCAAAATCGATAAAATCAACATCAAAAAACTGTATTATAAACCTATGAAAAAAAAAATTAATTTAATGTCAATGTTAATATTCAAATCATAAAAACTCTAGTAATACAATACTAACTCATAATGATATATTATATCGATATATATACTCGTATAATCAGTGTTTGGAACATTCAGTTAAAAATTGAACTTGTTCACGTTCACGTTCAGTGAGTAAAAATGGAATTCGTTCACGTTTATGTTAATTTTTTAAAGCGTTCATGTTCACGTTCAACTTCTATAAAATAATTAACGTGTTCATCTAGCCCTTCATTAAATTTGTTTATTGCATTTTAATGAATCACCTACACGCATTATTTATAAATGTAACCTTTACAAAATGTATTGGGTATATTTTAATTTATGTGTAAAACCTTTAGTTAAACATTATAATCGATATTTATTATTTATACTTATATTTTTTATTTTAAATTTAAAATTTTTAACAATAACATCGTTGTCGCCCAGTAGTTAAGTATATCAAATTCTAGACAGCAAAAAATATTTACTAAGTCACATCTATGTCACTCAGTATATTAATTAAAATATATATTGGCGGTTAGGTATCTTCATCATTATATATATTTTTAAATTGATTATAGTATAAGCACATTTATGGTTTATAAATTATTCTACATACATTTAAAACTGATAAAATATAACTATGTATGATTTGTAATATGTAATATTAACATCATTGGTGATTTAAATATGAAAAAAATCAAATGATAATTTTAAGAAATAGATTTTATTTTTAAAAATAAATCTATTATATAGAATAAATAAATTCTTACAACCATGAAATTATTTAAAGAAACATCGAATTTTCTGGATGAACTATGATCATAATTTATGTTTCAAAAAAAATGAAAAAAAAGTTTTTATATAATGGCGTTAAACTCAGATTAAATTGGAAGGGAAAAATTAATTCTTGCTAACTACAACCTATTACATCATAGAAATATATATATATATATATATATATATAGTAGTTGCTTTATAAATAAATCATTGGTTATCTATCGATCCAGATCAGAAAAAAATGGATGTCAGTCGTCCTTTTGGGCTATAGGCTCGGCGCCACTGATTGTATAATTTTTTTTTTCGTAAATTGTTATAGCGAATGAATCTATATTTATCATAAAATGACCGTTTTATTGTATAATACCGATAATAAGGAAGAAATAACTTTTGACTTTTAACCCAGTGCGTTGAACTATAAAACTTAAAAACTAAAACTAAAAATAAATGCATTTTTTAATTAGCATTTGGATCGCAAACCAATTCGTGTGATTCGTCCGGAATGTTGTCGACTTCAAACGTGATTCAGTATCGAATATATTACTGATGTTAACTCACCGATACTCTTCGAAAATTTAGTTTGCTAAATCATTTCAAAAGTTGTTTTAACCAATACAGCCGAAACGGTTTAACCTATAACTATGGTGACCAGACGTACTCTTTTTCGTAGGACAGTACTCTTTTTTGATACGTGTCCTAGTGTCCTTAACAATAGTGTTAAGTACATGAAATTGTACTCTTTTTTAAAATATTATTGACAAATATATGTTTATGCTTTTTTTATAATTTGAATTATACAAAATTTATAAAGTTTGTATATTTTATCAATACGAGTATATAAGTAAAGCTATGTATTTATTTGTTTAAATTTTACACTTGGTATTTTTACCATTGAGAAATAATTTATCCTTTAGTTTGTTTACTTTAAATTACTTAAATTTCAAATATTTTCATTATAAGGACACACACTAAATGAGTTGACAATATTATTTCAAATAATTGGTTTTTATAGTTGAT
Organism: Sipha maydis; assembly: GCA_034509805.1. Lineage (NCBI taxonomy): Eukaryota > Metazoa > Arthropoda > Insecta > Hemiptera > Aphididae > Sipha > Sipha maydis. The sequence goes on along the minus strand of JASXSY010000549.1, from coordinate 289,913 downwards.
AATAATAATAAAAAAATTAAGTGTTTAGATAAAAAAAAAATAATAATTTTTGTAGAAGAAGATGACCTATATACTATGGAGTATGGGCTATGCCTATGGTGACCAGACGTACTCTTTTTCGTAGGATAGTACTCTTCTTTGATGTGTGTGAAAAAATGTGAAAAAAACCCAATTTTTATAGAAGTCGATTACCTATGGACTACACCTATGACTTGGGTAAAATGGATAAAATAGTATACGCGTTGGGCATTATGACAGAGGAAAAGCTAAGTTTTAAAATGTACTTTTTTTTAAATTTTTATACCTGGTCACCATACCATGTTATAGGCTATAACAGACATCAATGTACACGGTTAAAAAAAATAAAAACAATGTCGATTAGCAGCTAGTCAACGGCGACACCATAGTGGAAAATTATTAACGAACTGCTTGTTTACACTTGTTAGGCGTTCGTGGAAAAGTTTTCGAATGATCTGGCGGCCGAATACGACAGTGGAGCGCACGTGAATTACGGGATGGAGCAGACCCCGCGGATTGCAGTCCGGTGCCTATTGCCCGGATTCGTGTCCACCAAGATGAGCAGAATGCGGCCCTCGATGTATGTGCCAGGAGCGACCGCGTACGTGCGCCACTCGCTCCTCTCGCTGGGCTGCCACTGCAGATGCAGGGTAGCGCGTGGATGGCCGGAGCGACGCAGGAGTGACGGAACCGGCCAACACGGGGACGGGGTAGGGTGGCTGGCGAGCGCGTCCGCCGCGGTATTCGACTCACCGTCGTCGCCGTTCTCAGTCGGATGCCCGGGCGTCGGTACCACCGGTTACACGTTGCACACGGTCATGGTAAGTCATTGCAATGCATCCTTTGTTGGCCCGAGGCGGCAAACTTAACTTAACCTAAATAACCTAACTAACCTACTAACCTTACCTAGCCGGCACGTCGGAACGGTACATGGTATGTACGATGATAACCGTCAATTGTGGTTTCCATTTGTTTGAGATCAAATCGTTGATCGTCGACGCGATGACCGGGCTGTTATCGTGTTGTGTACATTGCACATGCGATAAACCGATTAAGCAGCGCTTTGAAAACGATGCTGCAGTTGCAGTGTTAGGCATGAACTGTATTTTAGAACATTTTGTAATGATCGAGATGATACGGAAAAAAGCTTGGAAAGATGTGGCTAACGCAGAACACGGTTTCGAAAATAATTATTTTTTATTTTATTTTTTTCATATGAAACGGATGTTTTTGTTGCATTAAACAAACTAATTTCTACAAAAGATTAATTTTGCGTTATGCTTCCATAATAATTTCCATTATATTAATAATAATATTCCAATCATGTTTCCAACAAATTCTTAAATGATTCCTGACTCGTCCAATAATAACTCTGAAGTTTCTCGGAGCCAAGTGAATGTTCTCTCTCAATAATAGCATAATCATGATTTAAATTTATATAACTGTGCGAATGAATCCAAAATTTTATTTTTTTGTTAACGTTTCATGTACAACAATGCTATAACTACACTATCGTCGCCGGACTCAGTTGTACACCAATACTAATTCAACACTGACACGTAAACTTTGCTACTCTGTTCCTTAATTATATTTTTATCGTCTATATCGTAGATTGATAAGAGTGGCGTATTACAAGTGTGTAAAGAAATCACTATACAATTATCATCGTACATCACAAATTGCATATCTCAAGTATCGTATTTAGTTCTGATGCGCGTTCCACCCAAGAATACAGAGTACTGTCACGGTATTGCAAATGTACAGCGATTCTGTCGGTTCCATACTGAACCAGTCTTGTGTTGTTGACTTTAGCAACGGCGCGAAGTTCATTTTCCAATGAAGCAGTTACGTATACCGTGTACTCAACCCAAGTTAAACTTTTAGATTCAGAGTGAAACATTAAATACTGATGTTTATTTTATTATTATTCTTTTTTTTTTATGTGAACACTACTTTGTATATTGATACTTGTCCAGACGTTTATTGCGATACCTTCAAATATCAGCAATCGTGTGTACTGTAGCGTGCCGAGTGGTTTGTTCGACACGGTTACATGATGTTGATATGCAATTATGTTTTAAGTTAAATTAGTAGACAATCAAGAATACTTGTTACGATATTGCTGATATTTATTAATACTTTTAATAAAATCAGTATAGACAAAATGGCAATAACAAATATAAGTTGAGCATCTTTACTGGATGGCTGGGCACGTCTGATATTGGTGCTCAACCGGAGCCCTTATAAATGTTTGATCGTGTCATCGCATAATATATGAAATCAGAATAGCTACTGATAAAATTTTACACAGTGTACATAGGAGAGTTAAAAAATCATTCAGCCATTGTTATGGAGTTCCAAGAGTGTATATAATTCATAAATTGTATTGTTTAATAAACAATATAGGTACATAAAAACTATGAAGTACGTTCAATGCTTTCAACATAATTACTGCAGAATAAATGTTACCACCTTTAAAGTTATAAGAAACTAGGATTTTATAAATATAGCAACTGAATCTTGTTTACAAGTGACCATTCTAAATTCATAATTCTGTGGTGATATTGTCGGTTTATTTGATTTTTTTCGCTTACGTCCATGATCGACAGTGTCGATTCGACACACTCGAATAATGATGATATTATTTTACAATTCGCAGAATTTTCCTTATAATCGTTTTTTCGATTCGTACGTGGTTTCTTTTCTTTGTTTCACAATTTGTTCAGGGTTAGTTTTATATAAAGTTTTTGCTTTTAAATAATATGTAGCTTAGATTTTTACGTGTACATTATTTGAATACAAAGAGTGTTAGAGAGTAATCATTATAAATACATATTAACTACTAAATACGTACAAAGCAATATACTAATACGTAGTACATTACAGTACAATCTACTGTTTTTTACTATTTATGCTTTATACAAATCGAAATCAATAATTATTACAATTCAATCATACTTGTAGGTACATAAATATTAAAATATACGGGTCCAAACAAAATAATATAAAATAATATTTTATGTCATATATGCAAATTATGTATTGAACTTTTCTTTCATACATATATACATAAACATGTCATATATTTTTTCATACTACCTACTCACCATTAAGCAGCTGCTTCAATTAAACTTGCATCGCACCTCCACTAATTGTCTTTAACATGTTCGAGCAGCATTTCCTAAATTATGTACCGTGGATATTATACTTTTGTATATACGAGTATATATATATTATATTTCACCCTACATAATAATATGTAATTTTATAAAATAAATCCCAGTCGTCTGTGACAGTTTTTCTGCGATAACGTTTATATTTCAAAGATACTCAAAGGTATTTAGCCGTAACTTGAAAACCGTAGTCAGAATAACATTTCATACTAATTATATACTAATTACCTAATTAACAACCGATGTATAGAAATTATAAAATTGTATACTTATGCTCGACGCAGGTTCGACGTTCGTGTGACCAGAGCATATTACGTCCGTTAAAATTACGTCCATTGTAACGTTAATTTTTACATACGATCGTGTGACCCCAGCCTTAATTATACATTAATATAATAAGAGGATACTCAGTGAGTTGAATATTTCATTACTGGGTGTCCATCTTCGCTGAATGGGTGTCCAATTGGACTAATAAAACACCCTTAAGATATGCCCTGGTTAAACTTACAGCTTAACAACAACACTACTAACAACGATAATCTTATCAAACGGGAAAGGGATTGTTAATGAGGAGAAAAACGGAACGGTGTCCAGAGACACTTTAAAGATATTAAAAAAGTTGGAGGGTGGGATCTGATCCCAGCTCCATCGGTGAAAAGTATCACTACACTTTAGATGGCACGCGATTGCTGCAGGTAATGGCGACGAACGCGATGAAATGGACGATAGGCGAAGCGTACTTGTCCAGAGCCGTAAGCCGTATAATGTACCAGTTGCGGGACCGAAAATACGCGAAAGCGGCCAGGGACGCCGCGAAAGCCGTGCCAGAGCAACGGAATCGATGACGTTTCGAAATATTAACGGGTCCGGAGGCTTCAGCGATACAATCGGATACCGCTATCATAATTATGGGGTGCGCCTGTACACTCCGACAATGCAATTGAAAAATGTGCGTGAAAACCCGAACGCTCTGAATTACTGTCCGAAAAATTGTTTTCTTTACGTAGGTGCCAAAATTAATTTATAATCATTTGGAATTGGGTGTTTAAAATAAAATAATTCTTTTTCCATCGTTTCTTTTTTTTTTTCGCAATGTTTATAACCTAGGAGGGTACTCGTGCACCCTCTTGCACTCCCTTCGGAGCAGCTATAAATGACACCCTGGTGTGGGTGGTGTAGGTGACGGTTACCATCGAAGACCATAGATATTTTTGTTCGTGACTTGCGTAAAAGGTAATCCACTCTCGAATTTTACGAATTTGACGATTCAACGTACCGATGGAATAATATTTACGCGTACTCACAGTGTGAAACCACGTGCATTTAAATACATTTATACAGCACTATCATTCCACGCATACGGATAATGAAACGCGCGGTAACGTATCACATCGAAACCTAAGTACGAGTTTAATTTTTTTTGATTTACCGCCTCATAAATTAACAGATTCGCACCAGCATGAACCGGTTCATATGCTCGTGCATCGACCAACGCTTATGGTACCTCCAACCTCGATCCGGGAATTTAAAACGTACTTTTGTTCGCGTGTAGCCTTTATTGGAAACGCACTTTAACAATATTTCCAATATTTCGACGGTACAAATGCATTCGTAATGTATTATTGGACGCATGTACGTAATATATCTAGTGTCGGTCTGGTACTTTAAAGGCCCATTTTTTCAGAAGGGTCACCAAATATTTCATCTCATAAAATGGTATTAAGTTCTTACAAATAGTGCAAAATATTATGATTTTTTAACGCTGCCTAATTTAAAATATACAAACAATTAAGCTAATTACATAGTTAGTGTAATTATAAGCTACAACGTTTTATATAAAATATAAATTATAATTTATAGAAACAATCATATCTATAACAAAGTTTGAGCAAAAGTACATCACATGAAATGTATTTATGTATATATTTCGATATTGTTATTATAACAATTAAGGCCATTTAAAATTTAAAATTTTCACTATTAATAACAATAGTAATAACTAGTTACTGTGTATATATTTTATTGGTATAGCAACAGTTAAAATATCTATCAAACAATATTGGTCACGATAATAAGAACAAGAAAATATTAGAAAAATATTTAATTTCGCATGTATAATTAATCACAAAAACTTACATAAGACTAATACATAATGATCTACGGAGGAAAACCTTTAACACCTGTTGCCCCAAGTAAACAGTGCAATACTGAAAAAATGGTGATCCGCGGACCTGGGGCGTATTCGTACGGAATGGTAAGTATCTACCTATATATTATTACATATTTTTTTAACACCAAAACACGGCATTAGTGTATTACTAAAAATTATCTCAGATAGCCAAACAACCTGGAAGCGGCTACAAAATTCGAATTCGTGACATGGAGCGAATACGTCTTCAATATCAAAAAATGCAAAATGAAAATATACTTAAAAGTATAGGTAGTTATGATCGCAACATAAAAATGATCGATGCAGCAGATAAGAAACATTTATATAAACGAATAAAAAGAATGGTTGATAACGAAATGAAAGCTAACGAACATTTATTTGTAGAAGAATGTCCGAAGTTTGTACGATTGTTGTTAAATCAACATAGTTAGGTTGAATGTAATAATTTTAATTATAAATCTATGCATTTTTTTTAAGAAATCATTAAGAAAATATTTGGTACAAATCAAACCATTTTTTTTACAATTTTATTTTGCTTATTTTTAAATATTTCTATGATTGTGATGCATACAAATGCCGGATTTTTTATATCTTTATATTATATTTCGTTAAAATGTTATATTTTTCTTATCATAATTCATATAATTACTTTTCCTGATTTTTTTTTATCTTCGCTTTATAAGTATATCAATGTTAATTTTAACTAAAAATAATTAATATAGAGTTATTATACTTTGACAAAAAAGTGTTAATTATAATACAGTAAGGGTAGTAGTAATAATAGTTAGATAAAAAGTAATGAGCATTAAAATAATAATAAAAGTAATTGATAACAATGTGAAACTATTAGTTTTTAAGAAATATAAACAAAGGCGGAGTTCCCATTAGGCACTATAGGCAGCTGCCTAGGACGCCAAAATTTGGGGCAGCGAATTTTTTAGTGTTTTATTAAAAATCATCAAACGTATCAAAAATTGGAAAATTAATTGAATTAAAATGGATGTCCACTACTTTTGTTTATATATTTAATATTTAGAGTAGACATTTTGAAGGCATATTGTAACTTATAGGGCCTATTATAGGGCGGCAAATTGTTGGTGTCTATAGCCGCAAAAAAGATAAATCCTCCTCTGAATATAAAGAAACTAATTAATAATAGCTGTAGATATATGTAAGACACGTAGGTATATACTCATATAGTTATAAGAAATATAATAAATTATTACTATCCAGTATATAATATTTATTTTACACAAAATATTTGTAATAACATTTTTGGAAACACTGTTATGCAAGGAACACAATCATAAATTAAGTTAGTTAAATTAATTCCATACATTCCTACAAGAAGAAATGTTTATATCCAAATTGGTGTTTTCAGTGTACTCGTATGTTATGTACATTTTTATCTTACAAATATTACTTTTAATATTTTAGACAAGAGTTAGTAGAAGAAGATGAGAAAAAACCGAAGCTTCCTAGAATCACTATGGAGGAAATACAAACGATATTAGACGAGTCAAAAAAAAAAAAAGATGAAGAAGAACGTAAAATAGTAGAGGAAAAACGTTTACAACATTTCATGTTTGTATACGTATTAACAATACAAATAATATTGATGAATTTAAAGGAAGAAGATTTCATTTTTTTAGAGTAAATTCTGATGAATTGAGAAATGCGGCTGTTACTAAGCGCCAAAAAGAAATAGCTGACTTGAATTACAAAATAATTCAAAACAAAGAAATGATGGAAAAAGAACAAAAACTGAAGAAAAGAGAAGAGGCTAATTTAAAGAATATAGAATTTATTAAAAGTCAGGTAAGGTCTAACTAATAAAATATTAAATATATATATATATATGTTTATATGTTTATAGATATATTATATATATATATATATATATATATATAAACGAAAGTGTCTTCTTGATTCATAATCAACGCAGATTCGAACATATTAGTTAGCGACTTGAAATTTTTAGGATAGATTAGTATTATAATTTCACCGTATACTAAGAAAGGATTTTTCGATACTATGATTTCAAGAGGTTGAAATCGGCAAAAACAAATGTTTACGTGTAAAGTGTATATCTATATACCTACATATTGCGTGTTTATATAATAAACTATTCAATAATTATAGCAGTTGGCGTATGTGTTCCGGGGAAATATAATTATTTATTATTAATAATTCATTATTGTTATTAATAATATTAATGTTATCTTGACATATTTTTCATATGATTATCAAAGTATATTTTAGTCAATTCCGTCCGATCGCATGAAATACTTCTTGCGCCTGTTAATTTCATAATTGTTTGTTCATAATCAATGCATAGCTCACTGTTGTATAAAGTTTGACATGAGTGCCTTCTTATATAACATACAAAGACGCGACTGCTGAATGGTTAAGCGCTTATAAGTCTTGAGTACCTCTAGCTGTATATTGTACCGTTAATTATAGATGGTCAATGATTATAAATATATTTTTTGATTTTTCTGTATGCAGTAGAGTAAAAATTGGTTAAAGTATGATCGGTTTAGCTAAACGGCACTAAACGCATATTTACACTATGAAGAAATGTGTTCTAAACAGATTCATCACGTCAAGCGTGTAGGTACCTTAGTCAATTTGAAGCCATGTATATTTCATGATTCTTCGAAATCAATATAATTTTGTTCAATATAATAACAGTACTACAGTAATGATAAGATTTTTACTATGACATACTCAACTTGTGAATTTATCTATTGAAACCTACAAGCTCTAAAAAACTAAATTAATTTACAAAATTAGTGTCAATAATAAAAAATTGGAGTAATTTTAAATATTCCTGTATAAAATTACAATTTTTGAATAATTATACAAATATTATTATAAATATATTTTTTGATTTCGTTCGTTCTGGTACCGTTACCCCAGGTTTTGTTGACACTCTAAATGTATAATGTACCTGAAAATATATCATTATTATTTTTTTTAAATATATTTGAATTTATGGCCACGTGTAGATAGTAAAAATAAAAAATTTATGCGTTTAATTTTACGTATTACAAATTTTAACATACTTTAAATTTATTAGAAATGACTATATTTTGACTTAATTTATTTTTTATTTAATCGTTAATGAAAGATTTTGAACCCCATAGAAGATGTTCAAATGAGTTCAAAATGTGAAATACATTTTTTGTGGAGTGTGAATAATGATTTAATTTATGAATATTAATAAATGAGTTTTTGATAATTAATAAACTATTACACTGCGTTGGTGGTTTATGTCCACATTATCGATAGATATCTGGTTTTATATAATTTTGAAAACATTCTCATTTCGTCAACACTCTTGTTCGTAGATATCTTAATTTGTTGATGATTTTACTGATTTTATCAACTTTCAATAATATTCCCCATTTACCGGCGTAGGTTCTTACACAGATTGTATTGTTTTTTTTTTTTGTTTAGTGCGATACAAATGTCTAAAAAAAATATTAATAATTATGAAATAAATATAAATATACCTATATTATACTAATAAACCCAATTACTAATTTCGTTCGTTGTATAATCCAAAACTTTGAAACAATACTAATCAAACTAAATTTACTACTTCAGTTTATTTGAGTTGTAAATATCAGATTTATTGAAGATATATCATAATCTACGGGTACAATACACTAATTGAAACGAACGTTATTATTAGATTAATAACTATTAAAAAGAAGTCGGCGAATTGGGATTCGTTAAATTGTATATCAGGCACAACAACATTACAAGTGTTATCATTTGAATTAAGAAAAAAAGTAATATTGTAGGTACACAGTAAATTATTATAAAACACAACCATGCATTTCTGTCTATTAAATAAAATGTGGAAGTTGTAAGTAATTTTATATATTTATTAATATATTTATTTATTATTATATATTTAATAATTAATGTAATTATTATATTAATTTAATATTTATCAATTAATACTTTTTTTCAATAGATTTCGAGAAAACTAAACTCAATTTTTTGTATAGGTACTTAAAAAGAAACTACTCTATGTAGCATTTATTATTGTTTAAAATTTAAAAATATATTTGATTTACCAAAAATACCTGATCATATTATAGTATAATAATATTGTATTTAGATTCAAGAAAAAGAAAAAAAAAATCGCAACATTTTAGAACAAAAACAGCAATTTCGAAATGAATTACAAAAGCAGTTACATGAACAAAAATTAATACGAGATCACGAAAAAGAGTTAAAAAATATCGAACGCAAAGAGTTAATAAAGTTAAAAGAAAAATTAGATGAAGAGGAAGAATTCAGTGAGCATAAATAAAACTTTCTAAAAACTTCTAAAATACCGCTTGTTATATATACTTTTAAAATAGTAACTTATTTACCAATTTTCTATTTTAAGCAAGTTAAGTGGCCCATACACAAAGCGATAAGTTGCGACATTGATACAGTATCGAGAAATTAGTATCAAAGTATCCCGACCAACACGGGATACAAATCAAATGTATGTTTCGCGACCAGGTGATACTGAAACATAATCATTGAAACACGTCCATTCACTATGAGATTTGTGTCATGATACTGTATCATAGCCACATGTATCGCAACTAATTGCATCGTGTATGGCGTCTTTTAGGATAGAATATAATAAACCATTTGTATTTATTATTTAATCAATAAACATTGATTACTATTTTCAACTTTCTAAATGAGAATCTCATTATTGATTAACAATGAAATATAGTAAATTCTATATTCGTTATTTTTGTGTTAAATGGATAATTTCAATCCCTTGAATTCGATAGTCTGATAGAAAATACGATACGTTCAGTATTTTATCTTAACATTTTGTCTTTAAAACATAATTTTAAACAAAAAACAAAAACAAATTGATAACTTTTTTTTTATTTAAACTTGTTACATTAAAAGATTAATTCACAGTACATCATGAATAAGTATGTATTATTTATAAGTTTTAATAAAATAATTTGAGCTTTTTCAATAAATAAAAATACGTTTTTACATGAAATTCTATTAAACTATTGTTTTCTTTAACCCGACAGTCCTTTGGTATGATCTATGGAATCATCGAGTCTACTGTATGAAATTATTTTTACTGATTATTACATTTTAATACATTTGAATTCATTTTATTTATTTTAATCAAGTCATTAAATCAAAACAGTTATAAAAGTTGAAGCCCATTTTTAATGTTACGACTTGTTACGTATTTTATGCTTTTTAATAGTTAAAATTTTAATACAAATAAAATAATGTCCTCGTTCAGAATTAAATAATATTTATGTACTCATACTTGTTTTATATGTGATAGAATGATTAAATAAATCATACTTTCGTATTAAATTGAATTTACATTTAAGTATGTCGTTTAAGTCTGAATGATTATATTTACAATGCTATGTCGATTTTATTGCAGACAAATTAGAACGTATAAAACGTCGGAAACAAAACGAAGAAGAAATTGCACAATTCTTAGAAGAGAGGACAAAATTATTTTCAAAATTGAACGAAAAGAAATCAATTTTAAATACATTCGTAACCGTGACCCAAGAACATTTAACTAGAGACTTATCAAAGGACTGTGAAGCAAAGGTTTCAAACGATATTCCGGATCGTTGTTTCTTGAATAATAATTACATTTTTCATACAATAACTATATAGATGCAGTTGAGACGCGACAACGAGAGGTTCATGGAACGTGACGCGATGATTAAAGAAGAACGCAGAAAGCAAAACGAGGAAGTATCGAATATTTTGATGAAACAAATAAAAGAAATCGAAGATTCAAAATTATCCGTTGAACGCGAAAAAGACGAATTGCGGAGGAAACGCATAGAGGTAAGAATTTGTTGCTTAATGGCCCGTGTAAATCGTGCAGTTTTCGTGTCATAATAAGAGTTTAATAATATTGTCTTTTCAGGAAGACAACAGAATATTAATGGAGCAATTGAAAGCACGTGAGGCGTTGATTAAACAGCAAAAAGAAATAAAGCGCAAAGCATTCGAAGAGTCGATGAAAGATCGCGAAAACTATTTAAAAGAGGAAAAGGAACTGTGCAAAAGTAGAAAACAAAGAAACTGGGAGATCAGAAAAGGTTTAAACGATCAAATAAATTCCAGAAAAGATATTTTTGTAAGTAAGATAGTAGTCTACGTTTTTACCGGGAATAATTAACTAATTATAATAGCTAAACGCCAACATAATTCGTTTGTTATTTGATTTGTACCGTTAACGCGCTTGCCCCGTACGTATAAATTATAATCTCATCATAATATATTTACAAATTATAATATTATTATTATTATTATTATTATATTATTATTATTATTAATATTATGATAATATATTTAGAAGTCAATTATTAATCATATTAATATTTTAAATATTATAATTTTGCACGTATAGTGTATGACATTGTATATTTTATACTATATAAACAAAGTAATACATACTTATAATTTTTTTATATTTAATGCAAATAAATTATGATCTTTTTTTATTCAACCTTGCACTAAAATTTTAATTACGTTATTTTTCATACAGAATTATTTTATTAAAAAATGTATTCAAATCAATCATATATTTACACATAAAATACACCTTTTGGAAATATATATTCGTTTTTATTTTTAATATTTTATTGCTGTTCACAGGAAAAACAAAAAATGGTCGAATTGGAAAATCATCGAAAAAATATGTTGGAATTAGCTGAAAAAGAAGAATTACTTCAAAAATTATTAAAACAAGTTTAGTCTCATAAATAGCATAATATGCTATTAATGAGATTAAATACATACAACATACTATGTTGTCAAAAAAAAAAAAAGTAATTTTGTTCCAAGACATTGTATAATTTATATTATATCAATGTATAGAGTTTTTCTGAAATAAATGAGAACAATACTACATTAGTGTGTTCTATTTATTCTTAAAATAATAACTTAAAGTAAAAATAAAATATTTTTCTAAATTCTCATACGAATAAAAATGAGACGTCGTTCTTGATGGTTGGTGTTGCCAAAATCGCCAAAAAGCGCTTTAATGCACCAATTTGCATTAGATCATGAGGAATTAAGCCTAAATTCAGCACAATGTTACATTAGTAATCAATCGTTTTTCATAGAAACTTAGTTATATACATAACAACACATTGGAATTATTGTTTTTATATAGTCTGTAAGAGTAATTTTATTTATTGAACTTCGTGTCGTTTATTAATAATTTAATTAATTTAAAATAATTTAAGAAGTAATAATTTAATAATATTTGTGTAAAAGTGACTCTAACGAGATAAATATATGTAATCAAATAAAATGAAAATGTAAAATAGTTTTCAAAATTAGAAGATATATATGAAACATTAAAAATAAAATTGTATAATTTAAAGTCTGAGTGAAAAAAATAAAAATAATTAATAAATATAACTATTCTATACACAATAACTTAAAAATTATTTCATTTATTTATCTCATATTTTTTGAATAACTTCTTATTTAAATTAAATTAATTATTCATGCACATTTATTATTTGTAATATTTATATTATAATTAACTATTATTAAATTAAATAAATATAGATGTTTTAGTTATTATGTATCAATTCATGTAAACATTTATATGTATCTTCTTCTTCTCCTTCACCGTTCTCCCAACTATTTAGGGTCGATCACCCTTTTCCTAAACTTCCACTCGTCTCGATTTCATACATCCCCTACATGCATACCAACAGCCCTTATACCATTCTCAATTATATCCAACCATTTCTTTTTTGGTCTCCTTTTTCCTCTTTTCCCTTTAACGTTCGTTTTTATATCCACTCTTATTGCCTTTGTTTCCTCTCGCCTTATATGCCTAAACCATCTCAGTCTAATTTATCCCATCTTGTCCACTATATAAGTTATAAATATAAAATTTTTTCTCCTCCGTAAGCTAGTGTTTTTAGAGACAATTTCTTGTTATAATGTAAATTTTAATTTCATTGCTAAAGCATTTCAATACAATTGTATACATCTATATCTAATAAGTAATAAATTAATAATAGTAATGATAATGCGGGTTTACAAAATTAAATAAAAATCAGTAACCTTGTTATTATTATTTTTATAGAAATTGTAATATGATTTGATTTATACATATATAACATCGATCTTTATTGTTTTATCGATTTTCTAAAGGTACAACAATAATCCTATATTGTAAACCAATTATAGAATTCTAAAGTCATAATATATACAAACCTTATCACTATTGAACGGATTTTATTTTAGTATAAAATCAAAAATATTTAAATATATATTTGTTTATTTTTTAATAAATATTTATTTATAAATGTATAATATTTAAATATTTGATGATGTAGAAATAAAATTTTGTTGAAATATAAGCTTTCTGTCTCTATTGCCTCTATGTTTACTAATATTTATGTGCTGAATAACTTGACCACGTTGGTCGATAGATACTGATTTATCACAAGACTGGCAGTATAAAACTTGTCCATCACTCCTAAAAGTTTCATTAGGAAATTCTTCCAAATAAATACCAACTTTTGACCTTTTTGTGCGAGCTACTTTGGGCATATTTAAATAGTTAACAATATATTTACAAACTACACAAACGAACACAATACGAAAAAAACGTGATTGAATAACGCTCATACGAATACTGATCGAAAAGTGAACGCATATACTCGTATACTGAAATTACTACATACTACTTAGATAAGATATCGAATCGTTGTCGTTTGATGTCAAAGGTGTACAGAACAGAGACCTAATCGTATCGCATACCCTATCGTAAAATACTAAAATAAAAATGGAAATTTCACAATAATATAGAATACGTATATTTATTAGTAAAATAATTAAAATGTACACGACAATTGTACAATATTACATAATTTATGTATTTATTTGTAAAAAAATTGAATTATTCTAAAATATTTAAAAATATTTAATCATTCTATAATATTTAAAAATATTTAAAATAAAATTAGCATCAGATTACTTGAAATTAAATGAAACGTATACATATATCGAAAACTTTTCGATGCTAATACTACTTAAAAATATTTATTTAAATTAAAATCCGTTCCCTACTTATCACCATTATTTTCTTTGGCATTTTATGAGTATATGTATTAACCATACTTAGTTTGAAAATATTTCCATTTAAATATAAAGTTAAATTTCTTTAATAAAATATTATTTATTTTTTTATTTTGATGTATTACTCAAGAAAAGATAATAGACTATACTGAAAATGATTATATGAAAGCCTGAGCGTTCATAATTTATTATACATTTTATGTTAAGTGTGTTTAAATTTATTTGTAGTACAGTACTTTTGCAGTGAGAGAGATAGAGAGAGAGAGAGAGAAATGTTTTAGAATAAGTTAATTAACAACTTATAACATTACATAATTATTACTAATAACATTAGTATTATTATACTAATAACTTACCTTACATCACTAATATACCAATATGAATATGATTATTTTATTTACTTATATTTAAACGCATAATGCAATAATAAATTATTATTTAATTAATTAATACAATAAATGACATTTAAACTAATAACAATCTATGGTAACTGAATCTTAGATTAATTATTTGAAGTAATGAAGTACTTTTGTTAATGCGATAAACATATTTTTTAGTAGTCGAATTGTAATTTTCTTTTTAAATATCTTTAGAGTGTTAGTATAATATTACAGTAATCTATAATCTATAATACCTACTTACAATTCTATAGTTATAACTATTACAGTTTTTATTTATTAGGTATTTTAATTTCTCAGTCTTAAGAAATGTATTTACTTTTAAATTATAAACTCAGAGCGTTGTTTATTGTATCTCATTATTGTCACTGAACGGCATTTTCATTGATATGTTACGTTAGACAACTTTAACAGTAATAGTCAATGGATGGAGTTAATCAAATTCACAAAATTAACTTATTCACAACGCAAAATTGTTAATGTAATAATAAGTAGTTTTTCGAATGGAAATATATAATATACATAAATAAAACATTTAATCGATTTTTTGTATTTATTACACCATCGGTTTTCAGATTTTAACTACCTGATGTGGTAGAAATAGAAAAGAAAGTATAACGTGCACATGCGTTTAATAAAAGTATTAAGGGCATGTTGTTCGTATTATTCGAGATATTTGAAATTCAAATGAGTTAATATGATTATCCACCGTATTCTCCTATACAAATTGTCTTGTAATATTGTCAATATAAATTTATTGGTACGAGTTTTCGGGAAAGTTTAAAAAAACCAACATTCAAATTATTTTCAACGATTGTGACATATGAAACAAATAATTTAATCATTTTGCTATTTGTTTTCAAGTAAAATGTATAAATTGAATTATTTAAATCTTATTGTAATGTCTATAGTCACGTATTATGCGCAATAGAGATTACGTAGGAAAAACCTACCAATGACACAATGATTCAAGGATAAACCTTATTGTATAGGTCTCAGCACATCACATTAATTCAATGTACATTTTGTTTGTATAAAACAGGAAATACAGCGGTCACTGATTTCAGAACTTGAACGACATCACCTCATCTAACTGCTATTTTTAACGTCATAAACCTTTAAACAACCCGGTGTCACAAGAGTAAAAACCAATCTTAAATGGACAAAGGGACTGTCAAAAATATGAAAACATTTACCAATTAAGTTTGTAGGTACATAAAGGTATGTTATTTTAATATTCAAAGAATAGAACGTAAGGTAAATGTAATATTAAATTGCGATGGCTTTAATTCTTCTACAATTTCTGGTATACTATAAGATAGACCTACTTCATTTTAATTCGTACAAAATGGCACTTGCCGGCAAAAATGAACACAAATAGTATACTAATTTATACAACATAAATATGATCAAAACAAATAATATAAAATACATAAATATAATTAATAAAACATCTAAACATACATTGGCCATTTACGGTTGACCACAATATTCTTGCTAGTTGTTAAAATATATTTTAAGAATTTTACCGATTTAATGTTTCTTAAAATGATAAAGGTTTATTTTAAAATATCTTTACATGCATTTTGAAATGTGGTAAGTTTTTTTAAAATTATTTTGTCAACTATTATAGTTTACAGCATTTGCCATCATATTATAGAACATCGTATAAAAAACCATTACCATTATTAATTTATATATATTTCAACTAACATTGTAAACATTATTTAAGAAGAGTAGTTTTCCAAATTGCCGATAGTATTTAAAAATGTGTTGTTCAGAAACGGCGAAGTAGTGCCCTATATTACTTTTAAAAAAAAATCTAACCAGGTTCTTTGGATAAGATTCACTCGAAATAATCATTTATGTGCTACCAATTATCATTATTTTATAGATAGTAAAATAATTAACCAAGACTTGTACTAAGGTATAAATTAAAATCTAAGTACGAATCTTAAATTAACAAATAAAATGGATAAATTAATTGGACAGTAAAAATAAACTGAATATTTTATGAAGTTGTATAATTACACAGGAAAAATTGCAAAAATATTTTAGTAAAAATTATGAAGTAGGCATTAATAATAAAATATAATTTATACAGTCTAGTATATGACGACAATTTGAGAAAATAAACAAACCATACTAATGACAACTTATACAATAATATAATAATACTAATAACAAACTTTATATTTAAAAACTGAATAAACGAGGTATGCAGAAAAATGGAGCGAAAGTCTAAAAGTCTAAATAGTCTAAAAGCTGTGTTTTAAGTACCTAACCAAATTAATAATAAGTAGATACATTAATTTCTTTTTGTATCCATTATATTTATACTAAATGTTATGCGTATAAATTATAAAATATAAAGCTTTTATATCCTATTTCCACAGTATTATGTTGTCAACATCGAATTATGTTATTTTGTTTGTGGTTTAGTAATATTTAATATAATTAAAACTTATAAACAATTATGACGATTTTTTAAACTTCTATCTTTTAAAATTCTAAAAACTGTCATTCGAAAG
The DNA here is from genome assembly GCA_034509805.1 of Sipha maydis. Classification (NCBI taxonomy): domain Eukaryota; kingdom Metazoa; phylum Arthropoda; class Insecta; order Hemiptera; family Aphididae; genus Sipha; species Sipha maydis. Next base: position 272,488 of record JASXSY010000549.1, on the reverse strand, counting down.
AGTAGTGAATTACTATCTAGATTTTAAGTTAAATTAAGTAGAAAAATGCATTTATATTTTCCTTCGTTACTACACTTCTCATATTTAAATATTCAAGTTTAATTGTTTAGCAATCGCCTACATCTAAACGTGTTATACATTATCTCGTTGAAGTTAAAACATTTTAGGACGCTATTAAATCGATTTGTTAAAATTTAAAATGGAGATTTTCGAGATATTTTAGACAGAGCAATTTAAGTAATAATATGTATGATTACGAATTATAATATAATTTTGAATCTTTTTGAAGTAGACACTTGTGTTGTCTATACCTACTTGTTTTACTGTCGATCACTCGGATAACATAGATAATTTATCGATTAATCGAAATATGAGAATTTTATATTTGTAATAAATGGTCCGTGGTCATTAAATAATTCAATCCACCTATATTTATATATACACGTAATTATTAATAGTATCAACTATAGTTTAAAAAAATGCGTGATGATGTGTATTATTATATATTTTCCATATTTACATTTTACTTTATTATTATAAACTACAGAACTATTATATTTATTATTTTTATTATTGTATACTGTCGAAATAATACCACCAAATTTTATAATATTATTATTTATTTGATATGCCATGTAAAAATGTAAAAAACAATCACTTGATTACCCTAAACCACAATCGTTTTATTTAATGTGTATTATTCGGAGTGCCACTTTCTCCAATTTGGTAAAATGTTTACTTGGATATAAAAATATTTTAATCTAGAAACTAATCAGTTCTATTCATATGCTTTTAAAAAAAATAGAAAAGTTAAAAATTAAAGTTTAAGTTGTACACATAAGTGCATGATAATTAAACATGCGGCTTGCAATTCGGACAGACCCCTGTACGAGGTGGCATGCAATTTGGACATTCAAACTTATGTTTATCTTTTTGACATGCAATTCGGATGCACCATTGGATATGATATCAAAGGACGGCTACAATTTTATAATTACTTTAAGTTTTTCATTTGAAATCAACCCCATGGACCCAAATATCAAGTGTAATTGTGACAATTGAGTAGTGATTATATACTAGGTGTAACGAATAAAATTATTGAAGTTCGCTAACAATTAACAATCCATAAACGGTGTTGACCCTATAGGGATTTATATTTAAAAATAAATACTTAACATTTTCCAATAATATTTTGTTAATTATTGGTTCCGTCTAATTATACAGCACGGATTTGGTTCATATTAATATATTATCATTAGATTATATTGATACGAAAAAAAACAAAAACACATATACACGCACACCTCTATATAATTTATAAGTGCATTGTATAATATTTATGTATATTACCAACATAAATATATTATGAATACATCTATTTCATTGGAAATATTATTTTAAAGTAAACAACAAGTGATTAAAAAGTTATCGTTTTTTATTATATCCAAGCTCTCTAGAAATATTTCAGTGTCATATAATTCTACAAAAACTATAGTTATGACTAAAGACCGGATTTATATTCTTTTAAAATGCCCAAAATATGATGCTAATATTCTCTAAAAAACCTTCATATATTCTCATTATATTCTCTCAAAAATGTATAAAATATGCAAAAATATGCTAAAATATTCAATCAATATCATTATATGCTTTAATATGCATTTTTAAATTTTTTTTTCAACATTATTTTAATAGTGAGGTATTAATTAGGTATTTTAAGTTGCGTATTATACCTAATGGAATACCATTGCACTTTAGTAAGAGTGGAAAATAGGAATATAGTATAAATATAACAGAATAATAGTAAAAATCAGTAAGAAAACAACTGCCAGCATTGTAGGTTAGCCACCATGTTTAGGGAACGGCACAGAAACTTAATATGATAAAGCACCATAACCACAGAATAGACTGAATTTAGTCTATTCTATGCTATAACACTGATAATACAAAAGAACTACTGTGTGTATTATTTTTATCAAATTGATAAAATAAAGAAAATTGTAAATGTTCAAAAAAAATTTTCTGAGTACCGAAATTAAAAATAAATAGATATTTATTCTCACAAATTACGAAGTATTTCAAAATATGCTAAATGGGTTAAATATTCTCTAACCCATGAAATATTCTTAAATATGCAAAAAAAACTTTTTTCTTCGCATTCAGCATTGAACAAATCGTCCACATTTTGTACTCTCATAAGACTGCATAGACCCAGTAACGATATGTAAAAACATATAAATCCGGTCTTTGGTTATGACTAAGAAATTTGCTTACAATTATACTCGTATAGCTATTTGTTATTATTGTTTACTTTAAAATAATATTTCTGATCAAAAGTTATAAAATTAGATCATGAAGTAGGTATAATATATTTTTATCTGTAAACACGTTTATAAATGTATAGTAAGCCTGTACAAAGTTTAAAAAAGTCTTTTAACAGTAAAGTAGTTTGAAGATATGTAGTTATATCTTTTTGGGAGAAAGCTTATGAAGTTAAGATTATATAATATGCATTGGTAATAGTAACTTTTATATAGTACGTGGTGATAAACATACTATAGCTATTTGAATATTAACTGGAAATATATGAACAGTTTTTTATTATTGTAATAATAACAATAATAATTAAATAAATAATTAATTAAACAATTAATAATAACAATCATTGTTATTATATTTGTTAGAAATATATATGTAAGTGCGGACTATTTTTTCAGCATTTTTCTGATAAACTTGTTTTTTTTAAAAAAATTCGTTTAGTTTACATTCATTATTATACAACTTTTCAGAATGCCTTTTTAAAATAAAATTATTTGATTTTAATTTCATATTCTGAAGCTTAATATATTTTAAAAATATCTCAGTAGAAGTGAATTATTTTTCAATTTCAAATACTTAATCGCTAATTCAATATAAGTGTTTTGATATTTTGATAGAAATATTTTACTCTAGAATGTTAAATCAAAAATAAAATAAATACATTATAAATACATGCACTGTAATATATATATATATTTTCTATAGAGCCTGGGTATAATATAAAACGATAACTTTTCAATCACTTGTTTTTTACTTTAAAATAATATTTTCAATGAAATTAATGTATTCATAAAATATATGTTGGTAATATATATTTATTGTACAATGCACTCGTACAAGTTAATTAATAATATATATATATATATGTATATGTGTGTAGTTATGTGTGTGTGTGTGTGTGTGCTGCTATTTTTTCTGTATATATATTTATGTTGTATTTAATTTGAATATTTGAATATTCAATTACATTGATTTATTCTGTTATATTTTTACAATAAAACCCTTGTATTTCCTCCTCAGTCACAAGTGTGTACGCTTATAAAACAGTTAAGTGTTGTATTATTTATCATTATTATGCATTTATGTCATTTATTGTTTGGCGTAATACAATAGTAGTTTTATGTTATAATAATAACATTTATATTTCCAAGATATTTTAATTTATACAGTGAAATATTCACAAAAATGTAACTTAAAAAAAAATTTATAAATATAAATAAATAATTATATTTATATGTAAATATAATAATCTAAGATAAATTAATATAATTAAAAAAATAACGTTAGATTATAAGAAACAAGTAAAAAATAATTTAATTAAATTCTGTAATTTATAAAAATTATAAAAAAATTAATTCAATAAAAATTTCTCTTAATAATTTGGATGGGCATATAACATGAAAAACCAATAGGATTCTGTCTAATTAAGTCAAGTAATCAAATAATAATTAACCAATTTATTGCAAATGCAACTTCATAATTCACACCATAATCTAAAATATAGATAAGTACTACATTAGTTTTCCAAATGTGAAAGATTTATTAATATTTTAATTTTAACATAATCAATTATTCTTTAAAAAAACTTAAGTTATAATTAAAAATAGTAATTTAAGTTATTTTAACTAGAAACAAGTTTAAGATTCAAAACGATACATTTTAAACTACTAATAGCATCACGTTTTTATTTAGTAAAACAATACTATGTATTTTTTTCAAATAAAAATAAATACTTTGTTTTAAACGAACAAAGTAAAAACCAAAGCTTTATTTTTCGTTTTTATTTTCTACGACTTCGCGATGAACGTTTTATTGTCATTGTTTTCCTTGCAACAGGGGACCGTGCGGTTTTTTCCCGAGTAGGGTGCAGAACGAAGGGTGCATTTGTTTGGCCACATAGTCGTCGGTATACCAGTTTGTAGCCATATACGCCTTAAGCTCGATTCGAAATCATCCCCATCGCTACGTACTGCTACACCACACCAAGCGGAATGATTGCAAATCGGAGGGACGTCGCTCGAGGCCATTAGGGTGGCAGGCTTATTATGTTACCCGTACATCAATGTCCGTCTGTAAACATTTCGCGTTCATGTATATCGTACTGGTTTATTGTTTACAGCTTGTGCAGCGATTCCCAAACTTTTTCAGCAGCGGAGTCTTTTTTCTAGGCAGTATTTTCTCGTAGAGTCTATGAAACATATTACACATAATATGTTTTTATATATACATACAACATACCTGGCCGGGTAATGGCTAAAATGTGAGTACGTGTTGTCTATAATAAAAAAAATTAAAAAATTAAAAAAATAATTATTAAGTTTTATAAATAATTAAAAAATGTTTTCTTTTCGAGATATTAATACGATTTGTATACGTATTGGTGAACTATATATGAGTTGACGGAGTTTTGTAAAAATATGTCTATAACATATATCATATGTTTGTTATTTTAAAAAACGTTCAATAATTAATATATCATTAAACTTTTAATGATAAAACCAACGGGACCCTCGAGAAACAATCGAGGAGCCCTTGGGGCTCCATGGAGCACAGCTTAGGAACCACTACACTGGAATTATGCTTCAGTAGCGAACTCTGCGTTTTAAAATGAAGAAAGGGTGGAATACACATTGATGTATACCGAATTGCATAAGTTTAATTAGTACCGGAGCAAAATAAAATAGTAGCGTTAACCATATCCGATGAAACTGCTGGTTTACCCACATCTATATTACATAACATTATTGGGCAAATGTAAACTGGGCCCGCAACCACCTTTTTTGTTGTAAATTCGGACCCGAAAATTTTAGGTAATAAACTAGGTAGATTGTAAGTTCAGCCCGGAAATTTCAGGTAAAAAAAAAAGGTTGGTTGTAATCTCGGCCCAATAATATTTACCAATAAAATATAATATTAATTTATAATAAAATAAGCACGACTGATATGTGGGCCTGTGCATCAGTTGATACGTGTTTAACAACTAATGCATGTGAATCATTTTATGCACATTTTAATTCCACTCACCCCAATATATATACCGTCATTGCAAAATTAAAAGAACTACAAACAGAAGCGCACATTAAAATCAACAGCCTAGATGCACCATTTCAATTTCAAAAAAATTAAAATAACTAAAAAAAAAAAAAGAACTCTTAGAAAGAACACTTACAAAATCTAAAAATAAAGAAATATCAGTGAGTGAATACGTTAAACACATGACTTTTTACTTTAAAAAATAGATTTATATATTATTACGATACAATTTTTCACTTATATTTTTACTCAACAGTTTTACTTATAGTTTTAGATTTTTACATTTACAAATTTACATAAATACATTTTACATTAATTATATAACAAATTTCATACTATGAATAATATGACAATAAAAATAATTTTTGGAGGATAATGAGAATCGCTTCTCGTGGTATCCTCTGTATAATGCTAAATGGTTTTCAAAAGTATTATAAGAAAATTATATGTACATTCGGGCCGAGTTTACACCTAAATTATTTTTACCTGCAAAAACACCGGGCCGATTTTACACCTAAATTATTTTTACCTGAAAAAATCACGTGCTGAGTTTACAATAGACCTTTTGAAAATTTTTTTTCCTCGGGCAGAGTTTAGAATCGCCCATATTATTTGTTTAACAAGCAACCTAATGTGTGTCAATTTTTTATTTGTATATTCATTAATAATTACTACAGTTACATGTTATTAACATAAACAGTTGGTGTTTTTTTTAAATTCTCAAGAATTTTAATCGCACATAAACGTTTAAGACCCATTTGTCCATGATCATCATTGGTATTTATTTTTGATGTGTATATGCAACACTAATTATGCTATAAATAAGTCATTGAATACGATTTTAATTATGAGTAAATAACTGATTAATCCATAAATTGTATTATTATAGTGAATTGTTCAATTACATTTACTTTTTGTATAACAACATTATAAAAAACCACATCCTCGTATTGTAAAAAAATATATATTTGTATAGATACAAAATGTTTAAAAAATAAAAACTGATTATTTTATACATTTAAGAGCTCACAAATTTGTCTAGGTTTCTTTTTGCCAGGTTTTATTTCGTCTGAAGTGATTGTAATATTTTCCTTGTAGACGGCTAACAGATTTAAAACAAATAAACGATCCTACATGCCAATAATTATAATATTCAAATCATATAACAATAAATATTTGATTGTTATTAATATATCCAAAATTGTATAATTGTTCAAGTACCTGTAAGCTGTTTGCAATACATGCACTTAAATGTATGTATATTACATATTACATAACACTATAGTTAATCATCCTTACCTATGATAATGATAATATTTATTTATTTATCAGTATTGATGTTTACGAAAATGGAATTATATTTATTGTTATTACACGGCTTCGTCTATCACTAAGGACAAATTTACTTCGTTTTGATAGATGAGAGTATCGAAAAATAAAAATAAATACATGTTTCAGTGTACTTATAGTATACTATAAGTATACTATAATATAATATGTATACCTTAAAAATGTATTACATATTTTATAGGTAAATACTATTGTTAACAATTATATTATAGTACTAGTTCATTGTTTAATGACCATCACTTTAAAAACAACTAAAAAATTGTAGATTTTTTACGGTTTTCTTTCATTTGAGTATGGATTATAATCTTAATCATGTTAGAAAGCTCTCATAATATTTTGAAGTATTTATTTTGGGTGAAATTAGATTTCCAGATCTTGTGTTGTGGTTTTGAATTTTTATGTGAATCAAGTTACTTTGTAATAGGTAAAATAAGGATTTTTTTATAATAAAATTTATTTTTGGATAAAAGTTTAGTTTCTGAGCGTAATTGTGTAGCGAAGAAAAGTCTAGGCTTATAATGTATAATTTTTAATGAAGTATATTTTATGCTACTTGTATGCCGTTAAATGACATTCGTGGAACTCCTTCCAATACTACCGTGCTATATTGTAGTTTTTCTTACCATAATTTGATGAGGCAAATAGATATAACACAATAGAAAAACTGCATAAAAATGTACAAGCAAGATACGCGCGCTAATGTTGTTAGGTATCCTGGACCCACGAAACGACCGCATTGCAATAATATTATTTGACATATTGACGTAATTAAATAAATTCTCGAAACGTCCGCGTAGTAAATCGACGGTGAGCTCATTTGTCTTGACACGAGCAATAATAACCGCGCACGTTTGTGACGATAATCACAGCCGGATGTTTTAACCGCTGCGATTATATTATTATGGTCGATGATTTCGCACGCCAATAACGATTGAACGCGAACCATTATGATCCGATATGTTGCGTGTACATGATAGCACAACGATGATGATGCGACGATTGAACCCGACGATTAAGCTTGCGAAAATGATTTATAGGCGGTGGCGATCAAACACCCGAAAACGCGACGATCAAGCGCCAAAACTATTTATACGCGAAAATTAAATTGGCTCTCGTTAGTGTTCATATAATTTTCTTGGTCGGGTGCACCACACGAAACAAATTATTTTGTCGGTTTCGATCAATCGCGTTGCGAACATTGACACACAAGTGTACATATTAAACTCTGTCCACCAAAGAACACGGCAACCGCGTAGTCAAGTTTGTACGGTAACCGTTGAAAACATCTTCGAATCATTGGTCGAATTTATCTTGGAATATAGTGTCCTTCTATTTTTATGTTTATAAACTAAGTTTTATATAATAAATATTGTAAAGGCGAGCGATACCAGATTACGATAGACTTACAAATATATTGCATAGACATTAATACTTAGTATTGTACGACAAACCTCTTGAACATTCGAAATAGGTTGTTTCGAAGCGATTTACTGCGATATTTCCGACTCGCTTAGTCACGTGATTATGTATTTTTCTAGTCGAAACGAGACAAAAAAAAATGGGTATAACACGATTCTGTACGGTCTTTATCAGCCTACGGAATCGTGTTAATTTTAAGGCATACGATTCCGTACGTTTTTACCCAAGATTTTAGTGCAATGTTGCCAGATTTCCATAAGATTACGTAGATATTTGACGTTTATAGCGTGTTCCTCCAAACGCAGTATGCTGGAGCTAACGCCCGGTGTATTTGATAAACTGACCTGTCAGTTCTGAAGGAAACACAAGAAGAGACATGCACAAAAATAAAATCAGCATCCAAAGGACGTTTAATCAAATGGCCTTAGTCGAGAAACAACGTTTATACCAAACAATTAACAAATACAAAGAATATTTAGCTCACAAAAATATAATCAAATATTTGTAACAAGTACCAAGATATTATAATATATATTATAAAAAAAAACGGTTGACGATTATTTTAACATGTAATGTTAAATGTTGTATGATGAATAATAAACTATGAAAAATATTTTTGTGTTTGCATTGATATTGCGGTGTTTATATATTACATATTTTTTTTGGTGTAACACACACAGCCCCTGCCGTTGGCCGTCGTCACTCGTCACCGTCCACCACGTAGCAGTAATATGGTGTATACACGTTACATGCACCCATATTAGTTAAATGTAAAGGAAACGATAATTTATCAACAACTTGAAATTGAACATTGTTATTTTTTACTACTTTTTGAAAATGGGACATCATAGCGTCTTGAAGATTCTTCAGGGGACAGCGGGATAAAGAAAATGTGACTGTCCCGTACACATGTGCCGTATGGGGCACTACAAAATCGGTAATTATAGTATAACGAACAACCGTCAAACGCCTACCGCCGGACATGTATTAATCTTAATGCGTTTTCGCTGTTATGCATATTTAGTTGCCTATCGTCACTTCGACGTGGGGCAGACTTAACGCACAAAAATTGCAAAACAAACGGAAAAGCTGCGTTATTTCGAATCCCACCAACTTGAAATCGGTCTATCGGTCAGTCCAAATTCCCGCGTCAACCGACCCTCGATTGTTCCGATGATTCGCGGTGACGCGTACGGTTCGGCCACGTCGCTGCGGATTTTTCACACCTCCTTACGCCCGTCAACCGCAGTGACCGCCGATCACTGTTCGCTAGCTGTTGATAATTAAATCGCCTAAAACACGGACGATACGTGTCACGTATTTAAATTTTTACACATACATATATGTGTGTGTGTGTGTGTATAAACGCACGCACGGGCCCGTCGGGAGTGATGGAAGAGGCGGCGGCTGTAGCGCCTCTAGGTCGACACCGCCTCCTCGTCCGGTGAAAAGGGATACCCCGGCAGCTCTTCGTCGTCGTCGTCGGACAAGTAGGAGGAACTAAACAACCCGATCGAGGCCGCTCCGAGAGCGTGTACGCGCCCGAAATCCAATCAGCGGCGCAGTAATACGATTAACACGTAGTGCGCCTGGCACGGCGTAGGCGAACTGGTGCACGGGGACGCGGCGGGGGCGGGCGTGCGTACGGCGTGCCCGATCCAACCGAACGGGGTTTCTGCGCCCCCCGTGCACACCACGCGTGTGCCGATCGTCGTGCGTCGTGCGCACAAGACGTCGGCGCGACCGCTTTGACGGCGGGGGGACGGCAGGGACCGGGGGGCGTGTGACTTTATAAAATCCGATCGGCCGGTGCGCTCGTGATCTATTACTGTCCTCGACGTTGTCACAGTCGCAACTCCGGCCCGGTAGTCCTGCAATTGCACACTCGCGCGCGTACCGTCCGTTCGTCCGTCCTTCCAACATGTGGTCGTTGACCGTCTTCCTCGGGCCGCCACTGGTCTTCGCCGGGATGCATATGTTTTGCGCCACGTACTTCGTGCTCGTTTACGTGATCGTCTATGCGATCGCCTCGTTGCCCGTGTTCAAATACGACTTTCTCGACGATGATTGGGAAGACTGGGACAGTTACGACGCTGACTTATTCGCTTATTTCATGAACCGCACGTACAGCATCGAAGTGTGGTAACACGTTTTTGATGCGACGACGATAGAAAAAAAAATTAGTAGAACGAAAAATTGCTTGTAGAAAAATATAATCGATTCTTTTAGAGCTGTAGAGTAGAAATAAAATTATCTTTTTTCTTTAATGCGTAAAAAAAATATCAATCACCGACTCGTTGGCGACTGGCAATGGTATCGCTGCAGCTTGGATCTCGACATCCATGTACTTCGCTTTCTAGTACCGACATCAATTGTTCTACAGATGTCCTCACCGTGGTCAATCATCGACGAGCGATAATCGAAGAGCACTTTATCTCGTTCATCCAGTAGTCCGCGGTCGAAGAAGAACTATCATTATCGTTGTCACTAGAACCGAAGTCCGGGATTCGTCGAGTTTTTTTATTTTCATTATTATGTGCGTTAAGTGTACCGCGCTTGTAATCTACCGTGCATAACGTATTTCTTAATCAATAGAATAAACATTTTATCATTTCAATAATAATAATAATTAATAATCGTAACCAATTACATAGCCGCAACAGATTAAATCATATTTCATATTCAATTATTACTGCAAATTCGCCGCGTAATGATTGCGTCGTAATCGCGCGTTCCGCCGCAAACATCGGCACGTATAATCGCCGTGATCGATAACTGCCGTTCACGACCCTCGCGTGTGTTGTACCGCGCGGCGATCGAGAACGATCTATCGACCGGTCGGTTACTTGTGCATCGCACGAACACTCGTGAACAAGCAACAGTTGCTACCGCCGCCGCGCGTCCCGATTGTCAACACCTGTTCGCATTGCACGAAGACACCGTCGGTATGGCATCGCGGATCCAGCCTAAGGAAGCCACTGTGGCCACCACCGGTGTTGCATGCCTGGTCGCCGCCGTGGCCTGGATACTGATCAACTCCATCTACGTGGGCAACACAGACGGTTGGCCGCAGTTCGTCCTCAGCGTGTTCGCCGCCATCACGGTAGTCGGAGTCGGACTGGCTACCCTTTCGTACGCGGCCCATCAACAACTGGTCATCAAGAACAGCCTTTTCATCGACCACGAACATTCTGGTAAAGAATTCGACTATCGTTCGACGGGCCAATGGGCTGGTAAGTGTACATCAATTATGTAAACACGATATAATTAGGTACGGACAGAGATACGTTTGTCGATAATGCAGCGAGGACGCCGCTTATAAGACCCGTTTTGTGACTAGCGCAATTGAATCTCAAAACCGAATGAATCTAATTGACGCGAAGTGGAAGAAAATAAAAATAAAGTACACTTTGAACGTTAATCATTAACGTGATTTACATTTTTATTCACCTTTCGCTAAGCACAAACGCGTATTACGTTTTATTACGTATTATTACGTACGTATTGGTATATGTACCGTGTAGACCGCAAAGGTTGCTATGCCGTCATTGAGATAAATTTGAAATTCCATATAATTTGTTGTTTTGCACACGCATGGTTTATGCTATGATTCAAAACCGGTAGTTACCAAAATTCGTTTTTTACGGATTTTCGTTCGAAATTCGAGTGTTATAACCGAGTTTTCGTGAACGCATTCGGATACCGCTCCAGGTGATTTTGAGTGCAATAAGCGATTGAACCTTATGTTCGTTAATCTTATAAGTGGCGCCCACTGCGTAATATTACATGTGTATTTGTCTAATGTTTTTTTCTTTCACGCACCGCGAAATGTGTAACGGAAAAAAACTAACGTGTGACGTTCTGTTTAAAATATTGGCTCGTAAGGATCATTTTTATTCAGTCTCGACCAAAGATTCGGTATTGGACGAAGGAAATACTCTTTTAAAACAAATTAATTTATCGAACTACAATATTTGATGTGTTAAATTGATTTCGAAAGCTTTATGATTCCTAGAACACGTGAAAAGTGATGACTTAATATTCGCAAATGTAACTTGATTTTGCAATTTTACTTTGTTATAATATGGTACTTGTAAGTTTTGAAATAATATAATAAATCACATATTATAATGTTCGTCAAATCTGAACGATTATCTAATCGGACATATTATAAAGGACCGTCGACCGTGATAATAAATTATAACAATTTAATTGTACCAAGAGCATTAACTTTTATGAATAATCAAAAAAAACCTTTATAACGGAAGTTTGTGTGTGTGTGTGTGTGTGTAACTCGTATAGCTCTTATTTTATTTATGAAATCGATTAAAAGGTTATCACGTAAATATGCAGATTCCATAAAAACCGTACAACACGTTAAAATTAAATATATAATCAGAAAACTTTCGTTTAAAACATTTTTTTGTTTTTGCCGATGAAAAATTCAGACGTCTTTAAAAACAAATAACATTTTTAACATTCAAAATAATGGTTGACTTGGAGCTGAAAATTAGGCGCGGTCCATTTCATTACACGTTTAATAATATATTACGTTGTGCATTTCGTTGATATCGTTTGATGTTTATCGGTTATAGACTGCCGGCGAGCATTAATAATAATCTCAGCTAGAGAAAAAAAAAAGATAAGTAATTATCAACTGAAAAATAAACCAAAAACTAGATAAATCAAATTTCCGGCGAATGCAAGTGTAATATTTAAACTACAAATATGTAACCAAAACGATTGGCGCAGTCTTTGGTACAAATGTTTATTTAGCGTTTACAATCATAAGTAAATTTATTGGTTTATTGATATATAAATTGTTACATACATAGTATTATGGAATGTAATAGAAATTTAATTTGTATATTTTTCAAATTCAATATTTATACACCTGCAGAATAATGTGTTGCAACGCAGTGATTTACTGTAAAGTTCATCAAAGCAAACTATACATTTAGTGATAATAAATATATTTATATAATTAAATATATGCTCAGTCGCCTAATTGGTATATTTATTTTTACGCACAATTATTAAACAACAATGTACAAAGTAATATGTATGCGTAACCTTCTGTATAGGACATGAAACACTCATTATTTTCACCACACGCTTATTTATAAAAAAAAAAAAAACAGTTTCATGCCGATTAATTTTATACGTGTAGTAATCATTAAACATAATATTTATGTACAAATACGCGGGACAACAAAAGTAATTATGTTTACGAATATTTGCAATAGAAAAAAAAAATATTGATTTAAATCCAAGTTTATTTTTTCACGCACTACACGTATCTAATGGTGTTTTTGTTTCTGAACTTAAGATTGAAGACAAAATTGCCCATAAGAAATCATATGATTGTTCACAAGTTTGATTTTTCAACACTAAGTCTGGACGCACACTGAAAGAGTAAAAGTGCTCGGAACATTCCACTCCGAACCGCTCGAAACAAATTTCATTTGCACTAACAAAACAAAACAGAACAAGACAAAACAAACACGTATTAATTTACAATTTATTTTTGTTATAACACTAGACATAAAGATGAGTTCAGACCAACGGCGAACTGGCCCACCAGGATACCGAAAAAGTTCCTGATGGATCAATCGTCGTATTTTGTGAATTTAAAGTTATAAACCAATCTACCAATCTACTACTGGTTCTAACGAAGACGATTTTATTACACACCAATTTTGTGGCATTTTTTTGTTGAACAGTGAAAAATATGTCAATAAAAAACGTAAAATTCGAGTCTACGAGATAAATAACGTACAGGAAATAATACAAAAACAAATTAAGATGTTTGCAATCGACACAAAAATGACGTGTATTCAGTTGTATACTATTAATGAAAACAAACCACTGAATTTTGTTTTTCATATCTTGCTCGAACAAAATTAGAACCAGACCTATCAAAATCAATTATGTTTTGTCTTGTCCCGTCGTGTTTTGATGTTGACTGATATGTTAGCTCGCGTAAATTACTTTACATTTGTTATAATTGCCTCCAAACAGTTCCGAGATGATCCAAGTAGTTCAGAAAAGTTTTACTCGTTTAGCGTGCGCTAAGCCTACACGGTTTGAACATCGTCAATATATTTAATTTATATTTAACGTCAAGTGGCAAACAGAGTGAATGTGTACAAACATTGAAACGAGTTTTGCAACATGAGTTTGAACGATACGATATTAGCCATCAAACATGATAGTTGTGTAACATATGCATACCGGCCGTAAAATATTATAATACTCGTATTATTATATTCCTTACGATAGTTAATGGCTGATCAAAAGTTACATCACATAAATTTTGTTAGATTTCGACGAACTAGAAACAACTATATTGTTTTGTGTGTGTTATATATTCAAAATAATTAGGTAATGAAATATTTGATTTTTTCATTTAAAATTTATAATGCTTTAAAATATTATTTTTTCGTTTTAAAATATTATAAATATCAATACTGATTGAGCCGAAATAGTTCAATATTATATAGTTCTGTTGTTATGTACATTACATTACAGGATATCGTATAGGTTATTATAATAAGTTCCTTGACTTTTATGCACGTGATGCACAGTATTATATTGTAGATTTATTAATTGTTTTCGTATGGCTATATTAGTTTAAATGTAAAAATATGTTAATTTTTGGTTTTTTTATCATACATATTATCAATATGATGATATATAGCTAGTATATTTTAAGATTTTTAAAAACAAATCTGAATTCGTAATATTTTTTTTTCTTTCACATTGACCTCCATAAGATATTAACTAAATAAAACTTAAAAGTTATTTCGTCAACAATTTTAGATAATACAATTTTAAAATCATATATTAAAAATATAATAATTTCACGAAATATAGCAACAGACAAAAAAATATTGCTGTTAAAAATATATGTTTACAGTTAATTCATTAGACATTACTAAATGTGAGATTAACAATTTCTTATGCTGATTTTATTAAAATTATCAAATATAGATTATTAAGGTACTACGTATAAACAACTTAAGCAATAAATAAAAAAAATTGAAATTTGGATGATTCGACTATATTTAATTACTTTTTCAAAGTTATTTATAATTAGTTTACTACTCTTACTAGTCAGTTAAATTATTCTGTGATCATTAGTTATGAAACAAATTAATTAAGTGTGTTAACCGCATGATTTTGAATTTAATCATAATCGAAAAGTATTATATGTTATATAATATATAATAACTATATCAGAGGGTATCATGTTATATTTTTTAATTTGTACGAAAATATATAAATTTCGGAATTTTTATAATTTAGGGTATTATACATAATTCATAATTTATTGATTACATTATAATATAATAATTTATAAATAATACATAAACAGAACCGTTATGCCTATGACATGTATAGTGTTATCTTACATGTTTTATACAAATTATATTTCTTTACAGCCACTACAGTCTAAATTAAATTAATCCATATGAAACAATTGTACATTCAAGCAGAACACATCAATAAAATCTAATTACATTATTGGAAAAGTACATATTGGATTCAGACACACTTTTAGATATAATTAAAAACAAATATTACACGTACTAAGTATATATCGTAATATTGAATACGAAAATTTTTTTTTTTTAAACAATTATTAATATTCAACGTCATACCGTATAACAGTTGTACGTCGGGCATACGTAAACTTCGTCCAAATGACCTTTTTTTTTGTAGACTGCACCCGAATTTTTATCTACGTTGAAAAGGTTTAATGTAAACTGCACCCAACCTGTAATCAATGCTAAAAAGATGTAATTTAATCTGCATCAATTTTTTATTCATGTTAAAAAGGTAACATAAACTTTAGCTAAACTTAAGACGTGTCCCGTTTGTAAAATATACAAAACTTTAACTTATTAAAGTTACTATAGTTGTATATTTGTTCAATTATATAACAGAAATTGTATTCATGTTCAAAACTATAGTACTTGTAAAAATATCTTATTGAATATTTCGGTAATATGACTAAAATGTAGGTTATTACTATATTCAGCATAGGCCAGCATAGACCTACTAATATAAACGGTATTAACTTTACCCAATGAAATTACGATGGCCGAACAATTCGTATCGCATCACAAAAAGTGTTTGAAAATGATTTCAAATTGTATATTTCGTAAAATTAATCAACCTCTAAGTTGGGGTGAGCTTTAGTAGCGATATACAGTCAAATGTTGCACAATTTTTTTGAACATGGTAGGTTATGAGGACAGAATTATTGAACAAAATTTAATCCATAATCATGAATCATTAAAGAGATCAAAATCTAGCTTCTAATGATAGCTTTTGTAAAATTCATCCAATTATTTTCATGTTTATAGAAAAATTAAAAAAATTAAAATATAAACATGTATAAATAAGTTCATTAAATACCAAAATTTTAAAAAAAAAAAACGTGGTAAGTTATGAAATTGATATATATTAATAAATATATTAATTATTTAGTAAAGAAAATTAATAAATATGCAGGTGCAATTTACATGTAACTTTATTACACTATATAAAAACTCGGGTGCAGTTTACTTATTACTAGGGCTCGGAAATTGATGCATTTTGCATTTTTTTTTTTTAATTCTTAGACGATGCTTTTCTGGTCACAAATGTGTTTTATTAGCATGTGAATCTAAATAACTAATTTTTATTTTGTATTTTTGTGTTTATTCCTTTTTAAATAAATTTTTGACATTTTTAGATTATTTTCCAAATTTTTAGTTATTTTTACTAATTTACACTATTTCACTTCATTTGTTTCTTGTCGACCATTATGCCGATAACTTAAAACTTGGAAATTACCATGGACTAAGATTAGTACTTATCTGATTTTATTACGTTTATTACATTCTTTGTTGTTGTGTTGTAATGAATATTATTATACCTACATTAATGGTGATGAAACTTCAAGTGAGTGTTTTCCGAATAATTTCAGTGCTGATGATTTGGCCAATTTTAGACATTCTCCAATCATTTCAGTGAACGTGGAGGGAAGTTTTCCAATTATAAATATTTATTGTCGATCTTTTACTTTTGATAACATTAAATACGCTCTAATTGTATAATACAATGATTTTGATTTTTGAGCAATTTGTAAGCTTTGATACATTTATATAACAGTTATTTGTAATTTTTTTTTTTTATTTCATTTTTTAAGGATATTTTTTTATAATTTTTATGTCGTATTTGCATTTTATAATGTTTTTAAAGTAAACTTCCAAGCTTCACTTATCACTTTTTTCTATTTGATAAAACTTGGGCGCAGTTTATATGTAAGACTTTGTATTTACTTGTGTATTGGACGCAGTTTATAATCGCCGTGTACGTTTATGAATATATAGAATAATTTTGTTCTGCTTGAATTATCAATTCTTTAATATAATTTTTATTCGTAAAACGCAGGCATGTTCATTACATGATTCGCAGAGATCCGTTAATTCTGCAAAACAACTCATTTTATTAAGCATATTTTAATTGGAAATTTGATTTATCAATTAACGGAAAAAAATCAATGCACTTTTCATAAATTTATAATTTTTACACTTTAAAGTATGAAAAACAAAATCAATAGTGTTTTCCAAGTAACAATTGATTTTTATCGTTTAAAAGACAATTTACCAACGTTTTACCAAACTAGAAGACCTGACGGTGCAATACGAATTTACAGAACCTATAAAAATCATCCTAATACTTTCTTGAAATCGAACACTATTCACTTAATAATTATTTTACTTAATATTTTCAAAGTTTCATTTTATGAATACGTTTATTAATAATATTAACTAAAAAACATTTTAAGTCGAAATTGTTAAAACATAATAATTGCATTAGTTCTATCTTGCGTCAAAATCCGAATGAAACGAATAGGTTATTATTATTGTTCTTAAGAATTTTTTCAACAGATCTGAACGTCAAATCCATCGTATGACCAATAAAAATGAATTCTTAAACAAAATGTAGTTTTGGCGATCGCTATTTGACGCAAATCTAAGAAAAATAAGAATATATATTTTCAAAAACGTTTATTGCTGATGACGTGTATGTATGTAGTATCAGGTTATGTGATGGATAACAAAACTAAGGATATTTCAGTTACAACTTCTTAAGAGTTAAGCGATAAGTAGTACGAGCTGCCCGACAGTATTAAATGAATTATTGCCTCCACGAATGACAAACAAACGACTCGTACATAATATCCTTCGTAGTACAGCGTTTTCTAGAACACAGTGATACACACACACACACACACACACACACACACACCTTACAATCGAGAATGTAATATTTTGTATTGTTTTGTATTGTTTTTACAGTGGTGACGGGAGCCACGGACGGCATTGGAAAGGAATACGCTCGGCAGGTCAGTAATCAAGGAACAAATAACAGCGCACAAGAAGACGTCGCGGATTAACGAACGCATCATTACATAGACTAATATATTCTAACAAAAAAATATTGTATAAGTATTTAGTATAGAATCAGTAGATTGTAAATTTCAGTTGCCAGGGACTGACATGGAGGTGAAACCGAAGTTGCACATTGTGTTATCTGCGATCCATAACGCTTCGACTGCATACAACGCCGTTAAATATTCGTTTTTATTCCGGGTACATAATTTTAAAATTGTTCAGAATTAAACCAAAGTTTAAAACAAACAAAGTAAAACAGATTCAATAATTATTTATATAAAACTGCAAATATCAAATAAAAAATTTATCTTATCGAAATGCGATTTTTAATACAAGAAAGTCATAATGATATAAAAAAAAAAAAAAAAAAACAGAAAAAATAAAAAGTAGGACTTTTAGGAAAAAAACTTAAACAATAAAAAAATAATAAATTTTCAGGAATTAATGAACAGCGAAACAAACTTTTATTAGAATTAGCATAGCGTAGATTCTACACCGTAGAACATCAAGGGACATTAACACAAAAGTTACTTTGGTGCTAATATTTTTAATTATAATTAGTTTATCGCAGATATCATTCATCTGGGGAACGTTGTGCAGATTAATTATACATTATGATTTTTCGTTATGTTCGATGATGATGGTGTTAACGGGTCACACGGTTTGCACCACCATATTCGACATTAAATCCTATTACAACGATAATTTAACACTAAAATAATTCTATAAATTTGTTATTCAAATCACAAACTTTTAATGATCGTTTCACACTTGTTGACAAATGTACAAATGTTTATCCGTGACTTTGTCATATCTTCGCATCAATAATTGTGTTTGTGTTATCCTGACTCTACAATACAGACGAAAGTGGTAGAACCTTTAAAGTGATTCAGTTAGTGTGTATTACGCAAGTTCGTATAAGCATTAAATTAAAATATCATAAACAATTGATAGTTAAAATAAAATAAAATAAATCGTTATTTTCTCGTGAACAGACTTCTCTTGTAGACTGTTCAACGTAACTTGAATTATGCAAAAACAAATTTCATTCGACAACTTCTTCAACCGCTCTTCGCTCACCGGTCTACCATATACGACCGCCGCCGACATAATATTAGGGACCAAATACGTGTTGTTCCCCTAAGCATGAACTTATTGAACCAGAGACGGTCGATGTTGCATCGTGAACATCACTATTGCTCGACAACACCGTTTGCTGGACGTGTCGCATTACGATTCCGGGACACGCTGGTTTCGAACAAGACTCTCGTTCCCAACGTCGAACACAAGTCACCTCTTGTTGTCTCCCCCCCTCTCCCCCCCCTCCGTCACCACGCTCCGACCCAATATTACAGTGCACACAGTCGTAGTAATCGTAGAGTTTAACAACGCTTTTCTGTAACAATAATATCACATGTCACATGTCAACATTGTATAATAGTGTATTTGTATGAATGTTTGCGTGGACCATTTTTCACGTACAAGTGGCTAACTGGTGGTGGAGATCGCGAAATACTCGTGAAGTAAAAATATTCTATTCGACAGCGTCGGCAACGAACGTTATCGCGTTTTATTTATTTATTTTTTTTGTCATTATCATGACTTTGTGGTTTTCTTGAAACACACTAACCCTGACCGTGGCAATCACGATCGCCGGGACAAAGATGCACGGTAGTTTTCCGTAACACACAGGAACACCGTAATGATGCGTATTAATGATCGTGTGTTGTGTTGGCGTGGCGCGCGGGCAGCTGGCCGCCGATCACGGGATGGACGTGTTGCTGGTGGGCAGAAACCCGGACAAGTTGCGGGCCGTCGCTGCACTGATAAGTGAGTGGATTTCGTCGACAATGTAACGCGCGTGCGCCACCACGGGAGCGGTGACGCACACGCGTGAACGAATATTCGATTTGCTAAAAAAACTGTGCCGGCGAAAAAAATACCCCACTCGAGACCGTTTTCGTAAACACTTTTATTTGCGTACCCACTGCTGATGATACGGGCGATGAAAATGTTTTTCCCTGAAAACGCGTTGAATCTGTTCGGAGCAGTCGTCAGACGTGAAGCGTTTTATTTTTCGCGGTACCAGTTGAATTACGCGTCTGTGAAAATAAACGTTTATTTTCGCGTTAGGTCGGGTTAAAAATTACAATCGTCGTTTCCCCTCTCGTCTTAACCCACGCTTAGCGCTGGCGGCGTATTTCTCTTGCTGGCACGGTTAAAAACTTTTTAGCTTTTTATTTAACCGCCAAGTGGTGGTTACATCGACGGTTTTAACATAAAACCCAGGCGAGTATGTGTGTTTATTTTTGCCGCGCTGCCCCGTGGCGTATAGAAAAATAAACAATTATAAATAAATAATGACTCGATTAACTTATGTAATTTAAATCAAACCTAAAACCTGAACCACGGTGCACTATTAAGCCCTGTCTATATCTAGGAAACATTGTCGCATACATTATCAGATAAAAATGTTTAAAAATGTATTTAGCAATGTCGGTGACAAAGTTGGAAAACGCATACGTCCAAACTAAAAACATCAAATAAGAAACATTTTCGTAAATATGCCAGACGTATAAATGTCGAGTTTCTAAGGGTCGGTGTGGATGCGGCTTTACATTTAAAAAGAAAAATCGAGGTAATCGGATGATTAGTTTCAGAAAACACGCGTGACAAAGATTCCATTTTCACATATATAGTGCTGGTAATAGAGTCATTAACGCCCTGAGAAAATAAACAAATATGCGCCCTTATCCATGTAATTAATAGTCGTTTTATTTTAAATCGTTATGATGCTATTAATATTTAAATACTGAATAGCGATTAAAAACGGCGACTGACAATGATCATTTTTTAACTATAGACTTAATCAATATACACCTTTCATTAAAAATAATAATCAATAGAATAGATAGAATGTTAGAATTATATTTCTATATTTTTTTAGATAAATTATATTAATATCATTATATTATTAAGGTGTCCTTCTTATAACAAGCGACCTCAACATTAGCCCAGGTCACTCCTTCCCCCTAATGTCAGCCAGTTTATATATATTTTTTTTATTTTTTATTTGAGTATCTACATATGGATAGCCCAGATACGTCAGAATGAATTAGCATAGATACTCTATACTATATACAAGATACTATAGATAATAATGTAACAAGTAACTTGTTTCTAACATTTAAATAGTATTAAAATTCTAGAGACAAAACATTAAAAAAAAAAAATTATTTCACGATATATTTTTAATGTAATGAGTAACTTTTTATTGATAATAATTTTACGAAATACTCGTTTAATAGCATTGTATAACTAGATACTTCAAGATACTATACTAAACTATTGTATCGCCATTTTAATTATAAAATTTAATTTAATTTAAATATTTGTATTTAAGATACTGCTGAGCCTTTCATATACATACTGAATTCGGACAAATATTAATGCAATATTTATTTTAAATACATTATTTTTAAAAATATTTGACTAAATCTCTTTGCGATACTGAGGACCGTAATGGTCAATCGAACGGTTTTACATATTTTCTACATTTCAAAACTTTAAAACGAACCAACACTCGATAAAAATATTATTATCTTAATAAACCAATAACACACATTTTATTGTATTAAATATTTACAGATTTTTACACAATACATTATGTGAATAATTAAAAATAAATTAATGTCTAAACGATCAATAAATGTAAAAAAAAATTCTTATCAATACAAACACGAGGGCATAGTTTGAGTTGAATGATGTTTGAAAAACAGTTTCGTAAAAGACGTATCTCGAAAGTGGCCCGTCTAGGAACCCCTTGTAAACGTTTATTGCCCCCCCCCCGGGGGTGGTGCACTTAGTCACAGTGTTGGTGATTCGCCGATGGTGATTATTAGTACATCGTGTTTGCGCAGGAAAGGAAACAAGCGGATGCGAGCGGCGTGTGATGACGGTGGTGGCCGACTTCGTGGAGGATCCGGTGGTGAGACACGGTGAGTGTTGCTGTCGTGCGGCCGACGCGGAACAGCAGGAGCACGACGGCTGGGAACAATGCGAAAAGGAACAGCAAGAGGACGATGGCCGTGGACGGGACTATCCGGGACATTTGCAGGATGACGTGGGTGACCGGTGCTTCTGCGACGACCGCGATGGACGGCCGTGGAGCGCGGTGGGCGGCAGGTGCGGTCACTGGTATCCGCGGCTCCGAGCCGTGATCGAGGGCCGTCTGCAGAAGACTGGTGGCGTGGGCGTGCTGATCAACTGCGCGGGGATCTGTTACCCGTACCCCGAGTACTTTGCCGGCATGCGCGGCAACCGTAACGGCGGCGTCGGCGATGGCGCATACGCCGCGGACTTTACCGCGGACTTCTGTGACAACGCCGACGCAGCGGTGCGGTGCAACGTAGCCGCGGCAGTACACGCGTGCCGTCTAGTGTTGCCCGGTATGTTGGCCCGCGGCCGTGGCCTGGTGGTCAACGTGGGCAGTGCCTCGGCATCCGTGCCGCCCGCCGCGCCACTTATGGCCCTGTACGCGGCTACAAAGGTTTGTATACAGCGATCACGTCTGGGGCTTACCTCGAGCACATTTTTCCGTCCCCCGCTTTGACGTTCCACGTCGCTTCCTGTTCGGTCGGGTGCTCGAGAATCGTGCGTAAACACCGAGTAATCGTCAACCAGCAGAGCAGACCGCTCCGACGGGTCACGAATGCAATTATTTGTCCTTGGTTGGATCAGGCTGCGATCAACATTTAACAGTGACCGTGTTTACGATGGATATGATACGGTTGTTACAATGCTTGATAACCGGACCAAACGGCGAATAATTGCAATCGCGAATGTTCGGTATTCGTTAAGAATAGTGAATGATCGCTGATTGAGTTATCTAGTAAAATCCCTACGGTACTGTCTCTGCACTAGATACTCCAAAAGTCCCTGATTAATAATCGTAGCCCTGTTGCGGCACTCCGAGGGTTCGTCTATCTCGTAAGATATATAGGTAGTTAGTACACCTGATTATCACAGCGTTGAACAGTGATGGTCCGAATGATAGGTAGAGAAGCACGATTCACTTGATATTGTTCGGATTTCAAGGAACTCGTGCTAAGATGGTAATTCATCAACTGTTTTTATACGCATTAAAATTGACCGTTGACGTTGCGAGCTGTATCCCCCCCTCTCTACCATCGTACAATAATATGTTAAACGTACTAACCCGTGCACAGCGAGTGTCTACGAATGACGAGTGTTCGTCGGCCACACGAGTCGTGGGAATCCGACTCTGCGAGCAAACCGTTTGACGTCAAAAATGGTCTTTATTTTTGCGGTGTTAATTTTCGAGCTGCAGAAGACTATAAGTATTTGAAAAATAATATTTTTAACAGTCACTCGGTTGCACATGGAAAATACGTTAACATCGCCGACCTAGATATGCACGATATCCCAAACCCGTCCTGCCGACTTGGCCGCTAGTCACGCCATCCCCGCGATCCGCGCGACTAACGTTTTGTTTTCGGCGTGTAGAAATTTCTGGAGAAACTGTCAGCCGACTTGGACGCTGAGTGCGTGTACTTGTCCCGTAGGAGTGTCGTCGAGAACCGCAGTGCGCTGGGCATTCGCGTCCAGTGCGTCCGGCCCGCGTACGTGGCCACGGCCATGTTGCGGTCGGCCAACCCGGACGTCCGCGAGGTTCCCGATAGCGCGGAATGTAGTGACAGCGAGGAGGAGTGCGCCAACGATGACGACGACGATTACGGGGACAGGTGCTGGTGGACGGCTCGTAGACAGCGGCTGGAGAACAGCGTCCAGAGGTGGCTGGTGCCCTCGGCGCGCCGGTGGGTGCGATCCGCACTCCGGCAGGGCGGCCGATTATATGCGAGCGGCCACTCGGGTGCCGATGGTCCGGCTAGCTTCACCGGTTACTGGCCACACACGTTATTGGTACGTACACCTGTTTAACGGCAGCGCCGATCCAGGATTGTGTGCTCAAGTAGAAATTAGTTCGTTGTACGTCCGAAGTCGCGTCCGCATCTCCACAAAAAAACAGCAAACGGGGTTCGTAACGAATCGACAAACCATTCTAAAGATGCGTTTATGGTGCGCATGTGAACGAATACGAATATTTCTTCCGAAAAAATCCAATTGTGAATCCACCCACTGTTCACGTTGTTCGTTCGGCGGTCGCTAATCTTTGCTATCCAACAACTGTGGTCTCTGTCGATCAGACCGTCGAGTGTTTACTCGATAGTAACGCGATAGTATTGTTCAGTTTTGTTGATTCTGTTTTAAAATGTTTCTAAAAATTGTAATTAAAAATTTTATCAAGTAAAACACCATGAATAATCATAAAAAATTAGCACACTAGATAATATCTAGTGTGCTGGCTTTTTATACAAAATTAAAAACCATAATTGTGATTACGAATACGGATGAATGACGATTACGGTCGAACCCTGTTCGCACCGAATAAGCATTTTCTTTGATTTTACCAATTATCTGCTCGAATGGGTCTAATCTAACGAATATTATTCCGGTCATTTCGTGCGCGGTGAAAAAGTTTACAATTTATAAACGCGTTCGCACCATTATGTAAACGCACCTAAAGGACCAAGCCGGCGATCCGTTTGTTGGTTTCGACGTATCGACGAACATTCTCACAAACACACAAAAACCAAACATTGTCAGTTATTTTTATTTGTATTGTTATTATTTATTGTTTCGCTGAAAACACGCAAACGTTCGTACACTCATTTTGGTTGTTCGGCGAACAGTTCATCGAACATTTAATCGAATAGTTCGCCGTCATGTTGCGCTAGTATGGACACGGCTAAAAGCTGTAAAATCTAGTAGGAGCAATAGGTCGCGTACAATTCATGCACTCCTGTACGCGGGTGTAGGAATAAAAATAAATACACGGCGCGTTGAAGACAAACTGTTGACTTTTAACGTAGATGTATGTAAAAGTAATCACAAGTTCGAGGCAACTCTAGCATGTTGTAATGTAGTTAAAAATCATGATGTTGGGGTTTTTTTTTTTTTAATTGGTTTTTCCGTAACTTTGGGACCGTGTCAAAAGGATTGCATACTTTGAAAGAAGTCACGGTTGATGGTCGTATAACCGATTACGTTCGGCACACACGAGCGAACAAAAATGACAAATGCTCGCTTATTTTCGCTTGAGACCCGTTGTTTACGATCGTGTTAACGCGTTCGCGAGCGTTCAAAAACATTCGTCGCCGAATAGATTGTAAGGCGAGTTACTTAATGTCAGGGTATTTGCACCGTGTTCAATAGGAAGACGTATTCGAGTCACCGTGTGGCGAATACAATCCGTTTTAATTTTTAACAGCTACCGCAGATTTCATGTTCGTGTATTCGCTACATTTCGACCAATTAGTCTTAATAGACTTTAGAGTTTTCCAAAAGGCGAGTTTATACAATCGGCCAAATGCGAACGAACGCGAATCTAGTCAAATTCGCCGTTCGTTTGTCTTCGTTCGGAGTACTAATGTCTGTGTCCAAACTAAAACACGATTTCGTTGACAGTTAACATTCGATTGCGTTCGATTATAGTTTCATGTTTTGTATTTATTTATTTATTAATTGTTATGAAGGATAAAATGAAAAAAAACAAAAGAAGAACACGTCGATTATGGGCGACAAAATTCAAACGAAATCACACCGATATGTCATGACCGATAGTCATATACTAAGGGAACTTGTATTTTTCGTTCTTCTTGGTTTATATTTGTCAATCAGAAACCCCATACTTTGGAAAGCAAACCATTTTGAACAGTAAACTTCAGCACCAGCTCTTGATTGAATTGTACCTTCTCGTTGCCATTCACGTCTAAAGGATGCTAGGAGACTTTTAATTTTTTTTTAACTTCTACAACATTTGTATTTAATATATCTGACATTTTTTCCAACAAAACTAATTATTTTTTTCCGAACTTGTATTCATTGTGAGTGGAATCTCACTACACTGGTCTTTCGCGGTAAAATTCAACTAATTTTAGAGACATTTTTTCTGTCCACTTCATAATATAAAAATTAATTAATATACACGGTACAATACAATAATTATTTAATTTAAAACAATTAGTTATAAAATAAATAACAAAAAGTCAGCACGGTAATTATGTTTTAACCGCCGCGTCAAATGCATACGAACGTCAAATGGTTGAACCACGTCTAAATACAAATATTCGATTCTATTTTTATTACCATATCCGCGTTCGTTTGTGTTCGACCGATAGTGTGGATGTTCTTAAAAACAAATGAGTAAAATATTGAAAGCACAAAATATTTTCATCAAACCGCATATTGTTTAGCAGATATAATCTAATGTAATCTCTACCCACGTTGTTCTTATACATTTTCGATATACACAAATGTGTATCACGTCGACTTTTTTCGTTATTATTTTTAATTAATTTGTTCGTTACTACAAACGCTGCATTGAAGTTTATCTCTCTAAATTAAAATTCTATATAAATTACAACTATTGTAAAATTAATTCAATTAAAAAACTATTAAATTGATTTAATAAATTAGTAATTCAAACATATTATGTATTTCACTCAATACATGAGATTATTGCATTTAAGTTAATACTTTGTAATTAAATATATAGAGGTAAGACAAATATAAATTTTTAAATAAAATATAAAAAACACCATTTTGAAAAAAAATTAAAAAATACTGCCCCTAATTCAAATTTCACTAAATGTGTTTTTGAAAATAATCAAAATACACATTTCATATCAATACTGACTTAGAAATATTAAACGACCAAAATAACATTTACATTAATTCAATTTTAGAAGTGATACACATGTAAAATGAATTAAAGAAAGATAATTTTAAAAATAATGTCTTATATATTACATTATAGATAGTTTCTAGTAAAAAATAACAAAAGTATTTATACTTCATAACATATCTATGTCTAATGAGAACTCATTTTAAATAATCTTCCTTACAAAAATAAATTATCTTTATGTAAAACGATCAATTTTTCTCAACGTAGGTATTCCTTCCTTCATTTTTTCATATTCAGTTGCGATTT
Source organism: Sipha maydis (assembly GCA_034509805.1). Taxonomy (NCBI): domain Eukaryota; kingdom Metazoa; phylum Arthropoda; class Insecta; order Hemiptera; family Aphididae; genus Sipha; species Sipha maydis. The sequence continues at coordinate 244,843 of JASXSY010000549.1, read as the reverse complement.
TATTAACTTTTATTAAATTGTATAAACTACCTGATGACGAATTTTTAATTTGAAACTGATGTAAGATAACATATATTATAATACTCCAAGCTATGCATAAATTTATTTATTTATTTGTATAAATTATTTAATTATATATTAATTTACAAGTATTATATATTTATATATTTAACTATTTACGATCGTAACAGTTCGCGTGGCGTCGCGACACATAATAATTAACACTCAATCGGGGGCGAGAATCTATGGGTTCAGCAGGTCCACAGTTAATATTTTTTTTTTGCAAAATTGATTTGCTTATATTTTCTAAGTGTGCCGACTATAGGTTAAAGTTAATAATAGATAGGGGAAAACGTCCCAGTTGCCTCCACTTTTTCCAGACCGGTGTGTTATTGATACCTGGTCGTGAAGTTTTCCATACAAAGAACGTGGTCCTAGGCCGTCGGGCGCATGCCGGGCCGGGAAGAATTTATGAGAAAACACGAAACAATCCGAATGAAATGTCGTTTAAAAATTTTAATTTTTATTGATTTGTAATTTTATTACCAATAAACGATGGCGTCAATAGGGAAGTATTGGGAAAACCCGTTCCCCTATTGGTGTCGGTTTAAACAAAAAAAAAGAAAAAAAAGTTGCCTCCACTTCGAATGACGACACTGGTTTGATTGTGTAGTACGGTAGGACGTCTCTATAGCGGACCCCGTGTAAGATGGAATCCTTCATCCATCAAATAAATGTTGACGTTTTCAACGACGATTATGGATAAACTTAAGAACACATATTATTCGATCATATAGTTTTTTTTTTTTTTGTTACAATAGTTCACATTTATAATAATTCAGTTTATATAAACAGCCTATCGAAGTAGGCTGACACACAGTTTTCCAACTGTCGATCCACCCCCGCAAGTGATTGTACCGTGTTTGTACGTGTTGCAGGTGTGGTGCGCGACGGTGGCCAACGTCGTGACACCGCGTCGGTGGTTCGTCGACGGGGTGCTGATGCCGGGTATGCTAGCGTACCGCGCCAAGGGACGAGAGACATCGGAGAGGAAATAACGTTGCGGTGACGGGTCGGAAGGGCTTTCAGATGGATCGTGGTCGGCCGGAGTGTAGACAGCCGGATCGGTGACGGGAGATGGAGAAGGGGAACGGTTGCAAACAGTCGATACATTTTGCACCGCATTACGGTCATGACAACAAGCTCGCACGCGCACGCACGCGCATACTCGTTCGTTATTATAATCGATTGTTACATTCAGCGCTACGTTATTGTTGCATTTAATATAAATTGTAATTATATTTATTAGTTGTAAAAGTGGTTTTTTTTTTTTTGTATAATTTTTTCTCTAAGTGTTAACGAAAACCGATCATTGTTGGATCGCGATTATTATCTGTACCGCGAGTGCGTTTCACTCCACCCGAACTCAATTTTCCATCTTACACTTATACCACGTAGCACGACCAGCGTTACGTTGATAATTGCCCCGTAAAAACACTAGCCCGACCCGCGCAGAGCTCTAATGCACTAGGATTGTTGCACGTGTAAAGATTACAAGCACATTCATTTTAATTATTAAAAAATCCTATTAATGTTACTCTCATGTAATCGGAAGAACTATATGCATTATAATTATACTAGTCTTATGTAATACACTCGTTTTATTCTTCAACGGATCGCATTATTTTACCTTACTTAAGCCCACGTTTTTCCTTAACTATTCCTATTCTTTATTCTTTGTTCAATGAGGACCAACAGCAATGGTACCTAATTAACAGTGATTATACTAATATACTATAATTTCAGTCAAAATTCAATATTTTTTTTTACTTGTTTTTTTTTTTTACACATATCATGAAAGATTAAATTTGGAAGTAAACTAGTAAAATATTGTATATTAGTGTACTAAATTATAAAAGTTATATATTAAGTACGTACAGATTGAAGAGTAATAGGAATTTATTTATCGTTTTTGAACGAGAGAAAAAAATTTTTTTTTTAGATTTTTATTTGTAGAAAATGGCGTTTTTTACCGATACATCCCTGGTAATAATATCGTAACATTGCAACGTTGATTTCATAACAAATATTTTAACATTAATTTATACTTTTATTTAAATCCCATTTTTTTTCGGTTTTTTTCGCACACCTGCATCTTATTCTAGGTGTAATGAATAAAATCAAAAACAACGTGATTGTGCCGATAACGACGATTATATCTACCGTCGTAGCATTTGACGACTGAAGCACGTAGGCATGTTTTCACTCTATTTCATAATAGTCTATGGGTCGGTTTACACTTATCAAAGTAGCCACGTACGTGATTTATGATACGTGACACGGATGTAATTCTGATAATGTAAACAATTTGCACGTATGTATCAAAGTGCTCGTACGACTCAATTCATTGAATACGAGAAGTCACGGACATATATCAAAATTCTCGCACGTGGCGAGATTTTTATTTTTATATTGACTATTTATCGACATTCATTGACTGAATATGTTTGTTTATAATTTATTTATACATTTATTTTTCAGAAAAAATATTAAACCTGATTTATAATATTTTTTATATTAATATCATGGTAAGAGCGTATTAATTTTTCATATTCGTACATATTATAATGGTAGAAAATAAAATGGTCTGACTAAAAAACAATGAAATTTATTCATTTTGTTTTATTTTTGAATACGTGATTCGATTTATTTTTCAGTATAATATTAAAATTACCATCACTCATCTTCATGTAGTTCATGAAACCTGATCGATCTTCCATCCGTAGCACCGTTAACATTAATGTGTTTGATCCACCTAAAATATTTCGCCTTGAAAACCAATCTTGCACTCATATTTTTCTTTTATTTTTACGATTTACGATCAGAAATAATTTTGTTTGCACATTCTTCAACTAAAACTCCATAAACCGATAAAACTACATTTGCCAATTTCGGATTTATATACATTTTTTCTATTTCTATTTTTTTAAATTTTTTATTTTACTGATGAAAAGGATTCAGACATACATTTTTATAGTGTAAACACTTTCATCAGTGCTCGAATCGAAGTTACACTGATTCGTAGTTTACTACTTTTTGGTTTTCTACTTTGATAAGTGTTAACCAGCTTTATAGTTTATTGATAATTAATACACATTTATCAATATTTGTTTAAATCAAATATGGTAATAGTAAGTATAAAATTTATAATTTATGATATATTTGCACTTTACAATATTTAAATTGTTGTAAGCAAAAATACATAAATATTATATACATATACGTTGATTTATTACAAATAGGTGCGTACTTCAGTAACTCATAAAGTGTAAATTAATTAAGCGCAGCGTAATTTAACGTACAAAATATTATGCATTAAAATAATACGATGCTTTTCATCGTAAACAGAAGAGGAATGTAATATGGTATAAAAAAATCCGTTTCTTAGAATATTATAATAATTACATTATTTTAAGAAACAATTTTAGTTTAATAATTAGTACGGTCGTTAAATATTTAAACGCAGTACTAAAATAAATACAGACGCGCATAAATTATGTGTAAACTACGATACATATGAATAGAAAAGTGTTTCTCCAAACAATTTTTTCCATGAGGGTGTTTGAAAAAATCGGTTTTCGTTTATTGTTGTTATATATAAAAAAAAAAAAAAATCGATAGTACGAGAGTTACTTTTGTCTGTTATTTATAATTCTCAACAGTATATTCAATTACACAAATCACGTGATTCGACAATGACATTTTTTTTTACTGTCGCAAGGAAAAAAGTTTCAATCTTTTCCGGAAACACGCAGTCAGGATCTTTGTTATTCTTGTACCACTATTTAACGATACGGTGGATGTGTGATTGTGGTCTGATAAAAAAATTAACAAAAGGATCTGATTGGCAGTTCGTGATTTTTACAAAACTTTGAAAACTTTCATTGGTGTTTCGTAAACAATTTACTGAGTCTTTTTAACTTCTTTGATGATTTTAAGTTTATAAATTTTAAAAAGAAAAAAAAATCGCACTAAGATAAATGGCAAATAACGAAAATAATGTGTGGATATAGAGCGTACGACTTTGTCATACAAGTAGTCTATAGACTTCCGAATACAATACGACGCAGAATTTATAAGCCTGCAATAATATTACAACAATAACATGTCTTAGTATTAAATTTGAAAAAAAAAAACCATGAAAATATTATTTGTCATTTCGTTCGCAATACTTTAAATTATATTATACATGTATTTGTAATCTCAATATTTTAAAATTATTCACTTATAATTTATTCGATTGGTTAGGTTATAGTTTTGATCAGATTACACCAGACTACTTACATTAAATGTTATCTTCTCCAAAAAAATATTTCTGGAGCTCATAATAAAAAATTATTTAAACGGAAAAATTAATTAACGTTAACTTTACAACGTACATAGATTCAAATATCAGTGTTTAATATCTAAAAATCTTCATATTCAGATACATATTCCACATGATGTAATATACTGGAAGGTATTAAAATAATTTTTACACATAATTGCTTAAATAATTACATTTGTAATGAATTAATAATACATTAGTACGTATGGTAAATGTTATGTTAGTTAACTTAAATCACTGTCAAAAATGAAATGTTAAATTATTTTTATCATAATCTTCGAGTGAAGCCAATAAAATATTAACTTCAGTTAATGTAAATGTTCAGTTTGTACGGTTATATAAACACTTTGCCGATCAAAAATCTTCAATACCATTGTACTTAATCACTAGTTCCTATAATTTATCATAAATACAATATATAATAAAAATAATATAATATGAAATAATAATATATATATATAATATACTATAAACTCATCAAATTTTTTAATGCCCAGTATTAATACGTGGAACCAAACGAAAATAAAATTTAGTGAATCATTATAAATTAAATTTTTATATCTAAAAATAAAATATAAATTATATTTTTGCGTCAAATTATATAATTATGAAAATAAAATGTAAGTAAAAAATCTGCGACCTACTTAGTAAAATATGTGGTAGGATAATATTTTCAAATTGGCACGTTTAATAGTTTGACATTGACGTACGTTGAGTTGCTCCTCCTACCATGAAATTTCCGAAAAAAAATTATACATGCTAAAAATAAACACGCGTTTTCAATAAATGTATATGTTTTGTATTGAAAAATTTGCAATAAATTGAATTTCATTGTTGGATTTATTAATCGTGGTCGTTAATAACTAAATAAAATTGTTACACAGTTGTACATGATATTTATCAATTTTTTCTTATTGTGCAAATCGTATTTCAAATAAACGATATTTCTCATTGGCAATATAATATTGATGGCTTATATTTTTAACTCATACCTCTTATATATTAGTATAAATGAATTAAATACTTGTAATATACATTCAATTCAAAATAAACACATAAATCCTTTTAACTTTTAGAAAAAAAAACATTGCGACTGCCGGTAATTTCATGCAAGATTAAAATTTAATTTAGAATAAAATTCGTTTACGTGTGATAATATTGAATTTATAGGTATATATTATGTACTGGCGTTATTCATGTTTGGAACAATACAATCGTAAATTATCAATTTTCATGTAATAAATACACACAGGGGCGGTGGTGCAAAGAAACAAGTACTCCCTTGTAGGCTTAGAGTAACTTAATTAAAAGCATTTATAAATTCTACTATATACCTAGTATTTGTATAATAAGTATATTTGTACGGATTATGAGTTTGTATATAATGATAACTATACTCGTATGAATACATTTTATCGTATGTCCACAGGTAATTACTACTTTTCAGAGCCACTTCAATCATGCACTTCATTTTTATTTAATCTAAATATGCATTATCATACATTTTAAAATATCTGGGAACAGCCACGTTTAACCTTTTCTAGACACATTTCACGCGATAAATCGCCTTAGAGGAGAAAATCGTATTCTATTAGTAATCATTACTATGTGTAATATAATTTATTGAGTAATTGTATTAATCATTCATGCTGATTATATCAGTTGTACAACACAACTAAAACGGAGTACAATTAATTTCCTATTATTTTTAAAATTATAATAATAATATAGTATATTGTTATTATAGAGCATTTAACAATCAAGTGTTGCGTAGAAGCCACTTAAAATGAAAATAATAATTACCAATAAACATGCAAATTTTACCAACAAAGTGAGTGTTAAATGTTAAGAACACCCTGTAGTATGTATTACATGTGTCTATGAGTTACATATTATATAAATCAGAGATGGCGAACCTATGACACGCGTGTCTCAGAGTGACACGTGCAACTGTGTAAACATGAAGTAAACATTTAATGAAATTCATTAAACATGAAAAATGGTTATCAAACTAGTTGACACGCAGGGAAAACAAAATCCAATCAAAATTTTTATTTGACACGCTGGTACAAAAAGGTTCGCCATCGCTGATATAAATGTTTTGGAAATGTGATGGACTGTATGTAGAAAATAAGTATGACAGTTTGATTAGATACGATATAATAATAATAGTGTAAAGATATTATCTCGTAATTGCAAAAGTCACTGGTCAGTGGTTGCAATCGCAATAATAATAATCTAAAAAAAAAAAAAAAAAAAATAGGTTGTAAGTATACTTGTTATAACTATAAGATATGAGGCCGAGAAGTAAATAAATTGAAAAGTAACTGAAAGTCACCGAAAAGTGTATCGACAGTTGGTAATCGAATATATGAATAAAAATAAAAAATAAAACGAAAAAGTAAATTATCTGGACATTGCATGACGGTGACATACAAAATGTACACGGTAACTGATGACATTAGACGAAAAACGATGTAAGCTCAATATCTCTCATTTTCAACTCTATTCCGCACCAATTTTCGTTTACATTTCGTTCAGAATTTAAAGTATAGATTTTATAAAATTAATCTTATTGTTTGCATTACGAAAAGTATAAATTATGTGTTGTTATAGCACATGTATACTGTTATAAGGCTAGTAGGTATTCGCTATTAAGTATATTTTGTAATATTGTTTTGTAAAAATATTTTACACAGTAGTATTATAGAATTAATAATTTACCATTACAACGTATGATCGAATAAACTTTTCTTTTTTTTTTATGAGAATTATATTTTTAATTTTAATTTTAGCAATATTTAAGATTAGATTTAATATGTTGACGAGATGGATTAAGATTTTAAACTATTGAAGCGTTAACATTTGATGAAATTGTATTTACTGCTGAGATAATTACCTAAATAATACTAATTAAGAAAACAATAACTTACTAAAATACTTGTATTTTTATATCAGCTTTTACTTCTTCCGCATTAATTTCATTATACTCCCAATAGCTCACGGAATCCTCGTTTATTTTATACGTTCTAATTATTTTTATAATACCTAATTTACAAAGTAATTAACACCTTTACGTTAGGCTTTATTTTCATTTTGTGTTCAATAAAAAAAAATAAATAGATAAAAAATATTTTTACATTTAATAATCAATGCAGAATAAACACTGTATATAATATTATTCTAGTTTTATAATTTTTGATATAATATACATATTCTGTCATTAGTTTCTTGATATTAAATAAGGCTTATAAAGTTTAAATTGTTTACTTTGACGTTTTATATTTCATATTAATTTTATAAAATTGAAATGGGTTTTAACTTAACACCGGAAAATAATACCACTAAGTCTCGAGAAAACCAATTATTTAAATTTTAAAGTACCTTCCTCCTGCTATACGATTTCGACTTGTGATATAATGATTATCTTTAAAGAAGCCTATGATACATCATCTGAGTTACAACCAACGTGAGAAAAAGTTTAAAATTCCATTAAAAAAAAAAAAAACCAATTTATTTTTTAGGTTCACCCAAAATCCAAGCAATAAAATTATAGACAAATATTATACTTTGAAACGGCGATACGAGGAAATCGCAGAGGTAATTTTTTGAAGTGTGAAATAAACGTCAAAGGGGAAATATATTACGTAGTTAATATATTGACTTGTGCTACATCTTACTTTATTTGAGTGAACACGATCACAGATCTACTAAAATATCAAATAATTCAGTAAATAATCGAATATCAAATTCCTGAAGATAAAAATAATAACGATTTTTAAAGTACTACGATAAAATGAGTAAATAAAGTTGTATTTTATATTGGTACCGACTTCAACGTCCATCGAGACTTAATTACCTATTGACCGTCGTGAAATTTCGCAACACCGTTAGAGTCCGTATTTCTTCGGCAATGTAAAGGTAATAGCGAATTATTTGGCTTGCGTTACAATTAATCGTTATAGGTACACGCGAGGAGTCTTATCATAATTCGCTCGCGTGGTCACGCTACACGTTCACTACAAAACACGACTGACACAACAGGCCAACCTCAATACGAAAACAAGTATATTGTAAAAAGAAGAAAGAAACAATATCTTTCAGAAGTTTGTGAAAATAGGCGTTTCCAAAACATATTGTGTACCGCGTATAATATATACGTATACATGATGCAGTTTGCCGATGAGAAAAAAAATATCTGCTTTAGCACCCTGCAATAGCTGTTTCCAAGTGGAATATAAGCAAACCATACATTGCTAGAGACCCGTAGGAAATAGAGAGCTCTCATTGGTTCTATTACATTTGTGATAACATGATAAAATTATCAATATTTTCAAATTTGATGCTTTTTCTAATTAGATATTTGCAAATACTATAAATCATTTTATAGTATTTGATATTTGTTATTACTTATTTTGTTAATTTTATCAGTTAACCTTTAACAATTTTACCATAATTTTAATTGCCATTAACTTAAAGTTAGATTAAGTTTATGCAAGGTTAGTTTGATTAATTAGTTCTTCATATATAATGACAATAAAGTATAAGTTCTCAAGTTAAAATTCAAATTACATGTATAGTTATGTACATCTAGTCAATTTCTAAAATTCATAATAATAATAAAGTATAAGTTCTCTAGTTAAAATTCAAATTCAAATTAAGTGTATAGATATATAAGATATATATATATATATATATATATATATATAGATATGTATAAGATACATATTATAGTCAGTTCTAAAATACTAAAAATTAAAAATAAATTTTAAAATTACAAATAGATATTGAAAGTGAACCATGACTTTTAGCATTAAGTTGATTACAATTAATACTTTGGTTCAAATTTATTTTCCTTTCTTTAGCAGCATTTTCTCCTAATGGATAAGTAATTTTATTAAATAATTAAAAAATCTATTCTAATTAGAAAAAGCATCAAATTTGAAAATATTGATAATTTTATCATGTTATCACAAATGCAATAGGACCAATGAGAGCTCTCTATTTCCTATGGGTCTCTAGCAATGTATGGTTTGCTTATATGCTTCCCAGTGGGAAGCGATCTTTCAGCGGGATTGCATCTGTGATATGACGTTTGATGACAAATATATGTTTATGGTACTCAGGAAATTTTCATAAGATGGAGGACGTGGAGGTTTGGCGCCAAATGAAAATTAAAAACTATAAACATCTATTTAACGTTTTCAAAACATGATGATAAACATAACATTTGTACATGCCGTATAGTTTCCTGGACGAAAAGTTTTATTATATATGTGCTTACATAAAATATTACTTTAAGATAATAAACATATCACTAGGTTTTCATTTAATTTTAATGAATATGCGTGTCTATTTCATTTATCATAACCATTAATTATGATAAATGATATGTAGAAGAATTGTAGGTTTAGATTAATAAACTATAGTTCATAAACTATATAAACTATAGTTCGACCATATATGGTCGATTACAACAAATTAATTTGCTCATTTGTACGCTTGACTCTTGTTGATTACAAAATTCACGTCCTCGTTCGTATCGAATTTTACGTAACTTAAATTTCTTGAATCTAGGCGACAATTTACAAAATTTTTTTTTTATGATTATTTAATTTAATTATTATGATCACTATATAATTTTGAAAGTTATCTATACCTGTTTAATTTGATTTTAAATGTATTCGATGGTTTAAAAAGAAAAATAGATATATTAAGCAAATTATTTTTTACTGATATTGAACTATTAAAATCATAAACCACGTAAAGTATAATTGGAAAGTACTAACCAAAGTGAATATAAATTTTGTTTATTTAGAATTAAAGCAAATGGATTTTTTTTTTTTTTGTGACGAAATAGATAATTCTTTTAAATTTGAAATTTTATAAATATACAATAAATATTTTTAAATGTCAGTGTTTCAATACTTGACAACTATACAAGATTGTTCAAACGCACTTCAAAATGTATAAAGATTGTAAAAAGATCTGTAATCATAATCGTTGAAAAATCCGAAAACATACTATGTTTTTAATGAAACCGTCGACAAATAGGTTTTAAAATTTACTACCGGACGATTAAAAAAAAATTACTAAAATACTCATAATATAGATGGAATATTTTAAATAATTTAATCTGGTACACATGGGTGAGTGCTGTTTCTATGTAGGTACTTCTATATAAACACACATATATCTAGTCAATCTCGTTTTTACAAGCTAATTAAATCTATTTCATAAATTTTACTTTTTATACTTTGGTTATGTAGTGATTTTTTTTTCCTAATGACACCCGGTATCAATTTTGAAGTACATTTGAACTCATTGCCAGTTTTATTAGTAATCGACTTTTTCATCATTCACATTTGTTTATAATACTGTATTGGCCTGAGCGATCATTCATAGTATATAATATACTATAGTTGCGAATTTGTACACATCGAAATGTTTAAAAAAGAAAAAAAGTAGGTACTATGTCAATTCTAGAGCTAGACAAAAATTATTATTATTCTAATTAGTTTTCACCCATTACCTTTGCCGGAAAATGGAATAATTGACCTTTGATAATGACAAAAACGCAAGTCGCATACTGTGCAATGAAAATTACCGCGAATAGTTGCCCTGATAAAACACGGATAACAAAATGTTCGAAATAGCCGGACCACCGAATCGTCTACAACACAGGTACCGCCGACCACTGAAGTGTACTTGAAACGACGACTGTAATAATATATTATTGTAATAATTCATTAACGTTTTTTTTTAAACGAGATTTGGCGGCTGATCTATGGTCACCGCAATCGAATATCGAATACACGCTTTATATTGTTGTTGTTAACTGTTTTTATCAATATAATTACACGTGAGAACAGTTTCGAACGTACTTTTATACATTGTTTAGGTAATTATATAAACGAACGTAATATGTTATAATGTTTATGATAGTTCGTTGTCGGTGGTTTTGCAGGTAATGTGGGTGCATACAAGGTCATTATAATATTAAATACAATTAATATTGTTTACTTAGGTGAAATAATTTTAAATATATTGTGTATTATAATATTATTATTGAATCATGTATAATATTATAATGTACACGCTTTTTATTTTATGAAAAATCTAAAAACAATTATGATTATAATATGCTTGAAACTAATCACTATAAATATTAATAATTTTTAAATTATTTCACATGTTGTGATAAAATTAAATTATTAGTAGAGGTTTGATTTGTATTCTTTTAAAATCTTAAAAATATAATGTTTTATATAGTTTAAAAAGACAATTTATTCTCTAAATATTCTTTAAAAATATTTGATATATGATGTTATATGTCATTAAAAAAGCAAATATTCTTTCAATATTCTGTAAAAAAAAAGTTTTTAATTAATCGATTAAAATTCATCATTTATTAAATGTTTTTATTCATTTGATTTATTATAACATTTTGGAAAAAAAAAATCGTGTTAATTTTAATCATCTTTGGTTTATTCCCAATATCTAGTGATTAGTTTCTAAACAACCCAGAAGGATATAAAAATAACTCGCATAGTGAATATTGTATTTGTTGATCAATATTATCAATAAGCCGATGTATGTAATACGTGCATGGGCGTGCAGACAAACAAGTAATATAATTATTAATTATTTTCTTTGAAAAAGATATTCACCAAAATAAAAATATTTTTAAATTATTCTCTAATATTCCTTAACGTATTGAATATTACCTACCCCTAAAATATGCTTTTGCGTGTAAAATAATTTTTTTTCTCTGAATTTTGTGTTTCATGAATCGTAAAGATATGTCACTTTCATCTAACTGCGTGGACTAAAAATAAATATGTAAAATCATAAAAATCCGACCTCTAATTAGCAGCATCAAACTTTGAACGGCGTTTTAAAGAAATGTTTATGGACTACTGTCATTTATCGATAGTCCATGAACATTGGTTATTGATTCAAAAATACAATGAGTTACATTTTCGCGTATTATAATTATTAATTTATGTATATTCAACTGGTAGGATGTATTAACGTATCTATGATGATAATGTTACTGAGTATGCATTATTATTCACAAAACGTGTATGCTTTAAATCTGTAAACTGCATTAACTTACACGTAATCCGTATTGAACTTCCTGCTCTGTGACGCTTTGATTTGACATCGTCACTGAAATACCACGTGTATTATATTATTTATTGATACTTGATGTGACCGCGACGGTGACGGCTAGTTGGCATTGAAAACGCATGATACACGAGAGGTTTTTGAACCACTGAAATTTTTTCAAATAAAAACGATTGATACATCCGTAATGACAATGACGACTGTGCAGTTGATTACAAATTTGAAAATTTTTGACGAATGGTTACGAGGCCTATTTTTAGACGTCATATAGATATGTGTGTCGAGAACGATAAAAAGTTATGATGCCAGCAGTCACGACTCGTAACATGTTTGTATTCAAATTCGATTTAATTTCACCACAACCGTGGCTAGTTAACGTACTTTATCTGCCACCTTTAACACGTTTAAAACGTTATTACATTTGATTTATTAAAATACCGTAAATTTATTTTTATTGCATACATTTGATTTATGATTATTTTTGTGGTTTCGATTCTTGTGATGGCGCCTAAATATTTTTTTTATGGTTATCTAGATGCAGTTTTTTTCTATTAATATTTTCATGGCATGATCTATAAACAAAGTTTACAATAAGCGTAATTGGTGACATTGTTAATATACTCGTTCAAGAAGTCTTGAGTGAAGATGCCATCCATTGGTGGTACTCTGAAGGTGCATGTCATAAATAAAATAACTGAATAAAATTTCTTATTGAATTTATATGAGTTTGTAAGATTAATGACAATTTTCACGACCAAAAATTCTGAAAAAAATTGAAACACACTATTCAATAGCTCGTTGTAAGAAATTATAATACTGTAATTTAATAAGAAAATCGGAATAATTATTAATTGTATAACTCAAAGACTCAGATAAATTATAACTTAAATATTTACCATACATTTTGTATAATTAAAATAAAAATTAAAATATTTTAGGTTTATTGTAATGCTCTTGAATTCATCATCATACACGGAAAAAAACAATTCTATACTATTAACAAAATAGTTTTGTAATATGATTTATAGTTAGAGTAACACAAATATATTAGTCACTACCATAAATACTGCAGCCATTATTGAAGTATATTGTAATAGCTACAACATTTTTTTTGTTAATTGATGTTTTAATCATATAACCAAATTATTAACAAGAATAGCAAATGTATTGTTGTAGCTATAGAAAGTATTGTTAACATCTTAAACTATTTAAGGCTACAAAATATTTAGTTAGAATTACACGTTTTTTAACAGTAAAAATGCTTCGATTTGCTTAAACAGCAACTTTTCTGAAAGGAAAGTGAATGTAGATAGTACTTTGTCAAATCAAAAATCCTACTTTTTCAATACTTTTTAAAAAAATCGAAAAAAAACGATAAAAAAATTACGAAAAAACGGGAAATTTTACGCAAAATCACGTTTTTACAAATTACATTTTTTTAAAATGCTCTAACTTAAAAACCAAAGATTGCAACAACTTGAAATATTCACCAAATCTTTATATTGGCGTTCTCTATACATGGTTAAGTTTTCGACATATTTTGACTTATTTATAGACAATTTAAATTTTCGATTTTTGTTAAATTTTTGTTTTAAACATCTATAAAATTTAATTGGTTGAGCGAAAACTCTTGAAAATTTAATACAAGGTTTATAATAAGTTAAACTTATCGTAACTAAAAAATATCGGTGATCGGTTTACTCAAATTTTTTTTATAAGCATTTAATGCTCAAATTTGTATAAAATATGTAAAAATCACGATAATTTGCAAGTTATTTTGTAGATAAAAATTCATAAAATTTTTTCTGTTCATACTTAAGATTCAAAATGTTAACACTAGGTTATCTATAAGCTACTCTTCAAAAATCTTAAAAAAAATTTCTACCGGACTTGAGGAAAATTTTATGACTGTTTGAAATTTAAATATTTACGAAATTGCATAAAATAGGGATTTATTCTCAAACGATTTTAAATATTTGTTATAATTCAAAAAGTATAAGTCGCAGATTTTTGAAATTTTTACCAGCTGTTAACATTGGCATTGCCTTTATGTCATATATTTTTTAAAATATTATATTGATTTTCAAGCCACTTATAGGCATTTAAAATATTCGATTTTTTTACATTTTTTTTTTATAATTGGTGATAAATTTGGCTCCTACAAAATACTTGAAAATTTAATAGAAGATTCCACAGAAGTAGTTCTTATTGTCATTCAAAAATTATTAAAATCCATAGGCACAATATTTTTTTATAATCGTTTGAACAGCGAATATTGACATAAAATTACGTGTAAAATATAATATAATGTATAATATTCTAGACTGACAAACTATGTCGCTTTATACAACTGCCAACCCATCCTAATTTAAAAATATATTTATCGTTTCAAAATAAAATATACTTTTTACAATATTTATAAATAACAATGTATTATATCCTAGACAAACATATTAACTCCGTTCAGAATCGTTATTCGTATACAATGATATCTATCATCGCATTCAAATTTAACAAATCCATTGTCATAATGACCTATCCCATAAACGAGGTGCAATCCACCCCCAACTGTACAGCAGAGCGAGGCCCATCCGGTTCTTTTTTAAATTTCACGTTGTTCGTAGAAATTCATATTACGATAAAATATTGACGATAATTTTTATCAAATATTATTTAATATTATCTACATTTATTGTTGCATGTTTAGGACTTAAAATATTTTATCTTGATTGAAAATTGTTTACGAGCATCAACCGTTCGTCATACTATATCATATAATAGCAAAAATTGTATTATAATACAATAAATTACTAATCAGTCTTGTAATATGACAAATTAATCTGTTATGATACAATTCTTGAAATTGATCAATTTTAGTATCTAACTATTATAAGTAAATATTAAACTAAAATATATACGTTTGTAATTTTTATTTTCTAAATTCAAAAATTAAAATAAATCATTCTTATCCTATTCTAATAATTTTTTAGTGATTTTTCTAAACATAAATCAAAATTGAAGGTCAAAAATATTTTATAAGCATTGAATATTTACGTCACATATAACAGTTTATTTTTCATCAACTATGATAATTTATTATATTATTATTATATTATATGACAAAGTGTGAAATTTTTAATTTAATGATTATGATATTTTAATTCATAATTATTTCAATTTCATACTTTATAGTTAAATATTATAAAAATTGATCTTTTAATAAATTAATTTATAAGTACCTACATAATAAATAGTGTGAAATTTAAATAATAAATTTAATTTTCTATTTTGAATTTAATAAAATGATGAATAGAAATGATAATAATTAAAGTTTAATTTGAGTATTCTGTAATTGTATTTGCAAGTTAGAAGTTATTAGAGTTCAAAATCAATATTTTATTTTTCCATGATAATATATTTATACAAATTATATTTACTCATTAATTGTAAATACGTATTAACTATACATATGTTTTTAACTCTTATTATAAATATATTTTTTATATTAACTTTGTATGTTAATCATGTACTTTTAATTTTTAGAAATTTCGAATATAAGTTTTTCACGCTATTCCTTATTATTGTTTGTCAAAAATGTTGTTATGTTTCTGCAATCTCAACAGTCTGAAGAAAAAAAAAATCGCTTATAGTTATAAAGCTACGATCCATTCTCAAATTTCTGCATGTTACGTTTTCTGGCCTTGCGCATATGGTTTCGAGTCACTTTTAACATGATCATTAAACGCCTATGACCATTGTAGATATGAGCATTTTAATCGACGCACTCAAAATTATTCATAGTCAATGACAACGATTATTATTTTTTCTGCGGTCAAGGTTCACGGATTGTCAAAGCTGATGAATTAATACATATTTATATAATCAAAGCTTGCTTCATTGTTTTCTCACTCAGTATTACTAGTGACAGAACTAATCTATTTTTGAAAGTTCTATTGATTCCAATAAGATTATTTATATAATATATACAATTCGAAAATAGTCAATCGTTTAACATTTGATATTTAATAACTGTTGTCGATTATTTTACTATGCCTTTGTAACTGTATAAAACTGTATAATATAATAAAAACACATTATTTAACATCTAATGGCATTATTTTTCGAATTAAAACTCAATGGACAAAATCGAATTTTCAACCAATTTTACCGGTCTCCTGTTGCATACAAATATGCAAATATTCATTTTATATTACAATGATAAATAATAACAAGATATATCCATTTATCAGTTTGCAGATTGATTGAAATCAATTACATTTACAATGAACATTATTTTAAGATTAATCAAAATTATTACTATATAATCCTTATTATAAATATTAGTAATTTTATAATACTGTTATTATTAGTTTTTTTCACAAAATGTAAAGAGAAAATATGAAATACAGAATAACAAATATTTTGCTAAAACTATTATAAGCGCTAACATATTTCAGTGAATATTTTATTTATAACATTTATGATTCCATTCATTAAAAAAAGAAATCAACTCAATATAAATTACTCAATATATTTGTAATAAATCATATTTATAACAAACTTTACATTTCATACATTTAAAACTAAGCATTTAGTTATTAATAAATTATTTATACAAATTTTAAAGTTTACTCAAATTTTGATCGTACGTATGTTATAATGAGCTATATATATTTAAGCTCATTGAACACAATGATTTGTTGTCCCGGTTTTTCGAATGGTTATTTATTTTTTAGAACTTTTTTTTATTTATTAGATAATTTTTCAGACTAATTATTTAAATTTTTTATGTAAATGTGTGAAATATGTGATAGGGGTTTAAAAATGTATTTAAATAAATCGTAATGTGTAATTAAGATCGAGTTTTCCGCATTTTCTAACTCTTTCTGTCTCAAATTTTAATTGTATTAGTAACACTTCCGTTTTTGTTTGACGACGAATTCAAATCTGGTTACAAAATTATCACTACATCGGATACGGCGCTAAGAGATAATAGATGCGTCTGAACGTTCAAATAATGCTTTTACATTTTTTTCTTTTTCCAAATACTGCGATTCGAAAATGTGCAAATAGGTACATAATATACCATTGGTCTCCTCTCTTTCTCACACACTCTATCTCTCTCTCATTCGTATCAAACTAATCTCAGATTTACATGATTTATCGTTGAGTGCATTTGCGAGTATTACCACCATGCATAATTTTCAGGGTGTTTGCATCAGCTGTGCAGCATTATAAAAAATAAATGTTGGTAATACAAACACTTAGTGTTGGTTGTACTACGTCTTTAAAGATGTTTTAACAGTGTAATGATTTCGAATTTATATTCGTACAAGCACGTACGTCCAAACACTCTAAGCTATCAGATAATGCGTTCAATATATTTTCTCCTTTATCCCAACCCTTGTAATTCGAAAATTCGCAAGTATACGTTTTCCTTTCGGTCTCCCGCTCACTCTGTCTGTCTGTATATCTTTCTTTCTTTCTCTCTCTCTCTCTCTCTGTCCCTCTTCGTTGTGTATCTATTTGTCGTCGAATGTGCATGATATACCGCGGAGTGCGTTCGTGAGCATTACCGCTGCCGCGCGACGGCATGCGCAGGGGGGAAGGGTCGGGAGGTTCGTAACAGCTGCACAGTATAATTATTATTATTATTGTATTCGGCGGCTGCGTCGGTAAACTACATTGCAACGGTTTTACGCGGTAACGCGTGTTCGGTACACTCGCACGAACGCAGACGCGCGCGCGCGCATACACGTAGTCTTGGCCCAGTTGCGGACGTCGGCAATATTATTATTATTATTATTATTATTATTATTATTGTTATTATAATTTGATATCGACGGCACAGCAGTGGTGGTAGTGGCGGCAGCGGCGGCGACTCATTACCATTACACGTCGTCGTCGCGTTGCCGTTCCGAGCGTACGTATACAGAGCGGCGGCACGATGCGATCGTCTCATTCGGCCGGTCGCTCGCACGGTGTATACGACACGCCACACCAAGCCAAATCGCCGTCGGTGACCACGCGCGCGAGTGACCACCACGATCAGTTCGGTTCGGTTACGCGCACCAGCAGCAGCAGCATCAAGAGGACCGTGTACCGTGCACGTGTTCGTTCCAAGTGTTGCGCACACGAACCGATCGTTCACTACGGACACCTCGCCGTCGCATCAATCGCGCTCGTCGTCAAACATCCGTAAGTACGCGATACCGTTCGCTACCATTGTCGTCGTGTGCCCGAAATATTCTGTTACGCACACACGTTTATGCGCCTACCCGTGCGCGTGTGAAGGCATTCGTGTTACGATCGGTGGTGTTCCCGTAGGGTACACTACATATACGCCGTATACTCTCGACATTATTTTTGTAGTAATTCACCGGTATTTTACTACGTATACTCTCGAGTCTCGGGCACTTCGCGAACGAGTATTAAATGTAATCAGTTATTCGGGTTTTAATTGTAGCATTATTTTGTAATAGAGTTCAGTTTTTTCTCGGACGATTAGTGCGCTACTGTAAATCAATTGTCGACAGTATACCATGTACCAATTACGGTATTACCGATTTATTTGAATAATCTTGATTTCTGTAGAAATTAAAAATGTACGCATTTCACAATATCTTGTTACAACCCTTCCCCACCACCACCACCGTCTAAACCGTCTAAAAATATGTTCGAATACTCGTCGGCATAGTAAACTCTCAACAAAATTGATAGGAACATCACTGGTTATGATACAATATTACCATTACTACTGTATTTTAGTACGGGTTCTATCGTCTGTCCAAAACACGTTGTAACATATACACACATGTATGGGCCTAACCCGTGTGTGTGCGTAAAAGCAGATATACGTACCACCATTGATGTACCGTTATTGTTTTTCATTATTTTATTCTTTCACCCTCCGTGTCCGTCGCGCTCCCCAACGAAACCGGCGGATTTCGGGGTTGTATACATATATAGGTGTGCTGTGACTCCTGTGCTGCAAAGGACGTCCAACAAGTTGGAGACGCGAGCAACCCGTAAACGAAAACGATTACGTCCACGATCTACGACAACCGCCAACACCTGTTGCAGCCTTCCACCCGCACTTTCGCGTCAAATTATCATTGCATTGTAAAAATCAAGACTTGCTGTCCGGATATCGTCGCCGTAGCGGACCGAAATCGATATTATAATGACGACGTCTTTCGTGGCACTAATAGTCGCTGTCGGTGAGTTGACTTCCATGTTATCACTATGATTTTTTTTTCTTCTTCGCTATTCGATGAGAACGATAAAACGATGTACCTACTTGTTCATACATCGTACAATATCGTTGCTGTGATATTTACAAACGCACTGTCGATTTCAATATAATAATGATTATATGTACACTCCAATAAATCGATCGAGTAATACGTATATTGAATTATATTGTAAGACATATTTATTGCAGATAACAAAGTTGTCGGCTAACGTTCGCTAACTGTTTTAGAACTATAATTAAACGATAATAATGTATCATGCCGTTTTTCAATAATAATATTATATATTACTTGGGCAGAGGACTTGAAGCATTTGTATATTTGTTTTGCACAGTCACAAAAATAGCAGAGTACGAAACAAATACATTTCATGCTTTTACAAAGCTAGTTTTGAAATTTTATTTTGCATATAAATGCATATTTTGAGTCCTTTTGGTTTTTAGGGCATATTTACGCTTTTTATACGCTATTTTATATTTATTGAGACATATTTATAATTAATCGATTTTTTTCCAAAGTGACATTTTTAATTCAAACAACACAGTCAAAATGTTTGGACAAAAATTTATTTATTTTTAGTTTTTGTCGTATAATATGGTTTTTGACTGTCCGCGGGCACACATTTTTCCTAGAAACGATAATGATCTAACGTCGTTTCTTTACAGAAGATTAAGATAATTAAGAAAATTAAGTAAAATGTATTTTGTTTATTTGGATATGGTATATAATACATTTAAATTATGTAATTGTTGTGATTTGTTTTTATTTATTAATTATTATTACTATTAAACTTAATTACTTTATTAATGCTTTTAAATAAAAAGGCTAAAAAAAAAGCTAAAAAGTGTATATTTTAAATGCATATTATGAGGTTTTTAAGTGCATAAGTGCTTGCATATTTAGAGCTTTTTTAGAGCTACAAGTTCTCTGCTATATATAACCATTAATTACTAAACCTTCTATACCGGAAACATTTAACTGGAAGTCATTATATCACGAAAAGTAAGTATTGCAACGGATCTATACACAACTAAAAAGTGTAACGAAAGGCATGACTAAAAAACCCATCCGTGTTCTTACGATTTTTGAACGAATGGCGGCGCACATGATATTTATTAGTCATTCTTCTTTAAACGTTTAATTTTTTATGTGTCAGGGTGTCAGGGTAGCAAACTGGTCTCTCGCTGTATCAAATACTGTGAATAATAATTCACGTACCGATGTTGTTGTAATACATTTTTGCAATCGACAGCTACGTATTGCAGTACCGTACGCACGGATGACAAATGTTTGCTAGTGCATTTTTTGCCGTGTTTATTTTCGACGCAATTCTATTCCTACTACTCGACCATTATAAATAGTTTTGTTTTTTTTGCCGATTGTTTGCCCGTCTAACATTACTGTTCTTGTAACAATTACAAATATTACGGTTGTATTATCGCTCAAATAATATAGATAATCAATGTTTATATAATAATGTTTGATTGTCATGATCAAAACACTATTGGTATTTGTTATTTAATCGCATGATAGTTGATCGTAATTAGTAATATTATTAACGAACGAACAGTTTGTTCGGCAGCTGACTGAAACAAAATATTGTAATGTGTATATTTTAAATCGACTTTTTTACGTCATTGTTCAACCCAGTACAACTAAAAACAAAATTTGAATGTTTTCCGTGACGTTGAATGCAAAATTATAAAACACGCAAATAATCGCTAATATTTATAAAATACCAAATAAATGAGCTACGTTATAATCGGTTATAGAATTAACGTTAACAGTTAATAGTTTACAGTTCCTATACTATTCTATGAATAAATAAAATCGGAAATCATTAATTACGTTCTTGATTGTGAAAATGATGGTTTGTTGCAACTTTATAATTACATTATATTTGAAACTATATCGAACACTAAACGTTTGAATATTTATTTATAAGTTTAAGCACTTGTGCTTATGACTGGCGGGCGGGCAGGTAGGTAACGTGGTTGATGTGCAATCAAAATTACGTTGATTATTAATACATATAGTAAAAATACGTCGAACAGCGATAACAGTCGTATTGGTCTACATTTATGTTTTTATTATTTATTTATTATTTATCATAATTGTCGGCATCAATAACGCCATATATACGGGTCGTCACCGCAGCTTCTGAAACTTTTTTTTATTAATCGATAATCATAAATTATGCATACTAAATATAGCGATCAAATACGTAATGAATATTGAATGCTAACACATTGCGAATATTAGTGCTGTTTCAAGGTTTTGCAAGGTCCTGGGCAACATTAGAACTCGATGCTCCCGGTCAATATTCAAATGATGTCCAGTGAGCGTCGGTGGTGGGTGGACGATACTAGATAACAATTTAAAATTAATACCAAAATAAACATTAATTCACCACTTGCTATTACAGTATATTTTAATAATATATAAAATTGTAATAATAGTACCCATTCAAAATAATGTTTGTTATTTTATTTTAATAATCAGTTTGTTGTAAAAACGTTTTTTACTTTGCGAAAATTGACATATTTTAATTTTAAACCGTTGCTAAAATATTTAGAAATATTTTTATTTGCACAATACAAATTACTGTATATACGTGAGGTCCTTCGAGTCCCGAGGCCCGAGGCGAGTGCCCCATTTGCCCTCTCCTAAGGACGGCACTGGCAAACATACAAAATACAAGTAGGTACACACTTCGAAGTATCATTACTGTAAAAATATTAAGTGTTCAAAAAATAAATGATAATTAAGTATAATTCATATTAGACGAATTGAATTGTATGCATTAGCTTGCAGTTTAAAAATAATTTAAAACTATAATAAGTATCCATACAAAAGTATAATATATCAGAAAACCAATTTTACCATTTCGATTGTATTAAATAAAAAATAATAAAAAATATAACTTCAAAAATAAAAATACCTCAGTAAAGTAACATGGTCGGTAAAAACTATTAAAATTACTATAAAATATTTCGTAGATATGTTTTTAAATAATGTTTTGAATATTTTTCAATCAATTATTCGTATGTATTTTACATACATACGAGTATATGTAAAACATTGTTACATATTTTTTCATTGCGTTAGTCATCAATATAACTTAATTAATTTATCAATTATCAGCTATAAGATTTCCTCAAATAACACAGTATAAATTGTCCGATTATCTAAATAATAATGATAATAATATAGTTTATGCTAAAAATTATAATCAGAAAATCAAATTAAATTATATTTTGTAGTAATAAAAAATACATGTTCTAATATTATACGATATTGTTTGAGATTTATAGATAACCTATGCGAAATAAGTGTATTACGTAAACTTCCTAAAGTTAATTTTCGTGTGAGATGCCAAAATGTGCTGTTCGTGCTTTAAACGAATCCACTTGCCGTTAAAGTTCAATTTATAAATTAGATAATATAAATTATTAAACCAAAACACTATTTACTTTTTATATAGAAACAAATCATTAGTTTATGAAAATTATTTATTTGATGTTTAAGTAAACAAATTTGTTAGGATTTTTGTCATGAATTTATAATTTCAATATTTCCGTGTATTACAATTTGATCGATGTGGCAGACTTATGGAACCAATCTCTCGTATGCCAAAATATTGTCAGCCCTATTTTAGAATAACATGTATCGCGATGCCTAAACAGTCTTATTTAAAAAGACATGTAATTTTAAGTTTTTATTTTTTTCGATATTTTTGTGTACTATGTGTATATAATATAATCTAAATTATAAAAATACTTCTAAGAATAATTTGATTTTAAATTGTAGATATTGTAGTTGTAATTTTAAAGATCTTTGGTGTAAGAAAATAATTATATGAAGTTAATAACTTCATTACTTTATAATATAATCTAACAATAGTTTGATTAACCAACTATTTTATCTAAACGGATTGGAGTGCGTCATAAGAAACTTTGATGATTGAAGTTGCGATAAACCTTTTTGTTAAATTTAGTAATAAATCAACAAATAGTTGTAAATAATATGCATTCAAAATGTCATATATTCAATATAATATTTGTGTTTAATATCGGTATCAACTCCATCGTATTCATCATTAAATCGTAGCGTTATGCATGTTTTTTTCCACGCGCACTCTTTCACACACACACATTTGGTATGCAAAGCGTATTATTTATAAACGACCGCTGTCTTTTGTAACATCTAATGACACGTTTGAAGAGAAAAGTACACCGTACAAGATTTCTTCCTATAGGTGTGAAACGCAATACTATGCATTATCGTAAAAGAACATAATACAACTGTTACGTTTAAAATGACACATGAGCTCAAATGACGGACACCTGTGGTCCTACATGATTAAATTTAACAATTCGTACACGGGTGGTGACAACACGGCATTATAAAATATACTTTCGACGGTTACCAACGAAAGTCATAACGTGAAGTACAATACGTTCAATGTCTACGGTTTACTATATTCAGTAGCATTCAAAATTTTCACTAAACTATAGATAAAACGAAAAATTCATATACAGTAGAACCTCAATTAACCGTGTCTCGATTATCCGTGTTCGCGATTAACCGTGCTCACTCTCCTGAAAATTTAAAAATTAGTATGAACTGTATATATTATTAATAGTTATAATCGAATATTTTATGGTACATAATATACGATATCGACAAACGTATTAATACCATTTTTGACTATGATAATATGAAGATAATCAATATTGTAGATTATTATTAATTATATTTTTCGAATCATCTTATTAATCATTAAAAATATTTCAAACCAAAATAAAAAATATAACAAAAGCTGGTAACTTCATATTTTAAGCCCTAATAACTTGTTATATATAATGTTTATGGATATATAACGTTATTCCATTTCTAGCTATAATTAAATAAAAAATTTAAAAATTTCATTATTATAAAAAGTCTCGATTAACCGTGATTTCCATTTATCCATGTGACCCCCTCCCCACAATTATCCAGGATAATCAAGGTTCCACTGTATACGAATAACGTTTAGTTGGCTATAAATAATCTATAAATAATACAAATAATTTTGATATGTTGTACTATTAAATATTTTTTACACTATTTTGCTTATTACTTACACACATATATATATATATACTATAACATATAGTATAAGTCGTAGCCACTTAATGAAATTGACCATTTCATGAAAAGTTGATCATTTCATGAAATGGAAACGGCTTTTTAACACTTCGTGAAATACGAAAATATTTCATGATATGGTCACTTTTTCATGAAACGATCACTCAAATTTGACATCTTGTAATTATTTTCACAATCTGGTCGTTCACTTTGTGTAACAAAAATATATTTTATATTTAACATAGTTTTATAATCATTTCCGTTTGTTATACTGTGTTATATGGTACCTAAGTATATCATATTTAATTTAGTTTTGATATAATTAATAATATTATTATATAGGTAATTAAATAAATTAAATAATTATTTTAATAATTAATTTTATAATTTGCGTTATGGCAACGGCTGTTATATTTAATACTTTTTTTTTATTTACTTTATAGATATAAATATTTAAATTAAATATTTAAATATTAAATTGTTGAAATAAATAATTATTAACTATATGATAAATTATATTATGTGTAAATTATTAAATTATTATATAATTTATTTAATTACCTACATATTAATATTATTAATTAAATCAAAACTAAATTTAATATGATATACTTAGGTACCATATAACACAATATAACAAACGAAAATTATTATAAAACTATAATGAATATAAAATATATTTTCGTTACACAAAGTGAACGACCAGATTGTGAAAAAAATTACAAGATGTCAAATTGGAGTAACCGTTTCATGAAAAAGTGACCATATCATGAAATATTTTCGTATTTCACGAAGTGTTAAAAAGCCGTTTTCATTTCATGAAATGATCAACTTTTCATGAAATGGTCAATTTCACTAAGTGGCTACGACATATATATATATATATATATATATATATATATATATATATATATATATATATATATATATATATATATATATATATATATTTTATATTAGTTGATCCGCCAAACTTCGTACCACTTAACAATCAATGAATGATACCTTTTAGCTAACTTAATTTATGATTTTAATGAACACAAAAAGTTTATTTAGTTCAATAGTTCATTAAGATAAATATATAAAGAAAATACAAATTTAATAAAACTAAAAAAATCAAGTATTTCAAAGGCAGGTCAGCAAGACATTTACTTTGATGAAACAATGTAGTAGGAAGTGTTACAGTTTATTGTAAATAATAACAATTTTGTACTAAATATACTTGTAGTATTTTGAATTGTTTAACAATGCCTGTATCGGTCGGATTTTTTGAATGAAGTTTTTTCAAAATAAAAACAATAAATAATTATTTAAGGTCTTCTATGAATCATGAGAGGTTAAGTGATCTTGCTACAATTTCTATTTAAAAATAAATGATGAAAATTCTTGAATTCACAAATGTATTGTTTGATTTTGCACAAGAAAAGACTGGCAAAATCAATTTAATTTAATATATTTTTCAATGTATAATTAAATACTTATTAACAATAAGTAAATAAATAATTGTACTTACATTAATAATTAATAAATTATTGTCAATGTATGATAATGATAATGAATTTATTAACATCGGTTATAAAAATGACTTAAATTATTTCAGAATATTTTTTCAATTTTATAATTGTCAATCAATACATCTTTTTTTAAAAAAAAAAAAATAAAAACATGGATTGTCAAGACAAATTTTAATATTTTATATATCCTCATCCTCTACAAAAAATTAACTTTTGATTAGGGCAGCGTAAATTAAAATTGCCTAGAACGACAAAAAAACTAAGGTCGGCTCTGTGCATAGGTTACACTTGAGTTGATTCTCTTTAGTAAAGCATCTTGATTCCATCACTCAGAGTATAATTCGGTGTTTCTAGTTATATCAAATTCATCTATAATGCAGAGATCAAAAAAAAGAGACGAGTGTCGTTTTGGAGGAAGATGTTCTTGAGAATTATTTTCATTAAAATAGACATGTTTACCATTTTATTAGGCGCACACTGAAATGTGGTTTATTTGCGTTTTTTCTGTTTATATAGTAGAAACAAAATTATAACTGTCCGTTTGGGCCATATCACTAAAACATGCTTCCCTTTTTTTTCACCACAAATCAGGTTAAATTTATCTCTGTACACAATTTCATTACAATTATTCCAGCCGTTCTTGAGTTATAAATGATATAAATAACCCGACTTTGTTTTTATTTATATGTATATATATTTCAGAAAGTTAAGAAACATTAAATTTGTGGGATCACATCGATGATCATGTATACTGGATTCGTTGAATGATTATGCAGATAAATTTAATTTTAATTTTAATTAACGTTTCGTTTAATGTATATGTTTTACTCCGTCCGTATTTAATCGGTTGTTGTATAGTCTTTAATCATGTACAAACGTATACAAAGTTGTATTAACTTTTTAATCACGCATTTGATATTTTAAATATAAAACTCCGGGCGATCGCCACAATGGGAGTTGTCTTCATTACATGATTCGATAGGATTCGGTTGAAAAATGCAGTTATTATATTTGGTCAATTAATAGCTAATTATATGGTTGCAAACGAATAGCGTCCCAAATATGGAGTTGTGTCCGGTGTATTTATTCGGGGTACACGAATTGTATCCGGTGAACATTTTTGGGTTTCACGAATTATATCCGAAGAATAAAATGTACAGACACCTACATAAGTTGTATACACCAATCAATACATTTATCAATTACAATATTACACATGTATATAATATTTTACACATAAATAAAAATTGTTTTGTTATATTAATTTATAATAATATTAATAATAATAACAAGTATTTGCAAAAAATAATAATATTAATAAAAGATTATATTTGTAAACAATAATAATCAGTGTTACAAATATGCAACGTACATCATATAACATAATTAATTTAAAATATGACATTTAAGTTTATAAAATAATACAAATTATAAAAAAATTGAAATAAAATTATTTAAAATTAAAATCAAGACATTAGTCCATTACTCTATTATACAGATATAAATACACATTTAATACTAGAATAAATTTTAAATAATAAAAATTAAATAAAACGTTAAATTATCATATTTTATATATTAATATAAATTAAATGTTAAAATAATTACATACTTGACAAAAATGTAAATGGTTATGATTTTATAAATTCAAATTTAAAAAAATTTCCATTTTTATATGCACTTAATTTATGATTAATAATTTATTTTTTTTCATGCGTCATCTTTGATAATATTCCTGTACTTTTAATCTTAATATAAATATCGCATTAATCATTTTTTAGAGCATCAATAAATAGAAAAATATTAGGCTGGGTTGAATAGAACATTGAATTAAAATTGGAGTAAAATGTTTTATAACAGTTGGTTGTATATACATTCATAAAATATAAATTTTCGTTGAAACACAACACATTTACTAATATTTACGAATATTAAGCGCACAAATGGTCCGTCATGAATAGGCTGTGTGGAACAAAAGCAGAACCTTACGTTCTCCAATCTACTATCTATAATGAAAATTCATTCGTGTGTTTAGCCGGCACTCGTACTGCGGTCATAAATGAGTCGTTTACAATGACTTTATCAGCCATTGTTGCTCATTATCTCACTACAGTCCATACGGAAACATTCATAGGTAACGTCACTGCAGCTGAATGCATCCCGTGCGTAATATTTTGAAATCGAAACGCAGTACTATTTAATCTTAAAAGGACGCCACATCCGCACGTGTTATCTCTGTCTGACACGCGTACAACATTGTAAATTTGCGTTCAATCGTTCAAATGTGGTAAAAATATAAGCTTTAATATCAGAGCCAACTGATCTATAATTAAGCTTTAAGAGAAGAATATTATTTGTGTTTTGTTGGTTGATTTTTTTTTTCTGAAATTATAATTTTTAATCGAGTTATGATTTATTTTTAACCATAATATTTTACATACTCATAACTCGTTTAAAAACTAAAATATCGGAATAACCCGATGACAAAACATAGAAAATGTTTTTACCTTAAAGTTTAATCGTAGGTCAGTTTATTCTGATATAAAAACATCATTATATTTGAACTATTGAACGCAAATTTACTTCATTGTACGTTTGTCAGACGGGAACACCACGTGCGGGCGTGGCGACATCTTGAGTAATATTGTCGACGCTGTACCGTCATGATATTACGGCGATGGTACCACACAACTTGTGTAGGAGTCCATCGCTGCTATCGTCATCGGAGCCTGTTTCATTTGTTTGCTTATATATTTTATTTTCAATTTGCTATCCCGCTCTGCACTTACACACACTCATCTGGTCAGCACGTCAGAATGAATAATCCGGCACATACAAGGGCGGGGAAGAGGGCTTTACAAATCGTTTTTAAGTTATATATAGAGTTCTATATCAATCCGTATAAATCAAGTCTGTGCGCGTAAGCCATTAACAGAGGCCAGTATTGTAATGAGTTTTCATTTTGTCAAATACGATGCAAGTTATTGCATACGAAAAGTGGCTAAATATGAAATTATGTTAAAAAAAACACACATACACACACTTTCTACACTAAGCTAGTAGTAGCTAAGATTATAAACTATTTATTACAAATAAGTAAATACTCAAGTGATTAAAATAATTAAACTTGAAACAAAATTTTTATAGATTAAATTACAATTTTTTTTTTTTTTTTTTTTAATATATAAATAAAAAAATAGTTTATATATAGAAATAAATAAAAGCTTAGTTTGGGGGTATCATTATATTTGTAAAGTACGACAGATTTCGAATTAAAAATTCAGTACCATGAGGTATTTACAAATTGCGACTGAATATGAAAAATTAAATTAAAATAAAAGGCTTCAAGGTCCACGGGTTGGACCATCCTGATATAGGTATTACTTATATATCATTCCACCTCTTTAAGAAACAGCGTAAACAATTAAAGGGCTACGGGAAAAAACGATAATAGTCAATATTTCTAAATCGGAACTCAAGAAACTAAGAAAAAAAGTACGAAATAATTCGAAAAAAATGTACTATGATATAACAACTAATTATTCATAAAATGAATAAAACGAAAATAATTAAATGAAATTTTCAAAAAAATTGATAACTATCAGATTTTATTCGACTGTTATCAATTCTCTCAGTAGCCATTCTATTATTTTCACCGGTAAAATCGATCCATCGTAATCACATTGAACACGTTCGTTTATCATTTGACCGCTTTTATTGATGAATATACGAAATAAAATTTGCTATTTGTCAAATTCTATGCGATACAACACGACCGTCGAAAATATTCCCAAACTCCGTGAAACACATTGCTTAATTTTATACGAACGTGAAGCGAATATCGCATTCCGGGCTTTAGCCGTGCGCAAATGCGTACCGATCGCATTATCGGTTTGCCCGCCGTTTGCTCTCTACCGATCGGGATGTAACGATAACTCGTTAGACCACCGTCGCCAAGGTCGCCGTCGTCCAGACCAATGTCGACGGGAAACGGTCGGTGCAGGAATCCGCCAGCTGGTCGGCAAGCTGACGACCTCGAAGCCGTCACTGTTCCATCTACACCCGCCACCGACCGACTGGCGGCGACGGATCGGAACGAAACAACCGCACGTGCACTGTCGTCACAGCGGTTCGCACCGTACGTCCTGCGATAAGCGACAGGCCACGGCCGCGAGGGTGTAAATTGGGGAACGTTTCCCCTCCATCAGTGCCATCCGGACTACCGACTTGGGCTCATCGCAGGGATCTCGCACGTCTTTAGGTGCATACGCACTACGAGGGTAACCGTCCGGTTACACGCACGCCACAAACTATACGTGAGTCCCGTATTTTAAAAAATAGTATACAGACTGAGTTGTGGCTGCCCGCGAACCGTTCCGATTGTTCGGACCACTGCGGCCCTATCAACGGTTACCCGCACGGTAGGTGTACACACTGTGCGGGGAAGTTGCGGCTAACCATCATCGAAATTGTGTGACATCGGGTACGTACATTGTAAACTAAATACCGTGTGACAAAATTGCGCAAATGGAGTTCGATACGCACAAATTTATTTATGAAATCTAGAACCGACCATCTCATTGGAACACAAAATGCTCAGGTTACTCTGACAGAAATGTAAAACAAAGAAAACTGGAAGAAATAGTTAATATTTATGGTACTGAATTATCATCGGAAAAAAAGAAAAAACTTGGTTGGTATTGTTTATTTACTTTATTAGAATTAATTGTATATAAATTATATTTAAATGTAATTATCTTGCCAGTCTAATTTTCCGACAGTCATAAAATACTAAAAACAAAGTACTGTTGTTTCTTTGTACACTAACTGGAGCAATGGTTTCAGTTGATTGGTTATTTAAAGTATCTTCAAAAACAAAACCATCTCTGTCCCTTACAAAGTTGTGTAAAACACAAACAGACTTGATAATATCATTTACTAAATTAAAATTGTCGAAGTCGATGAAGATCGCCTTTTTTTCTTGTCTTTGGTACATGACTTTAAAAAAGTACCAGAACATTTGCGCATGACAACAAATTTGGAATTTTTAAAAGTTATCCGAGACTCTCAGTTTTGAAATTATCCAAATACATGGGACTATCCATATCATGGACATAACATAGAAACCATCTGTATACTCGGACTCAAATGCAAACCCCCGTAATCACGCCCTCTCAGGACACTATGGTAAATAATTCGATATTAGTTCAATCGCCTCTTTCATAAACAGATCATAAACAGAATGGCCAACCAAGATATATTTTGCCACACATTATATTTAATGCGGTTACCGCAGAATCAATCGTACGCTGTGGCCAGCCGTATAGTGCGAATGTAACCTTTCTCTCGAAAGCTGTCCCCCTAACGTCTGCGGCGGTCGCGAAACAACGAGGAGACGCGTCGAATGACATCGAGTACGGGTATATATATGTGTGTATATAGTCATACAATGTCGTAGGCCGCGTATTCCGGTCGAAAACGTAGTGTTAACAATAGTCGTGATATCGTGAATCTCGTGGAATGTGGATATAGTTCTTATAAGGTTTTCTCGTAATTCGTGTACTACTCGCGTGCGCCCCCCCTTCACCCCGTACAACAATCACGTCTTCGTTTCTAAAACTAAAGCTGAATACGATCGAACTCAAACTTGAACATGAATTGTTTTCTCTCAAGCTATCGTCATGCAATCATACCTGCTACCAATGTGTCTGATTGTTCGTTGTTTACATAATATCGTACGTTTAATCGTTGTATTATGAAATGGAATACGACGCAAAGACGCATAGTATACATCTCGAACGTCTATATTAGAATAAGTTTTCGAGTTAACGCATACGCGAAAATGCTTTCCAATCAACACTTCTGTTTTCAGGTGTTGACATTTAATTTAAAACATTGCAACATCTATCTGTAATCTATAATTTACATAATTTACTCTTCGAACAATATGCCGCCGTCGCTATAAAATAGAGCGTAAAAAAAATATATAAATTATTATTGAACGCAATACATTTTAATTATTATCATAATGTATTAGTGTCATAAATTTTTAGTAATGTTTTAGTGCCTGTCATTAAAACGAATACGTTAATTTTATTTAAATAAATGCTTAATCATTTTAAATGTTTAATTATCGAAATCAAAAAAAGTATTCTATACGAAGGTTGGAGTGATTACATTTTTGTTTTTATGGTTTTTTTTAGCTTATCTAATATTTTTTGACGTAGAAATATTATTCGACTATTTAATAAACGACAAAATTTCAAAATATATATTTTAATAATAACAACAACAACATAAAAATAAAAAAGAACCGGATGGGCCTCGCTCTGCTGTACAGTTAGGGGTGGAGTGCACCTCGCTTATAGGATAGGTCATTATTACAATGGATTTGTTAAATTTGAATGCAATGATAGATATCATTGTATACGAATAACGATTCTGAACGGAGTTCATATGTTTGTCTAGGATATAATACATTGTTATTTATAAACATTGTAAAAAGTATATTTTATTTTGAAACAATAAATATATTTTTCAATTAGGATGGGTTGGCAGTTGCATACAGCGATATAGTTTGTCAGTCTAGAACATTCTACATTATATTATATTTTACATGTAATTTTATGTCAATATTCGCTGTTCAAATGCTTATAAAAAAATATTGTGCCTATGGATTTTAATAATTTTTGAATGACTTTAAGAACTACTTCTGTAGAATCTTCTATTAAATTTTCAAGTATTTTGTACTAGCCAAATTTTTTTTATCACCAATTATAAAAATAAAATGTAAAAAAGTCGAATATTTTAAATGCCTATAAGTGGCTTAAAAATCAATATAATATTTTGAAAAAAATATGACATAAAGGAAATACCAATCTTAACAGGTGGTAGAAATTTCAAAAATCTGCGACTTTTACTTTTTGAATTATAACAAATATTAAAAATCGTCTGAGAATAAATCGCTATTTTATGCAATTTCGTAAATATTTATATTTCAAACAGTCATACAATTTTTTCGTCTTAGTACGGTAGAAATTTTTTTAAAGATTTTTGAAGAGTAGCTCATAGATAACCTCGTGTTAAAATTTTGAACCTTAAGTATGAACAAAAAAAAATTTATGAATTTTTATCTACAAAATAACTTGCAAATTATCGTGATTTTTACACATTTTATACAAATTTGAGCATTAAGGGCTTATAAAAAAGAATTGAGTTAACTGATCACCGATATTTTTTAGTTACGATAAGTTTAACTTATTATAAACCTAGTATAAAATTTTCAAGAGTTTTCGCTCAACCAATTAAATTTTATAGATGTTTAAAAACAAAAATTTAACAAAAATCGAAAATTTAAATTGTCTATAAATAAGTCAAAATATGTCAAAATACTTTGAAATCTTAACCATGTATAGAGAACGTCAATATAAAGATTTGGTGAAAATTTCAAGTTGTTGCGGTTTTTCATTTTTGAGTAAGAGCATTTTAAAAAAAAACCAATATCTTTGTCAGTCTAGAATATTATACATTGTATTATATTTTACATGTAATTTTTTGTCAATATTCGCTGTTCAAACGCTTATAAAAAAAAATTGTGCCTATGGATTTTAATAATTTTTGAATGACATTAAGAACTACTTCTGTGGAATCTTCTATTAAATTTTCAACTATTTTTTACGAGCCAAATTTTTTTTATCACCGATTATAAAAAAAAAATGTAAAAAAATCGAATATTTTAAATGCCTATAAGTGGCTTAAAAATCAATATAATATTTTGAAAAAAATATGACATAAAGGAAATACCAATCTTAACAGCTGGTAGAAATTTCAAAAATCTGCGACTTATACTTTTTGAATTATAAAAAATATTTAAAATCGTTTGAGAATAAATCGCTATTTTATGCAATTTCGTAAATATTTAAATTTCAAACAGTCATAAAATTTTTTCCTCTAATTCTGGTAGAAATTTTTTTAAAGATTTTTGAAGAGTAGCTTATAGATAACCTAGTGTTAAAATTTTGAACCTTAAGTATGAACAGAAAAAATTTTATGAATTTTTATCTACAAAATAACTTGCAAATTATCGTGATTTTTACATATTTCGTATAAATTGGAACTTTGAGCACTTATAAAAAAAAATTGTGACTTACGATTTTAGATTTTTTTTATCAGTTAAGGAACAACTTATAAGAAACCTTGTATTAAATTTTCAAGATTTTCTAGGCAGCCATAAAAATTTTATCGTTATTTAAAAAAAAAATACTTAAAAAAATTGAAAATTTTAATTGTCTATAAATAGCTTAATAAAAGTCAAAATACTTTGAAAATTTAATGGTGTATAGAGAACGCTAATCTAAAAATTTGGTGAAAATTTCAAGTATTTACATCGATTAGTTTTTGAGTTATAGCAAAATAAAAAATTTGATTATGTCGAAAACTGGTTTTGCGTAAAAACTCCCGTTTTTCCCAAATTTTTTTATGGTTTTTCCCGTCGCATTTAAAAAATATTGGAAATTTTTTACTTTTGACCCCCCAAAGTACCAAAAAGATTCACTTTTCTTTCAGAAAAGTTGCTACATAAGGCAATCGAAGCATTTTTACTGCCCCAAATCGTGTCGATAGACACAAAAAAAAAAAAAAAAAAAAAAAAAACACACATCATTGTAAAATCAATACATTTTTCACTCCGTTCAGAATCTAAAAAAAAAAACACACATCATTGTAAAATCAATACATTCTTCACTCCGTTCAGAATCTAAAAAAAAAAACACACATCACTGTAAAATCAATACATTCTTCACTCCGTTCAGACTCTAAAATAATACTAACGAAAAATACTCGAAAAAACGTGAAGATTATGATTTTTAAAATATTTTGTAAAATATGTAAATAAGTCATTACTTAAGAAAACAATAATAATTTTCATCGATTTTTTTATAATCTAAATGTATTTACCAAGGTATTCCGACTTATTAATACATTGTCAAATTGGTTAAATATCGATAGTAACTTAAATATAATTACATTTTGTTTACAAATATATTTTTTAATTTGTTTTTCAGTTTAAGAAAAATATTTTTAAAATTAAAAATATATATTAGAAAGTTTAACGGCTGCAAAATGAAAATTAATAAATTCAATTGATTTTTGCTTCACGTTTTTATTTTTAATATTATAAGGATTCTATTTTAAAGTAACATTTATTATTCAGTAATATAACTGCAATTTCATATCATAAGTAGACATTTAGAAATCTTTTCAAAAATAAATTATTAAACTGAATAAACAAACCCTGGATATCCAAAATTCGTAATATTTTCACGATATAATAGTTGTGACCCTGTCTCCATTTGCTATAGTTAGGATGATTATTGCTGTTTGCATTCGTACTACTCTTACTGTTTAGTGACATGAAAGTTCTGATATTCGGTGTCGTAAAAATGGGGGAGTTTAGGAATCCTTCCTAAGGACTAAAAAAAAAATCCTGTTTTGAAATGGTTAGAATGAAAAATATGCAGATCATGTATATTTTAATGTGTGTATAAAATGTAGTATTTTTTAATGGAATTACAAAAACATTAATTTTTCATCCGAGGAGGTATAAAATAGACGACTAATGTTAACATAAAACTATGTTTACAATTTAATCTCCTCCTTCCATAAGAATACTTAATTTAAGCCATAAATAGTATTTATAATCTGATACTTATGTAAAATTTTTATTGAAATGTGTGTAGAATATTTTGTAGAAAATATTGCGGTTAATGCGCAATTATCTTACACGTGTCCTTATTGCGATATCAAAATGTGCGTCTTAACGAACCTACCATAATAATATGTATATCGTATGAATTATTCGTTGTAATGCCCATTTAAAAAATGAACGTATTAATTACTTTATTAAAAAAATACAATAAAACTTAACTATAGATAATCTATACAGGAAATGTCGTTTTTATTATTAATAAAACTAGTTATGAACGTCATTAGTCTAATTAGGATTTAATACATCATTGATGCAATCGTTGAACGTTTTGAAGCTACGGGAAGCAGATCGTCAGTCTACGAATACTAACGTACCAATTGTTTTTTTCTTTTTTTCATTTATTTAGAATTATAATTCACTCATCCGTGGTACATTCTAATTTTTTATCAAATGTTCATAGTTCATTTAAGATTATAAATAACAATAGCTTATTTAATATTTTTACAACCGCGCGATATTATTTCATATCGACTTGTATACTAAAATACTCCCAGTAAATCTCGTTTATTATTTATCTCGATAATCTCGTACACCTGATTTCGCATTCTTTTCTTTGCACTACTTCATGCAAAACATATTATCTTATAATAATGTATACAAAGCTTAGACGATGATGAAAATTAATAATCAAACTTTATACCTAATGAACTAACTTCTAAGTTATAGCTATAAAAGTATATATGTATGAAGTTATTAAGTATTACGTATCGTTCATTGTTCAGTCTTAAACTTTATAGTACAGTTTCGAAGTCCTGAAGAATGTCCACTTACAGAACCAACAGACATTGCGTTTGATTGTTTAACCGTTAGAAATTAGCTTATTTATTATTTAAATCAACACAAATAATTGGAAATTATTGAACACTTAATTTAGCAGTTTTTCATAGACAACAGCTAATTCGATTCAATGAATCCGCTACATTGATTGTACAGTCATTGTAATATTTCAATTATTATACAATATTAACTTCTGTCTTAACACTAAAAACCCAACTAGAACTATTCATTGTTGCAGTATAGTATAGTATATAACACGACTGTCATTGTCAACGGATTACAATAACCAACGTCATTGTCGTTTACTATGGTTTAGGCGAGCGGCGGCCGGGCGCAGTGCGAAACATTCCTTCTGTGCCGTTGCACCGGCGACAGCTACGGTAAAAAATATTGTTACGCAATAAAATGTTAAAACAATCCTTATTGTCATCGCCACTGCCGTCCATTATTCGCGGCAATAATTTCTATTGCGCTCAGTTCCACGGCACCGCGTACGAACGTGACGCGAGATTCTTTTTCATCCGGATCGCAGCCGTCCATCACACCGAGTCATCAAGACAATTATCAATACAGCGGCAGTGTAGTATGAAACATTAAATCCTCCCCGTCGTCAGTAACTAGGCCATTTCACACCGTTATACATGTTTCGATGGGATCGTGAGAGGTGTACCGTGTCGCGTAGAACGGTGTCGTCCACGAGTGGTTTCCAATGCATCGGTACATCAAAACGAACCGGGTATTCTTCGTGTCCCTCAACCGTCTCCCCCGCCCAGAGCATCTTTTAAGAAATTTTCAGTGGGTGGCACTTTAACAAAATTGCCTACCAGAGGAACATAGGGGGAAAAATCATCTACTGTCAAGATGGTCGTTACGATTATGTGTTGGTTAATGACATGATCATCCACCACTAAATAGCATTCAGTTATCACTAGGTGTCATGTACTTTATATGTTAAAATATGCTTTTCCCCCGTCCCCAATCATCTGTCCTCGTCGAGTCTTCGACGTGTTCCGAAAGTCGCAGCTTGAACTGCGATTGCCCGTTGCGACTCGGAACCTTTACACGCGCCGACGGCGATGTAGTACAGCAATGATAATAAATGAATACGGCTAATAAAAATAATTAATTACCAAGTCATTGCCGCCACCACCATCATCATAATAGCACATTCATCGCTGCATAATAATATTAATTCTATTCACGCGTGACCGCACGATTTCGTTAATTATTTTATGCGCGCATATAATAAACGATCATTCGACACCTGGATGTCTCGCGAATCGTTAATGTTGTTTAGATATAATTACTTTATTTTATTTTTGTTTATATCTTAATTTTCATTTGCGCTGATGAAAGTTTTTCGACGACGACAATATAATAACAATATAACGCATACGTGATTACGCGTCATTTTAACGGCGGCGATGGCGAACGTATAAATCTTTCGGTTTTGCGATGAACATCGATTAAGGTTAGATGTTCAAAGCGCTTTTAAATAAATGCTGTTTAGCAATTTTATTAAACAATGTTTGACTTGGAAAAGGGAACTGAGTATGCCAACTGAATTATTAGTTATTCTAGCGTACCACTACTTCTTCTTCTTCTTCTTCTTCTTTTGCTTCGCCTTCCTCCCAACTATTTGGGGTCGGCCACCCTTGTCCTACACCTCCACTTTACTCGGTCAATCACATCTCCTCTGCACACACCGACAGCCCTCATGTCATTCTTCAAAGTCTCCAACCATATCTTTTTTGGTCTTCCACTTCCTCTTTTCCCTTCAACGTCCATCTTCATAACCACTCTTACTGCATTCGTTTCCTCTCGCCTCATCACATGCCCAAACCATCTCAGCCTATTTTCTATTCTAGCGTACCACTACAACTTTGTCAAAAAATGACGCATGGTACTTCATTTAAGTTTAGTATTTACAAAATTACAAAAAGTTAAAAGTAATACAAAAATAAAACCGTTTACAATATATATTTATAGGTATACCTATGTATTAGTTTTTGACACTGTAGTACGTGACAAATGATAATAATTAAACATTTACGTCGATCATTTAGGTGTGTTACGATTTGGTATGGACCTTTTTTACTATTACGATTGAGTACGTTATAATTACCCAAATTTAGTGCAATATTGCCATTTTTGGCAGCCGTGTACATTTGTAATGTAACTTATTTTATAAAATTATCGTTTATATATTTGATTAATTTTTATAAACTTTACCATAACTATTATTATTCTCGTACATATAAATTTCGATTATTCATATGATATTATAAAATAAGATCAAATACGATTTTTATATTAAATTTCAATATATCATCGATATACTTTGTCATTGAATCATTGAAAGGTTAGGTTGAAAATCCAAGGCTCTGAAAAGTACAGGCTGAAATCAATAGAAAAATATTCACCATACATAAAAATCTATCAAAAGCTATACAAATAATTAACAAAGTAGGTAATTCAATTATAGAACCAATTTAAAATATACGGTAATATATTACTTTTTTTAAAAGGGATTGGTTACCAGTACCAAAGTTTTAAATTATAACTTTTTGTATTTTTATTAACTATATTGATTATATTAAATATATTATAACTAAATTAATTATATTGGTTTTAGTAAATTAGATATATTATTATTTTTTTTAACATGTACCTACCTAATAGTAAGTAGTGTTGGCAACGTTGCATTAATTTTTCTATGTAATCGTAATGTTTTTAAGAGCCAAGTAAATTAATCGCTTATAATCTTACAAATGTATGCAATCGTAATATTAAAAGGAACAAATGTACGCAATCGTATATCACCGGATCATTTTTATTGGCATACACAATCCCGTACCTATTGCGATTATATAGAAAACCAGTAGTTTATTTATATTTATTATTATTATAACTACAATTCTGGAATGATTTAAGCCTCTTTAGATAAAAAACATACGTATTATATTTATATATTAAGGTAATGGTTGAAACTTCATAGTTATGGAATATTCGTCGTTAACATGTTTGAGGGTGTTATAAATGGTGAACAAGTGACGCAAAATATGTATATTTAATCAAAGTACCGCTACAACTTTTTTTTCAAGTCAAACACTGGTAGTAAGTGTTTTCAATTAATTGTATACGTTAAAAAAAATTAAATTACATAATAAATCGACTCTCATAGAAAAATTTTATTATTATTGAATTACTATAATTATTAAGAAACATCTTTGCACAAAATATATATAAATATACAATAAGTATTATAAACTAATTACTAATTACTAAAAATAATATAATAATAAATTATAATTTCTAAAATCTAATTACTTAAGTCTAATTAACATATTATTTAGTTGATCTGGGCATTGTTGAAGAGTGGCATTGCATTTCGTTGACCAATTGGTCGTAATCTGGTCAATAGTTGCTGACTGCTAATTGAAGACACTGTTCCATATGGTCATCACATAGTGTACCTCGGTATTCTGTTTTTATCATTTTCATATGAGAAAATGCTATTTCGTACAAATATGTAGATCCGAAATTAGTATGTAACTGCAAAGCTACATTCCTCAAACAAGGATATTTTTCTTTACTCAGTAAATTCCAAAAATTTGTTTCAGAACCTCGAGCTTTGAGGAATATATCTGATTTAATTTTTATAACTTCAGATACAAATTTTTTAGAATTCATGTCAAACAAATTGCTTATTTGTGTAGAAATATTTTCAATATTGCTTGTTTTGGAGAAAGGAACAGACATAAATTTAATAATCGGCTCTAATTTTTGAATATCTTTAAATCGTCTCTGAAATTCATTATACACTTTTTCAACTTCAGAGCAATATATTTCCACAGCAACTGTAGATTTTTGCTATTCAAAAATATCTTATAAGTTTGGAAAATTATTCAAATTAGATTCTTTTAACTGTGACTTGAGTAATATCAATTTTGGTTTATACACTTGACATATGAAACCAGAAAAAAAAGATAAAAATTATACAGATAAAACTTATCGAAAATTTGTTCACTACAATCTCGATTAATTTTTGTGTGCGTGTCCCTAAAAATAAATTCTAACATGATCGACTTTGAAATTGTAATCTTCTACAACTAAACATATAAAACTGAAAACGTTAACGTGTAAACAAATAAGTTTATGTTCTTATTTTTATTCCAAAGTTCACTCTATATTATATACTATGTAATTTTATTTTATTTTATTAACTCCATTAATTAATTTTTTTATGTGATCTATATTATTAAATGTTGTAACAGTCATGTTTGATTGTTTATACTGTGTCATATAGGCAACCCGTTTAACGAACAGTCCACTTTAGTAAAGTTGTTTCTCTCCATTCTTATGGTGATAACATAAAAACGCTATATCATCTTCTCATAAAAATAATACGAAATTGACCCTCTGTAATAAACTTACAATTAATGATTTTGTCCCTCATAAAACGTATTTAACGCTTCAATTACAGGTATATCATGTCCTCTTGAGTAATGTGTTGTGCAATATATAATGTAAAATTATTATAATATGTTATAAAATAAAAAAATAAATTATTTTTTAAAAGCGGCGTTGGTTTCGGCATGCCCCAAAGAAGACACACAGTATAGGTACAAATGTAGTGGGCGTCCGACCAGCGTGATTTTATTCTGTGTATTTGGGACGAACTGGCAAGGTTGGTAACCTTGTAAGAGCCCTCCGGAAGTTTTATGTTTGATATTTTTATTGAGTTTTTCAATGTCTCACTACAATTGTTACCGATAGCCAAAAACGAAGGAAACAATATTTATTTAAAATAAAAGATTTTAACACGAGTTCGCTAGTATGTTAAGACTTCTATCCACCAGGGTTTTCGGGGCCTTAATCCGCCCCTGTCATCGATAGTGGTAATCAATGGCGTATTTACGGGGTGGTTCAGGGGTACTGGACACCTCCTAGAGCAAAAAAAAACAAATACATGTTCCTACAGTATAGTTAAGTAATAAGTACAGTGTATAATTAGTATGTAATATTATTCTGACAGTTTCTTAGTTACGACTAAATATAAAATGTGATAAAGACAATAGGTATTAGGTATTCATATCTTTGAAATATAAACTATGGCACAGAGAAACTGTCTCAGACGGGTGGAATTTATTTTATCATGTAGCTCGAAATATAATATAATATATATATATATATATATATATATATATATATATATATATATATATATATATATATATATATATATATATATATAATTAATAAATATAAATTAATAAAGCTATTTTTTTATTATTTATCACGTTCAAATTTTCATTTTTCGTTAATCCGTTGATGAGATATTGTTCCTCAAAGTTCGGTGGTTTTAGGAGGCAGTGTCTACTGACGAGGTATAACATACCCATTTCACGCACAATAACCATTAAATCACCCAACTTTAAGAAGTAATATCTTATCAACGGATTAACGAAAAATTAAAATTTGAACGTGATAAATAATAAAAAAAATAGCTTTATTAATTTATCAAATTTTAAGTATATGTTACTATTTGAAAATCAAAAGTTGATAGTAATTTGCCAAATTATTATAAGGGTAAAAACTATAAAAAAAAATTAAAAAATATACAATTTTAATCTGCAATTTTGAAAAAAGTCAATACTTAAATATTTAAAAAAAATACATCAATACAATTTGATCGACACAACTTTCGGAATTCCATAGTCTTATTAAACACTCTATATTCTGTGGCTTATCATTGGTAAATATTTTTACGTGTTATTAGGTACTTACAGTTCAAGTTTATTAATTTATATATATATAGTATATAATTTATATAACATAAACATACATATAAATTGAAAAATTATTTCTCTGTACTCACCTGTTACGTGATCAAAGTTTAACACTTCACCTTCTAACTTCCGTTTGATGTTAATGTTGTCGGTGTGACGTATTTATATGCAAGCACTATAGGTACGTGCCTACAGTGGTAAATTTTGAGGGTAGCTAAATGTTTAAAGATTATACGTTTTACGGTATTACATATTATTATATTTATATACGTTTTTAGGTTTTCTGATATTGTAAAATATGTTATATGTACATACTCAAATATGAAAAAATAATTGACAATAGCTTACCCTACTAACAGTTAACAAGTTATTTTATTAACTATTTTTTATAATCTTATTTAATAAATCTATTTTCATAATTTTTTATCGTCCTCTATATACATATATATATACTATTCAAGAATGTTTATGAAAGAAATCGATATTGACGAATTTAATAAATAAAATATCTATGAACAATTTTTTCTGAATTCACTCTCTGTCATGTTTTCTTATGGTTTCGGTTCACGTTGCTTTGTTTGTAAATCTTGTACGTAAATCGTTTCCATTTTATTTCAATTACTAACTTATTGTTATTTATTGATTATTTTTAGTATCCTAATTTTTTTTTTTTTTTGTAAAGATGAATAGAACGATGACCAATAAAATTTTTTTATCAAAATGAAAAGTGATAATTTACAAAATGTTTGAAATCAAACACAAATTGATTGATTTTTTTGAATATAAAGCTTTTACTTTTGTAGTAGTAACAATACTGTAATGACTTTTAGTAATGTATAGAAGTGAATAATTCCTACCATAGATTAATTAGAGATTTAATAGTACCATAGATTAAATATACA
Organism: Sipha maydis; assembly: GCA_034509805.1. Taxonomy (NCBI): domain Eukaryota; kingdom Metazoa; phylum Arthropoda; class Insecta; order Hemiptera; family Aphididae; genus Sipha; species Sipha maydis. Next base: position 201,192 of record JASXSY010000549.1, on the reverse strand, counting down.
ATATATGCAAACCTGGCCTAATATTTTAGTTATTAAGAGCGGACATTTTTTACAAGCGGAAAACATAAATACGCCTCTGGTTGTCGGTGTTAAAATATTCCGGATTGTACGTTTTCGATTAGTCGTTAATTTGAGTTTTCTTCTGCTGACCGTAGGAACGTTTGTCACGCTGGTACGGTCTGCATCGGTCGTGGATAATGTCAAGCAACCAATAACGTTGAACAGCGAAGAGTTTTCCAGTATTTCAGGCAGTGAATGTGATGATGGCCCCGTAGCCAGTTGCCGTACGTTACCACTCTTCAACTACACCGAACTAGCGCCTCCACCCGTGGATGCAGAGGCCGCTGACGATATACTGCAAGATCCAAATTGTCCGTAAGTGCCTATAATTTTAGTTAGTCTTAAAAATATTTCATCGTTTATCAGCAATCGCTTGTTAGTAATATATATTATCTGTATGACCTATCTATATGTTCTGGTGGTATAAAAAAAAAATAATAAACATTACCTGTATCTTATTAAAAGCTTATCTTGTTCTATGGTTCTTTAACAACACTGTAATGATCGTAAAAATAGATAGTATACAATTCGAATATTGAACTATATCAATTACTCATACGTCTTGCTATTAGAAAAAATTTGCTTGTTACTCTATTAAATCCTTACAAGTTGAATTCCTTTTTTTCATTTAAAGACACGTATAAAACGCATACAAATAAGTAAACAAAATGTGTTCTACAATTTTATTTTGAAAATCTAATCGTCCTACATAATATCTATAGTAAATACTGAAAACCAGAGAGTATTCTATTCACAGTACATACACAATTACAACATAATATATTTAAAGTATTTCAATTTAAGATTTAGTTAAGTTTATCTACTGTTTGGTATTTGAACTCAGATGGTCACAATTAGGACTAAGATTTTTGTGCATTTGGATAGTTTTTTTTCTGTAGTTCATATATTATGGAAATTATTTGTCATAAATGTACTATATCCACGATTAGGCTAATCATTTATACATTTATCATTTACAGAACAATATATATATTTTGTATATTTTGAACATAATGCATATAATTGCATATAGATTTTTGAATAAATATATTTGAAAAAGTATTTATTTGTCAAATTGTTTTAAATATATTTCTTGTGTAGTACCTATCTTTTTATCATTAGAACAAATACCGTAAACAAAATTACTTACACAGAGCCGGATTAAGGGGAGGGTAACCGGGGAGACAGCCCCGGGACCTCCTCAATAGAGTTCGGAAAAAAAATCTTTATAAGCTACCGCCTTGTCGAAAGTGACCAATAGGATAAAAATAAATCTAACACTGATTGCCGATGGGTAATTCCGTGAAATTATGTATCACCAGCATCTTTATTTATCAGTAAATCTGACACGTCCTAAGCTCCACCACTACACGTGCGTGAAGTTGGCCCCCCTACCATGACCGATTTTTTTGAAAATTATGTACTCATTTTGCAAATAATTTGCAAACATTTGCAAACTGGTTTTTAGAAATTGCAAATAATTTTCCTGGCTGCTATAAAGGGATTGGAAGCGGCGATTTTCTGTCTTTGTCTAACACACGTGAAACATAGGATTATAGACGTGTTATATTTCCAACGTACCGATTGATATAATAAAGCGATAAGAATTCTGAAAACAGATTTAAATTTGTTGTCAAGTCTACTTGAGATCGACTTTCCCACATTTTTGATATTACCCTCCTAAAATCCTAAAAACGATATATTAAAAAAGAGTAATTAAAAAATTGACATATTTCAATTTTTGGAAAAGTTTTAATCAAAAAATCAAAAATGTGGGAAAGTTGATCTCAAGTAGACTTGATGACAAATTCAAATCGGTTTTCAGAATTCTTATCACTTTATTATATCAATCGGTTCGTTGGAAATAGAACACGTCTATAATCCTATGTTTCACGTGTGTTAGACAGACAGAAAATCGCCACTCCCAATCCCCATAATCAAAATAACACTAGGGGTCCTTTTTATTTTTTCACCAAATCATTGTGTACTTCCCAGCTGTTTACACGATATACGTACGCAGCATAATGGTCATGTCCATACGAAACAGCTCCAGATAATATATATCTAAACATTATTCAAAACAATTAGTTAAATAATTATATACAATACCTGATATTGTCATTTGTTAGACTATACTAAAAGTCAGCTAGTGAGTATTGATAGTATTCAGAAATTAAATCGGTGTTGATAAATAAATGATTTTTCAGAATTCTAGTAACATTTAACATTTTTTTTTTTTTTGGTTTTGTACATTTAATTTTTTTTCTTCGCTATATTCGCTATATTCTCTCAAACTACTTTCCAAATCATATAAATTGCTATTTTTAAAGTTTAAAATTATTGTCGGACTTGATGTTGTTTTTTTCTGTTGCACAGTTGAAACATTGTCGTTTTTCAACGGCGGATGGCACACTTTTTAAAAAACTAGTGATCATATAACTCACGTTGCATCTTGCGTCTATGAGTTTGATATCTGTTACGCCGATATCTTCTATGAAAACATTTTGAAGACGTGTTAACCGCTCTTTATATATATTTGTAGAACACGGTTTGGTGGCTAGCTTCTGACAACATTTAAGAAAAACATTTGAATTTACATCTATGAAATTTTTGTAAGAAGGTATATCTATGTATGATATTGCAATTAAAACAGAAATTGAATCAAATGGGCAAGTGTTGTGAACCAGATAACGTTTTTTTTTTATTGTTATAGGTGTACTCATATTTCCGTTGACTAAAAAATTATTTTTGGATGAACGTGTTGATCTATTTGATAAAATTTTTTCAATTTCCGGTGTCGACTCCATATATTTTGTTTGTCTTAATTTTTTTTTAGCCTTCGTGCTTTTGACTGGAAATAATATTTCTTTAGATCCCTTTCCACGTCAATTTTCAATTTCATCTAGAGAATTCGTAGATATTTTAGATTCTTCACTTGAACTAATTGTTCCATCGTCATCTGATAATGTACAATCTGATTTTTGATTACCAATTACAACATTTTCATCTCTACAATTTTATCTGTTGAATTCGCCGAATAAATATTTTTAGAAGTTGTATTTTAGTCTAATTGTGGTGATATATCATTGTTTGAGCTAGCATTTCGTATTTTCTTACTGCGGAAAAGTTTTGCATTACTATCGATGCTCTTTAGGTGAGTAACTACAAATTGATCAACAGCCATTGGACGCATATCGAACCGTAAAATTTGAGTTTTAAATTGTTTAAAATGTGTGCTGCGTGAAATTGCCTCTCTATCTTATTTTGCTTATAGCAGCCAGGGAAATGATTTGCAAATTCTGAAAACAAATTTGCAAATGTTTGCAAATTATTTACAAAATGTTGGTGTCATTTTGAAATTCATAGCCCAAAAGAGAGGGCTGCGTGAAGTTGGCCCCCCTGTCTTATTTTACTTATAGCAGCCAGGGAAATGTTTGCAAATTCTGAAAACCAATTTGCAAATGTTTGCAAATTATTTGCAAAATGAATACATAATTTTCAAAAAAATCGGTCATGGTGGAGGGGCCAACTTCACGCACGTCACCGCTACCGCTATCGCCACAGCCTCTAACAATTGACGCAAACCCGTAAAGGCCATACACGTGATAATAATATTATTCGATTTTCCTTTTTTATATGCGAGTGGTGCTAGATTATTATTTATTATTATTCAATATTCATATTTAAATGTTTACATATTATATACATATTAATATATGTTTGTTAAATACTAATAAAATAAATGAATCTACTTTAAAAAAAAATTGTTCGTTTTATTTGGAGAATAATTTGGGGCCAGAGGGCCCCCACTTCTTTGTTGTCTCTGCACCTCTAAATCTGGCCTTGTATATAAATATTATCTGTCTAGCGATACCAATATTGTGAGATAGTAAAATAGTACAAACGAATGTTTTAGTTACAATAAATCCATTATTCGTTTCAACAGCATATAATAGTTAATGTGTCCTATAATGAATTAATAATTAATAATTATAAATGAAAATTTAAGTAAATAATAAATAATATTACCGATTAATTTTTAATTTTTACGTAGGTACATTTAATTTAATTTTTTGCATAAGTATTTTAAAATGTTTTATTATATATAAGACCTAGCCCTAGTTACAACTAAACACAGAAAGAAAAACTTATTTTAATTCTAGCAAGGGTTCGACTACTGCCTCAACTACAGTAATAATAAAGGCTCAAAATTTAGAAAAGGCCCTGTTATAAATACAATTTATGTACTAGTATAGGTACATATTTTTCTCTTAATTGGAAACTTTTACTGCAGTTTAAAATTAATTGGTAGTAATTTACTCATTTTATTAACAAAATACACGTCATAAATCTGTACTAAGAAATTTCTTTTAAATATTCATTATTTTATATAATTACCGTCATTAATCTGAGCACACTGTGTCGGAGGTCGGGGCAATAGACGTACCAATATGTGTCTTTCTACCAATATTTTAAACAAATTCTCTTCAACCTAGGGGTTGCAAAAGATAGTTCAGAGGTCCCCAAAAATAATGAAAAAATGCTTATTCATATCAAAAATTATTAATTTTATTATTATGAATGTACAATAACATATTGAATAAAATAGCGTGAAGTGTAATCTTATCTGACAACGGATTGTGGTCACCGATCTTAATTGGATTGATATTTAATATTTGGTTGATTTTACACTCGTACTGTGTACGTGTATTTCAATAATTTTAGTCACAATTATAATATTTAATAATAAGTTTGGTTTAAAACTCAGATTTAAGAGTAGCAATTTCCAGTATAAAACCTAATACGGAAATTATAGTTTCAAAAATTCAAACACAAGTTTCCCATTAAAATAAGAAAATTGTTTACATACATTTACATATTTATTTATTTTAGATTCTGAACGGAGTGATGGAATCTATTGGTTTTACAATGATGTGTGTTTTTTTTTTTATTTTTTTTGTGTCTGACACCTTTTTTGGCAGTAAAAATGCTTCGATTTGCTTATGTAGCAACATTTCTGAAAGAAAAAGTGAATCTAGTTGGTACTTTGGGGGGTCAAAAGTAAAAAATTTCCAATATTTTTTAAATGCGACGGGAAAAACCATAAAAAAATTTGGGAAAAACGGGAGTTTTTACGCAAAACCAGTTTTCGACATAATCAAATTTTTTATTTTGCTATAACTCAAAAACTAATCGATGTAAATACTTGAAATTTTCACCAAATTTTTAGATTAGCGTTCTCTATACACCATTAAATTTTCAAAGTATTTTGACTTTTATTAAGCTATTTATAGACAATTAAAATTTTCAATTTTTTTAAGTATTTTTTTTTTAAATAACGATAAAATTTTTATGGCTGCCTAGAAAATCTTGAAAATTTAATACAAGGTTTCTTATAAGTTGTTCCTTAACTGATAAAAAAAAATCTAAAATCGTAAGTCACAAATTTTTTTTATAAGTGCTCAAAGTTCCAATTTATACGAAATATGTAAAAATCACGATAATTTGCAAGTTATTTTGTAGATAAAAATTCATAAAATTTTTTCTGTTCATACTTAAGGTTCGAAATTTTCACACTAGGTTATCTATAAGCTACTCTAAAAAATCTTTAAAAAAATTTCTACCGGACTTAGAGGAAAAAATTTTATGACTGTTTGAAATTTAAATATTTACGAAATTGCATAAAATAGCGATTTATTCTCAAACGATTTAAAATATTTGTTATAATTCAAAAAATATAAGTTTGAAATTTCTACCAGCTGTTAAGATTGGTATTTCCTTTATGTCATATATTTTTCAAAATATTATATTGATTTTTAAGCCACTTATAGGCATTTAAAATATTCGATTTTTTTACATTTTATTTTTATAATCGGTGATAAAAAAAATTTGGCTCCTACAAAATACTTGAAAATTTAATAGAAGATTCCACAGAAGTAGTTCTTATTGTCATTCAAAAATTATGAAAATCCATAGGCACAATTTTTTTTTATAAGCGTTTGAACAGCGAATATTGACATAAAATTACATGTAAAATATTATATAATGTATAATATTCTAGACTGACAAACTATGTCGCTGTATGCAACCAATCCTAATTGAAAAATATATTTATCGTTTCAAAATAAAATATACTTTTTACAATATTTATAAATAACAATGTATTATATCCTAAACAAACATATTAACTCCGTTCAGAATCGTTATTCGTATACAATGATATCTATCATTGCATTCAAATTTAACAAATCCATTGTAATAATGACCTATCCTATAAACGGGGTCTATTCCACCCCCAACTGTACAGCAGAGCGAGGCCCATCCGGTTCTTTTTTATATTAATTTTTGTATTTATTATTTATTTAAGTAAACGTATTTAAAATATTTACATATTCTGTTATTAATTATTCGTAGGGGTTTAACAGGAGAATAGAACAAAGTATGAGTGTCGCGGAAATGAGAATGCTTAGATGGTTGAGTGGAGTGACAAGAGAAGATAGAATAAGGAATGAATACGTGAGAGGTAGTGTTGGTGTAGCGCCAATTGTGGACAAGATGAGAGAAAATAGGCTGAGATGGTTTGGGCATGTGATGAGGCGAGAGGAAACGAATGCAGTAAGAGTGGTTATGAAGATGGACGTTGAAGGGAAAAGAGGAAGAGGAAGACCAAAAAAGAGATGGTTGAAGACTTTGGAGAATGACATGAGGGCTGTCGGTGTGTGCAGAGGAGATGTGATTGACCGAGTAAAGTGGAGGTGTAGGACAAGGGTGGCCGACCCCAAATAGTTGGGAGGAAGGCGAAGTAGAAGAAGAAGAAGAAGAATTATTCGTAGGGGTTGCAATAAAAAAAAAAGAAAATTGTGGGTCGTGTTTCGAAAAAGGTTGAAAACCACTAGTGTAAACAATTATGTTACGAGTACTTTGGAAATATTTATTATTTCTTATCCGACCAGTACAACTGAGACCAGTACAATATGCAGGAATTTTAAATGTTTGGAAATGCTTAACACAGCTCGTATAGTTTAATAATTATTATAATAATCACCCCTTCCTGGTCCCTCGACAAACATAACAAAAAATAGCCCGGGAGTGTCGCATTTCAGATGCTTGTAACAATATAACAAACTTTTAATTTTATTTTTGATTAACATCTTTAATTAAAAAAAATATATTAAATTATAGTTGTCTAACTTAAATAATTGTATTATGTAAATTATAAACATACAAATGTTTAACTTTCTTCTTTCTTTTTGAACATATAATATTTATACCTATGGTGTAATTATTTTTATAATGTTATACTCATCATCACTTTTTGATTGATAAACTTAAAATAAATAAATAATAAAACAACTCATAATTTCTTTAAAAATCAATCAATGTGGAAAGAATCATTAACTATTTTTATTTAGAAACCGGGTGAGCGCTGGTGGGAGGTTTTGTGGGACTCTGGACAGATTCCTTCACAAGACCCTAAATTTTATTTTTTTGTGAAGCCAAAAAAATTGTTTCTTAGGCGTTCCAGTACTCGTATGACGTTTTTTTCTATTTTTTACATAATTCGAATAAAATTTTTTTTCCACTGTATGGATATTATATTTGATCAACAATGCGTTAAAACTGCATTATTGTTTGTTAAATTATTATTACATGCTGGCAGATCATTAAGTCCCATGAAAGGCGAGAGACCTTTAAAATGGTGGAGTCCTGGTCAACTGCCCTTCCGCTGGCGCTGAACCGGGTATGGCTTATAAAGGTCAACTCGCTAGACACGCCACTGTCTGTAAGCACCTCCTATCATTTATTTTACGGTTATTACCACTGTTACATACATACCTCATTTTTTTCAGACATTTTTTTCTAGGAAGGCATCTAAAAAATCTGGGTTTAATTATAATTACATCAAGAAAAATACATTAATTAATTTTACTACAGTTACCTTTGTCTGTTATATTTAATTGTGAACAATATAATTAAATACACACATTTTAAAAAGTGTAACACACACGCATAGTATTATTACATATTAACACTATTTTTAAATACATCGTGTGTTAAGTTGAATGTGCATATAACTAAATCTTTTAACCTTAATTTTATTTATACATCTTTACGGAATTCGGTAATTTTTCTTAGCTGCGTATAAATCTACCGTTTTGCTTCAATATTATCTATGCGATTTCTGATTACTACTAGTTTTATCAATAGATATGTATATTCATATTACATATAGGAAGGGACATCATTTTTGATATTGAAAAAGTTCACAATACTTTTTCATAAAAATATAGAATTTTATCCTTCAATTAAACAATTGTATTTATACATATATCTATATATATTATATATATTAAATAAAACATAATGGATATTTTTATTTAAATATTTAGGGAATAATATAGATATAATATATTTATATACTTATAAATACCATTAAAAATGTGTGTTAAATTTTAAGATACTAATTATAATCGTGGTTCAACATTACTACTGATGGATTTTTTTCAATGGATAGTCAAGGCTTAATTAAGCCCCCTCTACCAAATTTAACCAATTTGTGCTCATATTTGATGATTGTAAGACATTCACAGTGATATCGAAATTACATTTTTCTAATATTTGACACATTTTTACTACTCTTTAAATTTTTCTTTGAGAGGGCTTTGAACATTTTCCGAGATGGAGGGGAGGCTCAGCCTCCTCGGAGAAGTAGCTGAAAGAAACACTGCACACTTCATCATTTAACAAAAATAAACTTTACAAACACAAGCGTTTGCGCGCATACTATGTCCCTATTTACATAGTTATTTCTCACCATGCATATAATATAATAGTGGTTCAGTATTCATGTGTTGTATTTGATCCCGATGATACAGGTACAAATATTTGGAACGGCATTTGAGATGTGTGGACATTTTCACGCGCCGATGTTTGACAAAAGAACAGCGACGGGCATTTTACTCACTATACTCGGTACCGACGATGGACTTGCAAGAGTTATGCAATGAAGGCTCACCTTACAGAGACGGTTAGTTTCGTATACAATCGCTTGTAACGTGCAATGAAATGATCACCGCCAATGAGTATTTTATTTATAATTTCTACACATTTTTTTTTCCATATGCCCACAGAGTATCGAAAACATGCTGCCTGTTTGCATACTGTGCACACTGAGTACGTGAAGTGTGGTCAGCGACACAAACATGAACTAGCTTCCCTCATGGTGGACCATGGCCCGCACCAACATCAAAACGGTAACAACGGATATCAGGTGACGTCGGTACCGTTTACTGGTGTGGAACAAATAACCCAGAATTTGGCCCACTTGTGCCGGTAGGTTAAAATGCAAACAGCTCGTTGACAGAGTTTTGTCATTCAACCGCTAACCATTTGCTTCCACCGATTCCCAACAGATCTTTCAGAGGACACTTGCAGTGCGTGCATGGCATTGTTCGAGCCAAGTGTGGCGCGGAAACCGAACAGTTCGCGAATCGCTTCCTCAGTCAGATGGCTTCTTCGCTCTTGGTCAGTATTCAACTTCAAACCGTGGAATATTCTGCGCGTAATTTTATAGTTCTTGTAACTGATCAACTATTACGTGAAAAAACGCAGTCCGCGCGTTTCACAATAGGAAATTTTCAAAAATATACCGGCAGGTGTAAACAAATCGTTAGCTTTTTTCTTTTCTTCAGATAAAACGTTTTCATTTTTTAAAATTATGTAATCACGTACCTACTCAAATCAGCGCTAAAAACCTCGAATGACTATAAAATGCATGTAAAGATGTTATATTGCCAGTCTACATTTGTTTTTAATTGTTTATTGAAATACATTTATGACACATCTGCACATATAATATATAATTTACTAATTGATCCTGTGAACTTCGTACTACCTAACAGTCAATGAATGTAGTGATAACCTTTAAGCTACACTTAATTTATGGTTTTAATTAACGTAATAAAATTAAAACAATAAATGTATTAAGTTCAATACTTCGTTAAGATAATATATTTAAAGAAAATAAAAATGTAATATATATTAATAATAATAATAATTTATTATTTATATAATATTTCTATATAGTTAAATTTCTGTATAATTAAACAAAGTCGTCACGATTGGAACACGTACTTCTGCCGCGGCGATTCTGACGGTTGTATGTTCTTTTCAGTCGATCTGGATGTGCAACGGCCATTCACAGTGGTCCGAACTAAATTTTTTTTCCAAATAATAGGTACTATAATTATGCTGGCAGTATACATTCTCCGAGACAGTCTCAGCGAGACTCAGCCTCGGTTGCAGTAACTACAGTCACTCGCATTTTTGTGTTCAATACTCCAAACTTTTGAACGGAGACTTTTAACTTTTGACTTTTAAACGGAAATGGACGTTGATGAGGTTGCTGCTGCTACAACGTATTATGCATTTGTGTTGTTCCAGTTGTTCTCTTAATCGAACCTATGCATTGTTGATTTGTTTCCCGTCTGTATCGGGTCCCATATAACAGGTTCATTTTTGTATAACTCCAAAAACTTTAACGTAAATTCATTGGATCATTTACACATGACGAAAAGCACAACAATAAAAAAGAACCGGATGGACCTCGCTCTGCTGTACACTTGGGGGTGAAGAGCGACTCTTTATAGGATAGGTCATTATAATGGATTTGTTAAATTTGAATTCAATGATAGGTATCATTGTATACGAAAAACGATTCTGAACGGAGATGATATGTTAGTCTAGAATATGATACAATAATATTTATAAATATTGTAATAAGTATATTTTATTTTGAAACGAAAAATTTACAAAAATTGAAAATTTAAACTGTCTATAAATAAGTCAATATATGTCAAAATACTTTGAAATCTTAACCATGTATAGAAAACGTCAATATAAAGATTTGGTGAAAATTTCAAGTTGTTGCGGTTTTTCGTTTTTGAGTTAGAGCATTTTAAAAAACCGATATCTTTGTCAGTCTAGAATATTATACATTATATAATATTTTACATGTAATTTTATGTCAATATTCGCTGTTCAAACGCTTATAAAAAAAAATTGTGCCTATGGATTTTAATAATTTTTGAATGACAATAAGAACTACTTCTGTGGAATCTTCTATTAAATTTTCAAGTATTTTGTAGGAGCCAAATTTTTTTTATCACCGATTATAAAAATAAAATGTAAAAAAATCGAATATTTTAAATGCCTATAAGTGGCTTAAAAATCAATATAATATTTTGAAAAATATATGACATAAAGGAAATACCAATCTTAACAGCTGGTAGAAATTTCAAAAATCTGCGACTTATAATTTTTGAATTATAACAAATATTTAAAATCGTTTGAGAATAAATCGCTAATTTATGCAATTTCGTAAATATTTAAATTTCAAACAGTCATAACATTTTTTCCTATTATTCCGGTAGACATTTTTTTAAAGATTTTTGAAGAGTAGCTTATAGATAACCTAGTGTTAAAATTTTGAACCTTAAGTATGAACAGAAAAAATTTTATAAATTTTTATCTACAAAATAACTTGCAAATTTTTGCAATTTTTACATATTTCGTATAAATTGGAACCTTGAGCACTTATAAAAAAAAATTGTGACTTACGATTTTAGATTATTTTTTATCAGTTAAGGAACAACTTATAAGAAACCTTGTATTAAATTTTCAAGATTTTCAGGCCGGCCAAAAATTTTATCGTTATTTTAAAAAAAAAATACAAAATAATAATAATACAAATAATATTAATAATACAAATAAATTTGTACTTAAAAAAATTGAAAATTTCAATTGTCTATAAATAGCTCAATAAAAGTCAACATACTTTGACATTTTAACGGTGTATAGAGAACGCTAATCTTAACATTTGGTGAAAATTTCAAGTATTTACATAGATTAGTTTTTGAGTTATAACAAAATAAAAAATTTGATTTTGTCGAAAACTGGTTTTGCGTAAAAACTCTCGTTTTTCCCTTATTTTTATAGGGTTTTTCCCGTCGAATTTAAAAAATATTGAAAATTGTTTACTTTTGACCCCCAAAGTACCAACTAGATTCACTTTTCTTTCAGAAAAGTTGCTACATAAACAAATCGAAGCATTTTTACTGCCAAAAAAGATGTCAGACACAAAAAAAATAAAAAAAAAACACACATCATTGTAAAACCAATAGATTCCATCACTCCGTTCAGAATCTAAAATAAAAGCGACGAATATGCGATAACGCACGAACCTGAACTAGGTGTTCTTGTGATCACGTCTCGAATGGCCTCGTGTTCTTTGACTCGGACACAAAAAACCGCCTTTCGATCGAGCCCGCCGTGGCAAATAAAAGCGCGTTTAGTTCACTTTCACGTTTGGCTGCTCTCGGCGAATGTGTACTGCAGGCATTACACACCGTTAGGTTAGGTTAGGTTAAAATACACGGAATTTAGGAAATGTACTCGACGACAACGTTCGCACGATTTAAATGTAATTTTCAAATTAAGCCAACTAAGATTATTTTTGGTCACGATAATGTACAGTCGTCGTTCTGGCTCATTTCCTACAGGGAATCCCGTCTCTGTCCTCCGTCGATCCGTTATCCTGTGCTGCTTGGTGATCGGGAAAAATAATATTATTACGTATTTTCAATATGATTATTAGACCGTTCAAATAATATCTTTCTAAATTAGTATTTATTTTATTTTTTTTTTTTACGTAAATCTTTCTGATGCATTTTAATAGTTATTCTGCCATTCAAGGCGGAAACGAATCCAACCGATCAAAATCGGTCTAGCCGTTCTTGAATTATTAATGCAGTAACTAACCCGTCTTTGTTTAATTTATATAGATTGCATGTACAACAATATTAACACAAACGTCGTTTAAACTGAAGGATATGATAGCTTTCCTTACGGGAGCACCATATAATAAAGATATTTATGCTAGAGACAGTGTCATCATTAAACTAGCCCAAAAATATAATTTTAATTTAATTAAAATATTATTGTTTGTACTTTGTACATAAGTACCTGTACGGTACACGGCATATTTTTCCGATTCACAACATGTCAATGGATGGCTTTATAAAATATGTATTTATATTTTGATGATGTGCCGACTTTGGAATAGCTAAATTCTAGACCGTGGAAAATGCATACAAGTTGCTCCCCTCCCCCCTTAAATGATGCCATTGGCAAGAGATAAAAACGTATAAGTCATACAGTCCGGAAAAATAAGTACACAATTTTTTCGAACAGGCGAACGCAAACACGATCGCAACATCGTTTTTGTCACACGTTTAATTTTTAAGATTGAATGTACTTTTTCTCCTGGATATTATGTTATCACACTATTTAAAGTATAACACTCGATCAATTAGCTACATTTAATTATATTATTTTCCATCATTAGTTTCATAATTACACAAAAAAACTTTTCAAATGTTTGTCCTGGTGTTTATCTAATGTTTATTTAATGTTACACCTGTACAAAGAATGAATGAAATACGCATGATAAAATACTGTTATTGCCCAATTTTGCTTATTTTATACATTTTCACATAATTATATCGCTTATTTTACTGTAACTGTCCGCGTTAATAATACTATTTGTAACGAGGTATTTTAATTGCAGAACATTTGTGACATCTATGGAGACTTGAAGCAAGGTGACGCTTCGGGGTCGCCGTCATCGGTCGGTGCTGGATCTTTAAGAATTATGACCGCTGCTGCGGTGGTGCTTTTGGCGGCGGTCTTTCAAGAAATATGATAATATTGTACACGACCTACGATCGACTCCAATGGAATCTACTACGACACAAGGAAAATATATTCATATGGGGATAAGCAAACTATCGTTTTCAGTATAATAATATTTTTTTAACAAGTTAGGTACCTACTTATTTATGTATATATATATACATGTGTATGTATATGCCATCTCGCTCCTTATACCTTTTAGTTACTCTACTATTCACTGTACCTAATGTTATTATTGTTGATGTCAATTTATTTTTATTCGTATTTTACAATTCCTGTACACTGTACGATTGTCATTGTAATATCACAGCACTATTTATGTACCTAGTATGTTTAGTGTTAATTGATTATTGGTATACCACTATAAAACCGCCAGATGTAAATTGTAAGTACTGTATATAATATATAATACAGTAGAATTTACATAAATATTATAGTCTGATGTGTATTATTTTGGTAGGTAGCATAATCGCTAGTTATTACTATTATTACGATAGTTATTATTATTTTTGTTACTATAATTAGACGTAATTTTATAATTTGTTTTATTTTTGCTGTTTATTTCTGCTGATTATAATTAACAGATTTGTATATCATTATTTCTGTATGTAATATTATTTGTCTATTGATTATTCACAAGCTCTCACAACTTAAAAACATTAAATGAAGTTGACAAAATATCTTATAGAATCTGATAGTTTATTAAATGTTCTATAGGTGAAATTAATTATAATACAATATTAAACGAAATGATAGTTCTCAAAATGTATTAATGGGATGTAACAGAGAGTTAGTAAAATGTGTAAACACAAATGTTTTTATTAGACGTAAACATGTTAAGAAATATAAATACTTTGGTTATAATTCATTAGAAATTATACAAAATGTATTGATATATTATTTTTAAAATAGGTTTGAACATTTAAATGATTATTAAAATTATTTTTTCTTTATTTCATTGCGTAAATGTAACTCTTTTAAAACTGAATTCATGTAAATGTTATTTTAGATATTTAAATACTTCTAAGTCTGAATTTATATCAAAATTTATATCATGGTTATTTTCTAAAATACATTTAGTGCAATTTTTATTAGGAGTAGTCTTTTTAAATTTTATTTCAGAAATGTGTTATTTATATCTTATTTTAAAATTTCTATTTATTTTACATATTTTATATATAATGTATTACAATTGCATTTAAGTGTATATATATACCATAATTTCCAAAAGAAATTGAATTTTTTAATTCTAAAAGCCATTTTTATATTATTAATGGTATTGTTTAACTTTTTAGCGAATTTTTCAGGTATATTATTTTGATGTTTTATATTAAGTTTAAGTTAACAACATTATTTGGTGACTTGAGTTTTATTTTGTCTTTAATTAGTTCATGAATTTTTTTTAATTATATTTAAATTTAAATTATTTTTATTGGTAATATTACAGATAAAATTGATCTCATGCTGATAACAATTTTTATTTAATGACATAAATTATATCATATCTATGATAATATATCTATTATAACTATCTCCATGTTAAATTACCAATATTTCTCAAAGTAGGTAATCCTTCCTTTATTTTTTCACATTCAGTAGCAATTTTATTAACTTTTTATTTACCTAATGATGCATTTTTAGTTCGAAACCAGTTATACATCCTTATCCTTATATATATATATATAAAAGAACAGGCCTTTTTTATGTGCCATTTTTGTGACGACAATATTTAACTTTTTTCCAATTTTTTTCATAGAGTTGTTCCAAGTACCTACCTGAGTGTCACCACGTCATCCGATTTTCAAAATTTTGATTTTAAAGGGTTGAAATCGGCAAAAATAAATTTTTACGTGTAATTTGTATATCTATATTCATATAATAATAACAATAGCAGTAGGCCGATAACGGGAAATACGGCACGGCAATCCAAGGGTTTCCGTCTACCTGGCCTCTGACCTTTTTTTTGTGTGTGTTATGAATTGTTCGGAGGCTATAGAATATTAAATTTAATGAGTTGTATAGAAAACACCGACTAAAAATAATACATTTCTTACCAAAATGCGATAAACGTGTTACGACCACAGATATGTATAATGTAATATACATATCTGTGGTTACGACTTACGATCCACCGAACGCGCGCCGATTGTTGATTCATTCACAGATTATATATATTTTCATAAATCTGTGGTTCATCCGTGTACTGCGACTGTGATCATTAAACTGTGCGCGTTTGTGTGGTGTTCCCCTAAATTATTTAACTATAAATATTATATTTTATTTACCATTTGTACGTTTATGCACCACGAAATAAAACTCTAAATGTAGTATACCAAGAGGTTTTGACTTAAGCCATACTAGAATTGAGCAACTATGTATTATTTTTAAATATTCATAAAAATGTTATGTATAAGGATAGAATCATTTTTTAATATTATTATTATTTTTTTTGGCTTTAAAATTCAGCAACTACTACTATTTAGCACTTGATAGCATTAAGTAAAATACATTTTTTTAAAACACAACAATTTGTGTTGATTTAAGAATTTTATTTTGATATAATAAAAACTACATACGGGCGAAGCCGAATAATTTAGCTAGTTATATACAATCCAGGCTATGCATTTATTTATTTATTTCTATATTTAAAATAATTATATATACATATTATTAATTTTAAATTAATAGTATAATAGGTAATTAAATAATAATATACTTACAATAAGTAGTTAATACGAGTATATATAAATTAACAATTTATAAATCTATATAGGTATTATGTAATAAAATTATTTTAAAAGCATGTACAACAATCACAAGTAAAAAAAAATAAATAGGTTTAAACTCAAAAGGGAACGTTATTTTAAAGAAACTTTTATTTACCATAGCCTGTGCATTATTATAATTATTAAAAATTTGAATCCTAACTGATTTATACTTAGTTTTGCTTACATTTACTTGGCCATTAAATTATTGATTTCATTAAAACAAGTATACCTAAAATAACAAACAATTACTGGATAAAACCTTATAATACTAATATCTTAATTAAAACTAATTTCCCATAATACAACTCATACCAGTTTTCTACCGTTAAACATGTTAACTTATTTTTTTTTTGTTATTTTACTGCACAAAATGGTCTGATATTTTTAAACATAACTCACTAAGGTTGGTTATATAAATTAGTATAAAAATAAAAATATTTAAGTTTTAAGTTAAAATTTTTATTTTTTATTTGATATTTTATAAAAACAATCTTATTTAAGCACTTCAAAACTGTTTGTTAGGACTAAAAGGATATACTGTTTAAAAAAGGAAGAATATTTTTTATTTATAATAATTATGTTTCAGTTTTCTCAATATGTATATGAATATTATATGATTATATGAGTTATAATGATTCTTATAATTGGGAACAATAAATAAACATTGTCATAACTTAAGAAAATAAAATGTTCTTAGATTATGAACTTAGAAGTAATAAAAACATATTTTAATGTAAAAAATGATTTTATTTATTATATTGATTACATTAAATGTTTTGAATTCAAAATTAGAACATAATTGAGTGTCCGGTTTAAACTCAACAATGGTTTTTTGAATTTCCCTGAGAAATTTGACATTTTAACTACATATAATATATATATAATTTTCATATGATTAAAAAACTATTAATAATATGATAACTTTAGGTCACATAAATATTACACTACAATCGATATGACCTCCAACTAATTTTCATCTGAGTTACATCTTCTATGATCATGCAAGGCAATCACTAGAGGAAATAATTAAAAATTTTGTATTTATTTCATGTTATGTGTTACATAGTATTGTTAAATAGGATCGACGTATACATCAGTAAATTTAATACATAAATGAGAGATTCAAATCCTAAAAATAAATTTTAAACTTTGCCATTACAAAGTTTATATATTTTTGGTTATACTAGTAAGAAATATCAATTAAGATGTAACATTACAAAAACATTACAGCGGATTGTAAAAATATTATTTAAAATTAAACTATGGTCATCATATTATGTATTTTATAATGCATAACAATTATTATGTACAAATTCTCAGTTAAATAAATTATAACTTAATAGTGAATATAAATTAAAATCAAATTGGCTATCTTAAATCTCGCTTTTACATCTGTGTTTAGGCTTAATGGTAATTAAAAAGAGTAGTTTTTATTATTATTAATTTGGTTACTCAAAGTTGAAGATGAATAAAAAAAATAATTGCTGTCAAAATAAAAAGCAAAAAAAAGTTAAATATAGCTCAAATATAATTGGATTAACAGTGTACATGAATATAAACATATTAACAGTACTCTAAGGTTATTGATTCACCTATTTTGTAAAAGAAAAAAAACATTTCATAATTTATTATAAAAAAAATTATATTTTATTAGTCAAAATACCCACAATTAGTTTGGGGTTACATATATCATCAGTACAAAATATAATTATAATAATAACAGTCATACCTTAAATAATATAGTAACACAGGGAACTTTATGTAAATGTAATATTTGTACAAAATGTATTTATTAAGATAATTTTATTTATAAAAAAATTACATATTTTATAATGCAAATAACTATTGACAGTGACAAATTTTGATATTAAAACATCGTTTTATTAATTTTTAACAATAGAACAATTCTATATTTAATTTGGCTTTACACTTTATGATTGCTAGATAATTAGATAAATCACTGAAAATACAAATTATGAAAAACAGAATATTTATTATTATTAATATGATAACATTAACAACATAATAATTTCAAATTGAGCAGATATTATCATATTTAAAAAATAAAAATCTTATACATTAATCATATAAAACAAATAAGGTATTTTTAATTTTTTTCACATACACAATAGTCATATTAATATGGATATGTATGTAATTTTTTTTGTAATTTTGGTTTTAGTAAAAAGAAAAAAACACAATAATACAATATCTAAAAAATATAGTAAAAAGAAAAAAATACAATAATACAATATCTAAAAAATATAGTAAAAAGAAAAAAAACAATAATACAATACCTAAAAAATATAGTACAAAGCATATTAATTAAAAGAAATACTAATGGACATTGAAGATAAATTTATACAAATTATACATAATATCAATATTCAGTAACCTACAATAATTACAATCAATTTTATGGTTAAGTTGTGTTTCTTAATAACATACTTTATATATTCATAAATATAATGAACTATGTTTCTTAAAATACTTAAATTTGAAAACCAGGATAATATCAAATAGCAATATTCTATTTACATAATATAAAAGAAGACAGTGAAAAATATTATTTCAGTAATTAATGACTTATTGGAATGATAATAGTAATTATTGCATAAAGAAATAATCAATATATAACTGCATGAAGGTAATTAGAACATACATAGTAGTAAAAACCAAATAAATAAATTACTATAAGAAGATTGTTCGTTAATGATACCATTACAACTATTTTGTTCACCAACTTACAAATCCTTTCTTCTTGGTAACATTCAGTGGTTGGCCGTTTTGTGGCATTTCTGGTGATGATTTTGTCGATCCAAATTGTAGTTTTAGGAATTTTTGATAAAACTCTTCTGGCGAGTCCGGCAGGTGATTCTGATATTCATGGACTTGTTCATTCAATTCTTTAACTAGCTGCTTGTGTCGCTGTTTTTGACGGATAATCTCTGGCATTATCTGTTGGTGGCATTTAGCTGATATTTTTTCCTCTGCATTATCAGATTCAAAAGAGGGTGATAATATCTTAGTTGGTATTTTAGATTGGGTGATTCCATCAAAATTATTTTTAGTACCCAACGCTGATACATCAACGGAGTTATCATTTGAAAAATTGCTCAGTCGGCTCACAGGTGGTAAACCATCACCATCACTATCACATTCTACAAATTTCCAAATGTCATTACCGATGTCATTAATTCCTTGACCTCTAGCATCCAATTCCTTGTCATGATTATTAAAGTAAGTATGATTGGCGTTATTATTAACTGTGGCTTCTGCTGCAGCTAAAATACTAGTAGCTGCTATTGTTCCAAATGGACGGCATTTCTGAAACGGAGGACGCAAAAGAGGTCGCCCACGTTCAATGAAAAATCCACGAGAAGTTTTAGTTTTTTTGACCAAGTTGTCTGAAGTATTATAATCAGGTATTACAACAGCCAACGTTTTAGTGACATCTTCTGTTTTAGTGTCAATATATGAAGGTGTTTTTGTCGTTTCATCTATGATGAAAGATGATTTTTCTGTTTGAGATTGTTTTTTAGTTACCGGAGTTGTAACAAACTTCATTGGTTTTTTGCAGCTTGATGTTAAGTTGATTGTTTTTGATTGTTGGTTGTTGACCACATCACGATTCTTTATTATAGTCATATTAGGTTTAGGTAACAATAATCTTCTTGCAGTTTTTTCAACTATGATACCAGTTGTTCTGGCAGAAGTTTCCGGAACTGTATGATCGGATGATGATGGTTGTATTTTTATTGTAGAAACAGTGTTTAAAATTGGACATTGCTTGTTATTTGCAGTGGTAGTGGTAGTAGCAGTGGTAGTAGTAGTTATGAATTTAGTTTCGACTACCGTCTCGATAGTTAATACTTTAGATTTATTTGTTTTGTCATCTATGATAATACATTGCTTACTGTTAAAACGTTGTTGATCTGGAATTATCCATTTTTCAGTTTCATGTTCATCTACTGAAGTTACATTTTTTTGCCGTTTTTGTTGATTAACTAAAAGCTTTTTGCTATTGTTACATAAATCAAATTTTGTTGTTGGATGAACCGCAGTCGTCATGGTTCGACAATATTCTGGAGTTGGCCGAATGTCTTCATCAGTCGCCATAGCCGCGTATAATTCATCTCGCCGGCGTAATTCTAGTGCACCAACACCACAGCCAGCTTTTGACATTCGTTCTTTCACCATAGCCCGAACAAAGTTTTCACATGCGGACACTACCAGCTTGCACGCATCAGCCGTCACATCCATTGATGTAGATACAGTAGGACATATAGTCCGCTTCACATTTACCAAATGTACTTCTTCTTTCGTGGCCTTCATATTCATATTAGAGTGGTCATTGATATTTTTAGTTTCATTAATTATGGATGCAATTTTAGGTGATACATGGTCGATTGTATTTGCAATTGTCACTGATGTAAATGATGGTTTAGGTTTACATAAAACTTTCTGTGTAGTAGCTACGTTTTCGAAAATGTCATGATTGACAGATACTGTAGGAATAATTGATGTCATAGTTGGTTTTGTAAAATCAGTTGTTATTTTAGTAGAGTACGGTGTTAATGGTGGTGATTTTATTGTTGATGCCATTGAAGATTTGTACCTCTTAGAAGATGATCCAAATATCGGGGATGTAGAAGAGGAAACACAAGTTGTTTGTGATGTAGACTGCTTATATAGATCATGATGTTTAAAACTACCATTAACTGTGGCGGTATTTTCTATAGATGTGATGGTAGTTGTAACAGCAGACTTGGATCTTTTGGGAGATTTTGTTGCTGAAGATGGTGATGACATCATTTTGTTGTTAGTAAAAGATGCAACTGATGACTTGGAACGTTTGATCGCCCCTGAGTGACTTATACTTTTGATAGACGACTGTGGAGATGTTAACATGGGGGAAGTATTTGTCACTATTGATGAAAACGATATTTTAGTTGTATCAGTTGAAATGTTTGCATATGGTGAATTTTTTGACGAAAGTGGCGATATTGATGAAAATGCCACGGATGCAGACCTTTTAATTGGTTGTAATGATGATTGTTGTTCTTTTTTTTCATCGGTAGTGGTTGCTGTCACGGCCGAATTTGATCTTTCGTGTTGTTCAATATTTAAAGGCAATGATGATGTTGTTAATATGGATGATGGTAATGTTATAAACGCTTCCGAAGCGGATCTTTTGGAGGTTGAAAACTGTTTTCTATCAGTTATGGAATTAGTGGTTACTATAGTCGATATAGAACTTTCAACTGATGATCGAGTAAAAGTTGTCATCAATTTATCATCTAAAGGCATGACTTTAGTATCTGTTGGCCTTGATGATTTTGTCTGTAGTGTTGTGACTGCATTTGTCTGTATCTCAGGTATCCAATTCTTAGCTTCTCTAGCCGTGGACTTCAAAATAGAATCCGAAATACGGGCACAACCACCCCGATGATAAGCATTTGTGGATGATTCAAATTTTTCTATTCGGTCCATAACAATTGAAAACGGTATTAATGCATTGGTAGATACAGAAACATTTTTACTGTTTATATTGTTCTCTTTTACATTATTGCCATTCATATTTTTAGACACACTACAACTGGGGCTGGTTGTTATGTTCTTAAATGATGGTTGTAGCTTCTGAGATGGTATATAAGATTCAATTGAGGATGCAGCTTCCATGGACAAAATTGTGGTCATGAACCGAGAATGTACCACTTCCTCAATTGTGCCTTTAATGAATCCATGATCACGAAATGTAGGCATTGGTAATCCAACAGAATCGGTAATTATAGTACGAACCACACATCGATTCCGATTAAAATTAGTTTTATTATCAATTGCATCATCCATTTGCTTGTTTACACTTATTATTTCTGATGTACATGGTTTACTCTTAATGGTTGTCAATTTAGTTATAGATTTTGTTTGAAAGTCTTCAGTATCACTTTTAAATTGTTCTTCATGTAAATTGGTAAGCATTTTATTTTTATATTGACTCACATATTTGTTTTTGAACACTTGTTGGTTATTTGTCTCCTCTTCATAATTTTGAATGTCATGTATATTGCTTTTATAAGTACCCACATTATCCATTGTATGGTTATTTATCAGTTTATTTTTTGAATCGTCCAAAGTCGACATTCCCGAAGACTGTGACGATTTAATCTTTAAAGATTTCAAAGCCATTTCACTTGAAATACTTGACTGACACAATTGCTCTTCTATATCAGTTTTAGATGTGGATTTTGATTTTAAATTTCCATAAACTTTGCTGCTTTTATCATCGCTCAAATATACGTTTTCGGGGATTTCATCATCAGAATCTATAATTTCAATGACATTGTTTTCATTATCGTTAATATTAGGTAGTTTATTTATTTGAGTATGGTGTATAGATTGTACATTTTGAAATTGTTCAAAATTAATTGCATTATGCGACATCAAAAGTCTTTTCATTGACATGGATTTGAGACGTTTGTTATCAATTTTTTTATTTTCATCACAAAGTCGCCTTTTTTCTGGTAATTTTTTAATGTCGTTAGATTGACTCAACGATTGTTTGTTAACGCTAAAGATAGGATTACATGTCACTAATGCCAAAGAATTTGGTGTTACGATTTGTCTCTTTTTTAATAACATTAATAATTTTTGTTTTGTCAGTAATGGTTGTGAAGTTAATATCATCGAAGGAGTAGAATACTTTTGTTTTGATGTTAAATGTTGGTAAGGTGTCAATAACACTGAAACTGGTTGTTTGGAATTAAATGGTTTTTTTAGTGACAACAAAGTTGAATAAACTAATGATTCTTGGGTTGACACCAAAGAATCTTGCAGTTTCAATGTAACAAGATGAGTAGATAACTGTTGTACTGACGATATTTTCTGCGATGTTGTTGTAAATGAAGACACTGATAATTTTTCTTTAGATGACCATGGTTTCTCTAGGGCTAGTAGCATTGTTCCGGTTCTATTTTCAGACATTGACGGTTGCACTTTCAATAATATTGAATATGATGAATGTTGCTCAGTTAATAAGTATTCTTTATATAATGCCATTAAATATTCATTGATCAATGTTTGTTTCTTCTGCCACCGCCAAAAAAAATATCCCCGAGCCCGAAGAAATTGTTGCCATAAACCATAAGTTGTAACATTTGGTGAAACGGTTGTCAGACATTTATTCCTTTGATATTTATTTGATGGTTGATAACCAATTTGACTTGGATTATTTAAAATGTTCACAAATACATCATCCCGTATTGCCTGTTTTAAACCATCAAATTGTTGATTCAACCAATGTTCAGGGAAAGTAATTGCAAGTTGCCATAATTTCATCAATGGTTTCAGCTTACTACACGCTATATCCAGTTGTGGTTTCATATTCCGCTCCATTTTCAAAATATCTGATTCACTGTTATCAGTTTCCCATATTGTAACATTTGGATTTTTAAAATCATCAGATAATTGTGGTTGATGTGGTTTTAATATCATTGACGTAATTGAAGGTGATGACGATGTTAAATTTACTGAATTTATTGAAGGCACATGGATTGAAGTTGTAGATTTTTGTGATGCTAATGATTCATTTCCTTTTTTTGAATTGTTTAAATCATTTAGTTTATTTTGAAAAATTGTTGTTTGTTGATGCAACAGATATGTTAAATTCCGAAGAACAAATTTAATATTTTGAAATTGTAACACTTTAAGTTGAGGGTCTACTGAATCAATTTCAATGACTTCTGATTGTTGCCGATGCCATTGATGTTTACGTTGTAGCAATTCAATTTGAGACATTAGTTTTTGTAAGTAAGATAAATTAGTTAAATTTGCTTTCATTTGTGGGTTGGGTGTTATTTGCTTTCGTATTTTTTGACGAGTTTGTTGTTTCAATTGTGATTCTGGTTTATTTTTTGATTGCGTTTCTTTGTCCATTACTTCACTTATTTCAGAAGATGAAGGTTGCATTATACATTGTTGCTTGATACCTTTATGTTTGGTCGACTTATGTAGTAATTTTTGCTGTTTGATTGGGTTACCTATTATTTTTTGATTTTTTTGCTGAAGCTTTTGTGAAGAGTGTTTTTGTTTTATGGTATTGTTCGATAATACTTGTTTCTCTGATGTTTTTTGTGGAACTCTTTTATGTGGCACAACACCTAAAAGAAACTGATCTAATTTCAAACGTAATTTTTGTTTTTCAGCTGGTTTTAGTGGTTTTGGTGGTATAAAAACCATAGCAGTACTTACAATCTGATCTTTAATATCACTGTTTAAATATCTTACTTCAAACAGATGATAAAGATGCCGATTAATTAAATCTTTTGTATACTTTAAATCATGTAGTGTCAATAATTTAATTTTCCATAATCTTTGGTGTAATAGACGAATAGCATCCAATTGATGCCATTTTTTATGCATGTCCTTCTGCTCTTCCGTTTCGACCATCAATGACTTTAAAACGTGGTTATTTAAACCATCATTATTTGGCTGCGATGTATGAGATAGCTGATTATTTTGCATAATTTTTTGCAAATTGTCAGTAAATTTCAATAGCATTCTAGTCCGTTCTTCCTGTACTTTTACCATAGCATCCCAATGTAATTTTATTTCTTCGGTGACTTTGTTTATACTGTTACAGAACAGCTTCAAACACCGCTGTTCATTTGCACTCCAAAAACGAGGTGCAATGGGCTCTATTAATTTTTGCACTTGATTTTTTTCACCACAAGTTAATTTATTTCGTATATTTTTTTTGGTGATTACTTTTGCTGGATTTGTTCCCTTTTCTGGTATAGTTATTTGTCGTGTGTTAGAGATGGGCTTAGTTACAGCACATGCAGAAGATTCTACTGGGGTTTCTTTGACTAACGTCGATATTTTCCTATAGTAACCGATTTCATTCCACCATAAATTTGAGCCTTTAAATTTCCAGACTCCACTAAAAAGTTTATTCAAAATAGTTTCCAGAATTACAATATTAGGTGTTACCTTCACATCATCAGTTGATGATGTAGTAGGTGATGTCGTAGGTGATGTAGTAGATGTTGTAGGCTGTTGTTCTTCTGCCTGCTCAAGTTTACGTTGCAGTTGAATTTTTTTTAAAACCGTTTTGCAAAATAATTGTTTACGGAGAGGACGTAGAGGATTATACATGTATTGTGATTGTGATTTAACGAATTTACCTAGTTTCCATTCAGCAGAATCGTCTGATTCAATATTTTTGCAAATATTTTTTTTTTTAGGATCCAATAAAGGTGTTTCTTGTTCTTGAAATGTATGTTGTTCTTTTTGCTTTTGCTGATACAGATTTTTCTTTTGTTCTTGCGGAAAATTTTTTTGGTGTTCTATCTCATTGATTCGTTCATACTGATGTAATTGTTGTCTTACAAGGGGTTGTGGTTTTGGTTTTTCTAATTCGGTTGATTTCAACTGCATATTGGTATGCTTCGATAATTTATGACTTTTAATGACCTTATTTTTAAGACGACCTTGTTTATACAATCCAAACTGCTGATTTTGTTGTTGTATTGTCATTGGTAATGATTTTTGTTCAAATTCACTCTTACTAGAATGGTATCGATTAATTAATTCCTGAGTAAGGCGCAATCGATGTTCTTCATCTAAAATAACAATTTCATCTTCATTTTGTTTATCTTCATATGCGGGCCACAAATCATGCCATTGACATAGATCAACAGCCATTTTATTAGGAAATGTATCTACAGTCACGTTAGTTTGTTGCTCATTAATACTGGCGGCCATTGTAGATCGACGAATTTCTTCTAGTGACGGTCCAAATTCGGATAAAACACGGCGCAACTTCTTCAATATAATTTCTCCTTGATTGTCTACAATGCACATTGGTGAAGCAGATGATTTCTGTAATTTTGACAAAGACTGTTGTTTATTAAACTGACCATCCAATTTCTGCTGTTCAAGTAACTCATTGATGGTTGATTTATATTTAGCATACGACGCTGATGATCGCAGTACCTGTATCAATCGTGAAAGTTTTTCATGAGATTGACCTTGAGGAAGGTTAGCAACAAATTCTCGGTATTTACTAATAAGTTTTTGAACTTTCTGATCAATTTCCAAAAATGTAAGTTGTTGATTACTTCCTTCTTCATTTTTATTGTACTCATTTGATTTAGGAAACTCTACTTTCCTGTCTTTAGATGATTTCTCTAAAGGATATTTCATACTGATGTTCTCATCTAATACAACAGGTCTTTTATTCAACTGCGTCAATGGCGCTTTCCACTTGGCTGATTGAAATTCTTTGCCTTTTTCAAGTTCTGGCAATGGTAATTGTTCTTTATTAGAAATGGTTTTATGTTTGTTTCTTTTTCGACCGCCTCGTTTCGATCGAGTACGTGATTTATTTTTATTTGAATCTTGATTTGGTTGTTCCTCCATTTCACATTGTTTAGGCTCCTTATTTAATTTCAGAGAAGTTGTTATTTTTGTACTTGGACATTCTTCTATAATTTTAATCGGCTCTATTTGTGTTTTTTCACTCTGTGCCCACGAACTGGCAGTTTTTTTATTTTCTAATAATTTTGGTGTATGTTCGTCCTCCGTCGATGAATCTGATGGTAATTTTTGACCCGGTGCCCACGAACCTACAGTTTTTCTCTTAGCTAGTAATCTTAGAGTAAGTTCGTCTTCCGAGATTGAATCTGTTGATAATTCAAGAGAATGTTCTTCTTCCGAAGCTGAATCTGTTGGTAATCTTAGAGTCTGTTCGTCTTCCGTCGATGAATCTGATGGTAATTTTTGACCCGGTGCCCACGAACCTACAGTTTTTCTCTTAGCTAGTAATCTTAGAGTAAGTTCGTCTTCCGAGATTGAATCTGTTGATAATTCAAGAGAATGTTCTTCTTCCGAAGCTGAATCTGTTGGTAATCTTAGAGTCTGTTCGTCTTCCGTCGATGAATCTGATGGTAATTTTTGACCCGGTGCCCACGAACCTACAGTTTTTCTCTTAGCTAGTAATCTTAGAGTAAGTTCGTCTTCCGAGATTGAATCTGTTGATAATCCAAGAGAACGTTCTTCTTCCGAAGCTGAATCTGTTGATAATCTTGGAGTACGTTCGTCTTCCGAAGATGAATCGGTTGGTAATTTTTGACCCGGTGCCCACGAACCTACAGTTTTTCTCTTAGCTAGTAATCTTAGAGTAAGTTCGTCTTCCGAGATTGAATCTGTTGATAATTCAAGAGAATGTTCTTCTTCCGAAGCTGAATCTGTTGGTAATCTTAGAGTCTGTTCGTCTTCCGTCGATGAATCTGATGGTAATTTTTGACCCGGTGCCCACGAACCTACAGTTTTTCTCTTAGCTAGTAATCTTAGAGTAAGTTCGTCTTCCGAGATTGAATCTGTTGATAATTCAAGAGAATGTTCTTCTTCCGAAGCTGAATCTGTTGGTAATCTTAGAGTCTGTTCGTCTTCCGTCGATGAATCTGATGGTAATTTTTGACCCGGTGCCCACGAACCTACAGTTTTTCTCTTAGCTAGTAATCTTAGAGTAAGTTCGTCTTCCGAGATTGAATCTGTTGATAATCCAAGAGAACGTTCTTCTTCCGAAGCTGAATCTGTTGATAATCTTGGAGTACGTTCGTCTTCCGAAGATGAATCGGTTGGTAATTTTTGACCCGGTGCCCACGAACCTACAGTTTTTCTCTTAGCTAGTAATCTTAGAGTAAGTTCGTCTTCGGAGATTGAATCTGTTGATAATCCAAGAGCATGTTCTTCTTCCGAAGCTGATTCTGTTGATAATCTTGGAGTACGTTCGTCTTCCGAAGATGAATCGGTTGGTAATTTTTGACCCGGTGCCCACGAACCTACAGTTTTTCTCTTAGCTAGTAATCTTAGAGTAAGTTCGTCTTCCGAGATTGATTCTGTTGATAATCCAAGAGAATGTTCTTCTTCCGAAGCTGATTCTGTTGATAATCTTGGAGTACGTTCGTCTTCCGAAGATGAATCGGTTGGTAATTTTTGACCCGGTGCCCACGAACCTACAGTTTTTCTCTTTGCTAGTAATCTTAGAGTACGTTCGTCTTCCGAAGATGAATCTGATGGTAATTTTTGACCAGGTGCCCACGAACCTACAGTTTTTCTCTTCGCTAGTAATCTTGGAGTACGTTCGTCTTCCGAAGATGAATCGGTTGGTAATTTTTGACCAGGTGCCCACGAACCTACAGTTTTTCTCTTCGCTAGTAATCTTAGAGTACGTTCGTCTTCCGAAGTTGAATCTTTTGGTGATCTTAGAGTCCGTTCGTCTTCCGAAGTTGAATCTGTTGGTAATCTTGAAGTACGTTCGTCTTCCGAAGATGAATCTGATGGTAATTTTTGACCAGGTGCCCACGATCCTACAGTTTTTCTTTTCGCTAGTAATCTAAGAGTATGTTCGTCTTCCGAAGATGAATCGGTTGGTAATTTTTGACCCGGTGCCCACGAACCTACAGTTTTTCTCTTCGCTAGTAATCTTAGAGTACGTTCGTCTTCCGAAGATGAATCTGAAGGTAATTTTACAGTACGTCCGTCTTCCGAAGATGAATCTGATGGTAATTTTTGACCCGGTGCCCACGAACCTACAGTTTTTCTCTTCGCTAGTAATCTTAGAGTACGTTCGTCTTCCGACGATGAATCTATTGTTGTTAACGGCTTCTGTTGTGCTGATTTACATTTAACCGATGAGCCTATAATTTTTTTTGATGATGAACCCTTTGTTTTTTTCAGGTTCTGTTCTGTCGGTTTACTTTCTGAAGATGAGTCTTTAATTTTCTTCCGTTCATTTTTTGACGATGAGCCTTTTGTTTTTTTTGGCTTCTGTTGTGCCGTTGGTAATTCTACCGGAACTCTTGGTGTAATAAACTGCTTCTTACTTTGACGAGGCTTATTATGATCACTATATTGTTGTTGCTGCTGTCGTTTTTTTTCATTTTGAAGCGGCTGTTTATGTAATTCGATGTCATTTCTTGGTGGGATCTTTTTACTTGACTTTGGCATTTTCTTGGTAGGTAATTTATTATTTACTATACTGTTTGCTGAATCAGAAATCTCAAACATATTATGATCAGGAAGCGAAGAAATAAATGAAGAGCCTCCCGCATTAAGAATAGCATCTTCAAATGATTTCCTTTGATTTTGTTTTTGATCACTATCAAGATACGACTGGTTTTGTTCATGGTTTCGTTCACGTTCAATTTCTATTTGATGAACCGATGATTTAACATTCTGTTGTATAAGAAACGGAGATGGTTCAAGATAATGTACTCCATCATTACCTTGAGACCATCTTTTGTTTACTGGTATTGGTAGCAATTGGTCTTGTCGGAGATCATGTAATAATGGTGATAATGGTCTGAAAGATGACGATTCTGATATATCATCCGATGAATAACTACTACCACCGACATAAAGATAATGTGTTTGTTGTCCGTCTTCAATATTTTTTCCTCGATCTAAATCGTCTTCATACTTGACATTAGATACCTGATTCATATCATGTTTGTGGCACAGCTCTTTTAAGCATCCCTGTAACTTCATGTAACCATTCATTGATTGATGTTTTTTCACTTGAGTAGTTCGTTTAAATTTACTAGTTCTTCTATCAGTTTCTTGCGCCCGTTGGTTTCGCGATTTTCGGAAAGCAGCAAGAGCTGCTTCAGCAGCACGAGTAGCAGCATCCGCAACATTTACATAATTATTTTGTCCCTTTTGTGATAGAAGACTTTGGTGTGCACCACTACTTACTAATAATACATCTGACCGAGTTGATGATACGGATTTTTCTGGAGATGGCATATTGTTAACTTTTACGTCATGTTTGGTAATATCCTTTACATGCAATTCATCTTCAATTTGCAATTCTGGGATCTCAGGACTATGTATTATAGAATTATTAGTATTAACTGATAATAGACACGCTGAATTAGTTGTAGTGCTATTAATGCTTGTTACAGTATTTGTTGTGTTATTAATTATGACTGTTGTTTTACTATAATCAGGAATAATTACAGAGTTTTTATTTTTTTCAGCTAATAAAGTTTCTTTCTCATCAATTTTTAATTTTTCATTTTCTTCTACAATATTTTTTATTTTAACAAGTTTTTGTTTTTCGCTTTTTAATTTATTTTTTTTAAATTGAGTTTTTCGGTTTTTAGTCATCACATTTTTTTCTACTTTCCGATTAACTGAAGAATCTAATACTTTTTCCTCGCAGACTTTTAATTGTTTTCGCATCTGATACATTTGTTTTTGGTAAATACATGAATGTCTGCTTGACACACCACATGGACAATGTATATATCTCAATTCTCGAAGACGATCAGCGTATTTTCGGACAGTCAGATATTGTTTTCTCACAGCCAGCAGTAATCGATAGCTTGTCCAGTATTTTTGTTGGTCGTGCAATAATCTCATTGAACACTTCGTGGAATATGGCTTTAGCTGATTTTCATACTTTTGAAAATTATCCCTTAATTGTTCACTTTTTTTCTGTAACAGTTCGAACGAGCTTGAATTTTGTTTTAGCAAATAATGTTGACTGTCTTCTACATTATCTTTTTCATCCTTATCCATTTCATCGTCAATGATTGTTACAGTAGCAGCTTTAGTAAGTAATAGCCGTAGGGCTTTGTCCTCGGGCAACTCTTTCCATGACTGATCAAAACGCTTACGTATCCGGGCTTGTGTCTCAAGCAATCGAATCTTAAACTGTGCTAACGTTTTACGTCGTCGTTGAAACATACGCTCTTGAAGTTGACGCAATCGTTTTATCAGTTGACGTTCTTCACTTTCTAATTTTCGATCATATGCTTTAAGTTCATGCAATAGTTTTGCATATTTGTCTCGTATAAGAATTATGGGATCTAATTTTTTTTGTTCTTTTAGTCGTTGCCACTGAGCCCACTTTGTTTCATACGTATTAAATTTTATTGGATAACATTTCTCATACTGATTTGGTTGTTTAGCTTGTGTTGCATGGTTGTATTGGATTGTTTTTCGAATAGCATATTGTCGTAACACCGATGGAATATCAGAATATGGCGGGGGTCCAAGTAAAGTGGCTGCAACTACAGCATCTGCCACTTCCATTCGCTCTTGTTCTCTAAAAGATAAAGCCGATGACTGATGTAGTTTGTTATTAGTCAAATATGGACTACATGGAATTCGGTTAGGCCAATACCAACGAACCAGACTGCCGGACACATTAGGAAACCAGTGGTCAATATACCCATGCGCTTGGGGCATATCTAAGTAAGTGTATAATCGTAAAGGATGTCCAGTCTCAGTAATACCTTGAGATCGAGCTAACCGTCGCTCCAGCCGCAGTAAGTAATGCGGTAACCATGCTGCCAAACTAGATATAAACTCATTATGTAATGACAATCGTTCTCCTAAAACAGTAGCTGCCTCTTTAATTTTTACATCTGTATCAGTTTCTTCAGTTTCTTTGATTACATTATTTATACACGAAATAGACTTTACATTTGTTATTGGTTTTATTATGGAAAGTTTCTGATCATTTTTTTCATTTGAATTTGGAATTATAGATTCGACCCCAGTTATAGTTTTAGGGGATAAAGCTACTAATGAATCGGATGTGCTACCAGAAGTTATTGTTGTTAAATCTGTATTTGTGCCATTGGTAAAAACATGTGAATCACTGATATTTTTATCATTATCTTTAGTCATGGGTCTTAATGCCCACGATACATAAAACACCTTACGCATTTCACGATCATATTCATCTCGAGACATTTCACCAAGTAACCAATTCCTTAAAATAACATCATAATATACTTGGTAATCACGTCCCAGAGTAATGGATAGCTCTTTGTATCGTTCTCCAACTAGGCGTTCAGCTTCAAGATAAAAATGTCGTTGTTTCTTTAAAATTTCATTATCTTCATCATCATCTGACGAAGAAGACGATAAAAGATTATCTTCATCAGATGTAACATTATTATAACTTGAATGATTAAAGATAACTTGGTGATTAACAAACGCATCTTTTGCCAAAATCCGTAGTTGATCCATTGGCTTTTCACAATTTGTAATTACTTTTTCAACGTTTTGTTGGTTTTCATTTTGATTAACAATGACTAACGACTTACGATTTTCTGACAAATCTCTTATAGTAAGTATCTCCTGTTGTAACGGATACTGCTGTGTTTGTTTAAGGTGTTGTTGCAATAATACTTGTTCCCGAAGTTTATGTTCATGATGCTTTTGCTTAAGTTTATTTTCTTCAATACGTTTTTGTTGCTGATGTTTTTGTTGTTGTAGTTGTTGTTGTAATTTTAAATGATTATCAAGTTTTTGTCGTTCTTCTTGCTGTATTTTAAACTGTTGTTGTAATTGTTCTGGCTCAAGACGCGTGGACCGTGGAAGTTTTCCAACTTTTACAGAGCTATGCAAAGTTTTTCCTATTAGCTCTTGTTGACGTTGCTCTTGTTTTGGTTGTTTAGGGAGAAGCAATTGTTGTTGATTATTTTGTTGTACATGTTTTTGGGGAGGTTGGATATGGAATTGCTGTAGCTGCTGATGAGATTGTTTTACGTATAATTGTTGAACCAAATTTTGATCAGACAATTTGACGTTAGTTTTCTGATGCTGTTGTTGAGCAATGACAACATTTTGAGGCGATTGTTGAGTGATTTTATGCTGCTGCATATCTTGCAGTTTCTGTTGTTTAGGTTGTGATAACTGTGTCAACTGTTGTTGAAGCAATGTTGATTGAGTTGATTGCTGCTGGGGAAATTTCAATAGTTGTTGTTGATTTGCAATAACAACGCGTTGTTGCTGTTGTTTTACTGTTATTGGTCGTTGTACCGATGGCTGCTGTAGCTGGTTTAAAACCACACCACGTTGAGATGATGATTGCATTTGTTGTGTTTGCTGTGAAGCTTTCAACTGCCCAATTACAAAACGCTGTCCAACCTGTTGAACTTGTGGTTGTTGAATGATTTGTTGTTTTTGCTGACCTGATGAATTGGAGTTAACAACAACTAGTTGTGGTTGTTGTTGTTGACAAGCACCTGAAACAATAACACGTTGTTTCTGCTGTGGCTGTTGTTGAATAGAGCAAGGATTAAGAACATTTTGAATTTGTTGCGATAATTGTTGACTGGAGCTTGGTATAACTACTTGCTGTAGCTGCTGTATTTGTTGGCCAGGACCAGTTAAGATCATACGGGGACCCTGTTGAGGTTGTTGTTGACCAGTTCCTGTAACAACAACACACTGCATTTGTTGTTGACCTGTTGTGTTTGCTGTATGTACACGTTGTGGTTGCTGTGTAAATTGTTGTTGCTGTGGTTGATTATTTAAAACAACAATACGGGGTTTCTTGTTTTTAGACATTAATTGCTGTAGCTGTTGTTTCAACATTTGCTGAGTATGTGGAGGTTGTTTTTTAGTCTGTTGTTGAGATGATATGTTAGTATACTGATTCGGTTGTACAATTTGTGTTTGTTGTATGATCTGAGGTTGTTTTACATGCTGAGATTGTTGTACAAACTGGGATTTTTGTACCATCTGAGACTGATGTATAATAGGCGATTGTTGTATATGATAAGATTGTTGTATAACTTGCGGTTGAATTAAATGGGATTTTTGCAAGATCTGTGGTTGTTTTATAATCTGAGATTGCTGTAACAGTTGAGGTGACTGTTGAAGTGTAGGTTGAACAATTTGAGGTTCTGGTTGTTGAATAAATTGTGATTGCTGAAACGCTGATTGCAAATGTTTTTGTTGTAGCGATTGTAACTGTATATGTTGATCTTGTTGTTGTTGTTGCTGTTGTTGGATGAGTTGTGGTCGCGGATGTTGTACAAATTGACGATTTTCTCCATCAGTATTGATACCTTGTGATTGAAAAAGCATTTGCGGCTTAATCAAGTGTTCTGGCTGCATAACTGGCTTACGACGTAATACCTGTTGTTGAGTTACTAACTGCTGTTGGAATTGCGGTTGTGCTTGTAACTGTGGCTGAAATTGTGATGTTTGAGATAACTGCTGCGGCTGCTGAGATTGTGTCTGTGACTGCAATAACTGTTGCTGTTGCTTCAACAATTGGTGTTGTTGTACTTGTTTTTGTAAAAGAAGTTGCTGTTGTTGCAACAGTTGTTTTTTATCTGGCTGTTGCCTACCAGTGTCCATGATGGTGAAGAGATAATTAGCCAAAATAAAAATGACTACCTATTTAATAATCCACCTAAATAAAAAATACAAATGTATATTAATTATTAATTTCAATCAGTTACTAATACATTGAAAGATACTGATACTGATACAAGTGAAAAATATATGACTGCATCAATTACCAATCAGTTAATAAAGTCTTTTAAATTGCATGCAAGAAAAAAAAAGAATCAGATGAACATTATACTGTCAAAAGCTTCAGTGTTTCATCCTAGATATCAAATACTTAAATTTTTATCAAATGACCAAAAATCTTTAATCTGGAAACAGTTAGAAAATTAAGTTAAATAATATGAAGTAGTGTTAATAACAGAAAAAAATTCAGTTGAACCACCATAAAAAAAATACGTCCTCTTATGACTGATAGTGACAAAAAAGATGAACATGAAGAAAATCAACAACGTAAATATAAAAGTATAACATAATATGATGATGTACAATAAGTCATGTCATAATCAAGATCCATTATTAAGGTGCAAATACAATGAAAAATTATATATAATTTCACAGATGGCAAAATATATTTGTGTAATAGCAACAATTGTTCCATACAACACTTTTTAATAACACACTGGTCAAGTAATTAGAAAAAGAAGAAATTGGTTATCAGCAGACAAAGTTAATAAACTATTTATTTTTTTTAATTCATATGTAAAAAAAGATATGGACCGGATAAGGAGAATATAATAATATTAATTATAATTATATAATTGTATGCATATTTTCAGGAAGCAATTATTCAAAATACAGAGGTATCTACAGTAGATAAAAAGTAAATAATGTAACTATAATTTTAATTCAATACTTAATTTTTTTTTTTTTGTTAATAATATTATTATTATTATTTTTTTTTTAATATGACAATTCCAAAAAAAATCAATTAATATGTTGTATTAAGTATTGTTTTGTTTTAAGTCTTATAAATTATATTGATATACCTATTAGTTTTAGATATTGATATAGTTTTTCTATATCGCGATATAATATCAATAAATCATAATGTTGAAATATTAACATATTTCTATATAACTATAAATAATAATTTTCAATTTTCAAAATGTCAATAAAAGAAAATAAAAAATAATATTTATATCCGTATAAATGTTACCTACATTATTTAATATTATTCATATTGTCAAATTAATAAATATAACACTGTAAATACATTTATTTATTAATAGTAAAACGTAAATAAATTTTGCTTATTTTTAAATAGGTTTATAGCAGACTATAATAGAGAATTTATTTAACTAATAAGTATATTCATAAGAATTGATTTATAAAATATTTATCAACTCAACAGTACGTTTTTATTTTAAAATAAATACATAAATCACAACCAAGAGCTTAATAATTATAAATTAATATTTAAAATTATACTAATAAGATTTATGAATGTTTAATTTTAATTATTATGTATAAATGGAGTTAGCAGAAACTTGTGCAAAGAAAATATTAAATTATATGGCATAGTTAATTTTTACAAAATTGTTATAAAAAATTAATGAAAAAATCTTCAAATATATATTACACTACTACTATTATACTCAAAAAGAATGTTATAGAGAAAGTCAATTTGTGTGGTTATGATAACACTGTACGTTAACTTTGAAATGTGCAATTTAAGGTTGTCCAATTTTATAGATTCACATAGTCTTTGTTTGAAAAATGAGAACAAATGGATGAAACTGGACTTACAGTATGAATTGACAAATTGTTAATCCAGGGTAAGAGAGAACATAATAGAATTTTTTTAATTGCTACCAACAGAACACTTACTGAAGATTCAAATTCAGGTTTTCATTTAAATATCAATATAATATAAGGTTGACGAGTTCAAGGACCCTTATATTTTGACAAATGCTGCAAAAGAGACATTTTTTATTGTTAAAAAAACATGATAGGTAAGTAAAGAATACTCATTAATATTAAAATAAGTTAAACATATGCATGACTATTCCATCAGTAAATTAAAAGCATTAACAAACCTTAATATTAGGTTTTTGTTATAATCAACCACGATAAAAACTTCATTACTCCAAAGACAAAGACCAATACTTGATACTTTAATACTTAATCAAAACATTTTGGATGTTGGTAGAACAAAGGTATGGAATAAGAACAAATAAACAAATCTACTTTAACAACAGCTAAAGAAGAAATAGTCTCATGCAATCAATTTAATCAATGTCATTAAAATGTTTTAACAAAACAATAAATTAGCATATGTCAACTGACATTTGAAAAATTATAAGTGAAGCAATATTTTCCAAAAATATATACAATTTATAAAATAAAGAAATTACTATTATAATTATAACCACCTATATAATATACATTAAGTTCTAAAACTACTCACTAATTTACTCATGAAAGCCTTATTTTTTTCTATCAAAGTAGTAATTTCTCTTAAATAAAGTAGTATAATATTTCTCAAGTGAACCAGATAATTCAATTAAAATATAGACATAACTTATATTCAATGAACTGAAT
Source organism: Sipha maydis (assembly GCA_034509805.1). Taxonomy (NCBI): domain Eukaryota; kingdom Metazoa; phylum Arthropoda; class Insecta; order Hemiptera; family Aphididae; genus Sipha; species Sipha maydis. The sequence continues at coordinate 163,903 of JASXSY010000549.1, read as the reverse complement.
TTAGAATGAAGTAGCAATTTTTTTATAGCAAACTTGATGATTACCAGTAACTATGATCCAAAATTAAACCATCTAGAATAATGGGATGTGTTATTTACAAAGTAAATACTAAGGTATTACTAAGGTATGGCACAATAGTGTACAATCAATTGTGATATTGTCACTAACAAAATTACATTGTTCTAAACTACCTCAAAAAAACTCTAACAACAGTCAAATGGAATGTACTTACATGGTAACTTCTTTGATATACACGACACTTGTGATTCCACAAAAAACGATGTACATAGACTGATTACCGGCAATGGCATCATCAAACCCAAAACGTCATCACAATAGTTTTTGTTTATGCAACTACTATAACAGGCATGAATTTAACGATTTTAGTGATGATTAGACGCGAACGGTTATGTACGGCTAATCATTAACATTTCAATACACAGTTACTCACTACTAACAGCAGAATGAAAATCAAAACTATCAGTGAGAATGAAAGCACAAGCAAACCTAACAAAGTAACTAAATTAATGACAAAATATATATAACTTCACTTAAGCGCGTCGCGAATACGAAAATAAGCAGCCCAGCTTAAACATTAGTGCTATTGTCATACACAGTTCATACGATGACGGGTGACGGAACACACGTTATCACAAATGCTTTGGAGGCGTTATCAACAACGGCTAAAGAAATTTTATCAAAAACGGCTAAGAGACGTTATCAGTTACAGCTATGGAGGCACTACCGACAGCATAACTGTCGTATCGATAATGCTGTTCATTATGACCCGTTCGTACGTGAACGACACATCTTTAATCGTCATTCAGTGTTGGAATGATATTAATTGCTTTAATTTTTCACAAAACATAAATCCTGAATATCTTTGATCTCATCGAATTTTGCTACTGGAATTTAGTCAAAATATAATAAATGTTTGACAAAATGTAACTTGAAAATCTAGCAATCCATGAGGGGAAAAAAGGAGATATTACCTAAATCTACGTTATTTAATGTCACGCAAATTACTATTAATAAAATTATACAAAATAAATTTCTATAATATTTTAGTGTTGTATACTTTTGTTAAAGTATTAAAATAATTTATCAGTCATTTTTGTTATCTAATAAAACCAAATATCGTTTATCATTAGGGCTTGGGTTTATACGTAAATACATATTTGTATTGTGACTAATGACTAGTGATAAATACGCTTCAAGCGATTTCTGACGAAATGAACTATATTTAATTTTTCATATTTTTACATATTTTTACATAATATGTAACATATATTAATGTAATATGTAAAAACATATATTACTATTATTTATTGAAGTCATAAATGTCAAACATAATATTTGGATCGTAGATTACGGTCTATTAGTTCAATAATTGGTAATATTTTGATTACGTACTTTTAGAAACATGGGAAATTGTCTGTATTGCGAAATACAATCGTTTATAATTAATAATTATGTACGATAATTATTAATAAATCGTAAATGAATAAATTTTCGAAATATGTCGCAAAAAATTAAATTATTGAGATATAATATAATTATTAATTATAAACGATTGTATTTTGCAATACAGACAATTTTCCATGTTTCTAAAAGTACGTAACCAAAATAATACCAATTATTGAACTAATAGACTGTAATCTACGATCCAAATATTATGTTTGACATTTATGACTTCAATAAATAATAGTAATATATGTTTGTGTTTGAAGTACTGACAGTGAATTTTTGATTTGTAGAGAAAACAATAAAACTAGAAACAAAAAAATTACTTTAGTTAAAAGTTTAGGACTTATAAAAGAAGCTGAAAAATTCATAGAACAAGTAAAAAGGACCCTTGGGAGTTGCAGTAAAAGAAAAAATACAGTGTATTATATAAAAATTCTGGTTTATTTTACCTAAAATTAATTAGAAATACACATTGCGAAATGAATGAAATAATTTGCCGACTGAACTCACTCCTTTTGGACTTTGCAAATATGAAATTTGTACCCATTAACTTTATAGGAGTTGAGCACTCCTTTAATAGGTACAAATTGGTGTTAACATGTTTGAACAGGTATTTATCTCATGATACCTATTTCATTGCTTTCAAGATCAAAATCATGATGAATAAAGTAAAATAAGTAAATAAGATAATAATATAATTTATAAAACAATTTTTAATTTTTTTTTTCACTTATGTTTTTTTGAGTTTTTTTGTAATTTTTTTATATTCCATATTTTCATTTTTTTATCACATATAAAGCGATTTTTTATTACATAAATATTTACATATTTTGGTTTTTTTAACACATATTAATCGAGCCCTAATGATCAACAATTCTAGTGACAATCAGCATAAAAATAAACGCAAAATTGTTCGAACCAAAACGCTTATTAAAATTAATATAGCATAGATTATACCTACTTGACATTTCTTATTTATCTTTTTGCTTAAAATATTAATGCTGTAATACTTATTATTAATACTTCTGTTGATACACTTCAATAATATGAAAGAAGTATAATTATTAGTATATAAGTTATTACTAGGGCTCAGATTTTAAAGCATAATAAATAACAAAAATAAATAGCAGTCGAAATAATTACATAATTTAAATATATTATATACCATAGCCAAATAAACAAAATACATTTAACTTAATTTTCTGTTAAAAAATTATGATTGTTATCACTTCTAGAAAAAATGTGCGCCCGCAAACATTCAATAACCATATTATATGACAAAAATTAAAAATAAATAAATTTTTATCCAAACATTTTGATTGTATTGTTTGATATTAAAATATCACTTTGGAAAAAATCGATTTAAGTGAAATATGTCTCAAAAAGTATAAAATAGTGTATACAAGTGTAAAATATGTCCTATTAATAAAAAGGACTCAAAATATGCATTTATATGCAAAATAAAATTTAAAATTTAGCTTTATAAAAGCATTAAATGTATTTTTTTCGTACTCTGCTATTTTTGTGACTGTGCAAATATGCAAATACATCAAGTCCTCTGCCCTAGTTATCAACTGTAGGCTGTCTGTAGATCGATAATCCATACAATTAATACATTTAACAATAAAGTCAACAACGTTAATAATAATAATAATTCAGTATAACTATTTAGTCCATATTCTGGGTTTTTCATATTTCTTATTAATTAAATTTATTTTTTATTTTTTTATAACAATAGTATAATAAACATATAAACATTTCACAGCTGGAATAACTGAAAAAAGCAAAAATAAATTGGTTTATTGGGAATCAGAATAACGTGAAACAAATTTAAGTATAAATATTAGATTTATATCTTTAACATAACAAAAGAAGTATTTGCTTTAAAATCGAAGCCCTAGTTATTACTTATAATGTACATTTTTAAATTTTATTTTCAAACAGAACTTTTTTATAAGCAGGATGTACAGTGATCACAATAAATGGAAACACTCAATAACTATGTATATGCTTCATATATTTTAATTCTGATTTTTTTTGCTAACTAATAAACATAATTATACACATTTTCAAGTAATTAGACTATTTTTGTGACAGTTAAATTTCGGGCATGCGCACAATAACTTTTTTTTTAAATGGTATGACCTATTTTTGACCACAAATTATTTTTTTTGTATTTTTTAATGAATTTTGGTGGTTGAATTTATTTTCTAAGTTGAAAAATGGCCGAATAATAGCAACTTGAATTTATGTTATTTGCAGAAATATAACAGATTAAACAATACGTAGTTAATAATAATAAGTAGGTACGTAAAAATAATGAAAACTAATCCAATTTATGAAATACCTGTTTACCTATAGTCTTTATATTCATTTAACTTATTTCAGCAATTGTATTGTAGTTATAATGTATAAATAATATCATACGGACATAGATACCAGTTATAATTCAAAAATACATTTTTTCACATTCAATATTGTTTTGCAGCAGGTGCCAGTAACTTATAAAAAATAAAAAATTGATATTTTACGATTTTAAATCAGATTTAATACTTATCTAGTTATTATAAATAATTTAGGAAAAGTTGACATGTATGACATATTTGTATTTGTATTTTTATTTTTACATATTTATTATTATTAACTATGTATAGTGTAATCTATCTAATAACTATCTAATGCCCATAAATGGATATATTAAATAAACATGTTTATAATTAAATCATATCCGGGATAAGTAGTTTCACATAAGATCTTAATATATAAGGGGATCCTCAACAGACCAAAAGTCAGATGTGTTTAAGTCCGGACACAGCAAGCACCTTCACGCCACTCTATATTGTGAATGTTTTTATAGTACATTATTTTAATAAAAGTAGTAACTTTAATTTGAAGTCAATCTTTTTTATCAAATCCTCTACCATCCCTATTGAATTGTCGGCACGCAACAATGGTATAATGTTTAATGACAAGGTAAATAGTTCACCCAAAAGTTACTTTTATTTCTTTGTACTTGAATACAATTTTTTTTAAAATAAATAATAAATTTAATAATCAAAAAATACAAACCTATTTTTAAAGAATTTGGTACAACTTTTAAGGGGGCCCAGAGATATTTTTATGGAGATTAAATGGCCTCTCCTGTTATGCTGATGATAATTGCATAACAGTATCATAGCCCAAAGGTATAGACAAAATAACCAACTCAGAACAACATAGCAAACTAATATTCAAATCCATAACAATACATTCATCCTCTGTTTAAAAACGAACAAGGAGCATAATTCTTATCTGTCTTGAGGTACTTCAAAGTCTTAGTAACATCATCTTATTCACTTATCTAAGGTCGATAAGTTTAATTAAACTAGATTGAGGAATACAGAGCTAAGAATTTTTGTTTTATGAACAAAGATTAATTAATAACTTGGACTCGGATTTATATGTATTTATGAAACCAAAATAGTTACATAAATATGTGCTAAAATACTCAAAATATGTTTTTTTACTAATATATTTAATTTATTAATATTTATTTATTTATTTATTAAATGATAAACGGGCGATAGCCCTTTATAAAATATATGATAACAACCAAGAAACACATGAGAGCTACAGTACTCCCTCATTAACATGAACTCGGTTAACACAAATTATTGGATAACGCCAATAGGTTTTTCGGTCCCGAAAAAGATCTCTTTACTATAAGATAGGGCTTTTTTTATTTCCTCGGTTTATACGAATTATTTCGGTTAGCACAAAACTCGAACAAATTTTAGGTACCATATTGTCGTTTTGTTGATTAACACAAACAGAAAAATGTCAATCTGTACGTGAGTTTTAAATTATTTTTTTTTTTTTGTAAATGTATTAAAAATATTTCTTTATATATGTAATGTAGCGTAGTAATTAATTAATTAAAAATATTTCAAATATTGGTTTATATGTAGTATGTATGTACCAAAGTAATGTAAATTTATATTTCAAAGATTACTTAATAAAAAAAATGTATTTGAGTGTAAAATAACGTATACGATTTAATCTTCTCTGATAACACAAAGAAATTCGTGTTAAACCTATCGGTTTACACAAATTCTTTTAACACGAACAGGTTATTTTGTGGTCCCGTCGTGTTTGTGATAACGAGGGAGTACTGTATAATAATACTACAAAATTTAAATACTGATTTTAACAATTAAATATATAAGACAAAGATTAAATGTATATGACTAGAAACAATAAAGTATATTGACTAATGAAAATTAGATAAATTGGACTTTTTAAGTAACAATAAAATATTAAATTTAAAATTGACACGAGTAAAATTAAAAAAATCAAGATAGTGGGAGATTGAATTGACTAATCTAAGAGCTTTGGGAAAAAAAGAAAAAGCTCAACTATTTGTCCTATAATGTGAAATAATAAATAAATCTAGATTGTGCGTATATAGACGAGGAATTCGGAGACCTATCATCGCTAATAATTCAGGACAAAGAACATAACCATTGAGAATATCTAAAATAACCATAATAGGGTGATCGCACCAGTAAATAAACAGAACCAGTGAATGAACAAACCCGGACTTTATTTTAAATAATAAGAAAGTTCATAGCATCTAACTGTTCAAAAAAATGTTAAAAATACCAGAAAATTATAACGATGGTATCACTGCAATATCATATTACAAACAATTAGTATTAAATAGCACCTAAAAACTTTTCCCTCCATTTATGATCACTGTTGTTTTTATCAAATTGTTTTATTTTTAAGAAAAAAACCGACGAGTAATTAGTGTTTTAACAGAAAATTCAATTAGGCAATGGTTTAGTAGAGTTCTATCGTATTTAAAAGATGAAGGTGGTTTAAAATTTTTAAACGATAGTCACAGAGTAATAAATTGTGATGAAACTGGTTTACAACTATGCCCAAAATCAGGTAAAGTTTTGGGACCCAAAAAAATGCAAAACTTATATGAAGTAGCAAATAGTGCTGAAAAGGAAAATATAACGGTACTTGGTGCTTATTCAGCAGGTGGTTCACTTCCTCCGATAATAATTTAGCTTTATAAAAGAATTCCATGTCATATAGTTCAATCTCTTCCTGATAATTGGGCTATTGGTCGGTCAGACAGTGGTTGGATGGTCGCAGCTACGTTTTATGAATATATTGCTAATGTTATGTACTCATGGTTAGTACAGAATAAAATAAAATTTTCGGTTATTTTGTTTGTAGATGGGCATAAAAGCCACCTAAGTTTAGAACTTTCCGATTTCTGCTCAGAAAAAAAAATGTTATTGTATTGTATACCTCCAAATGCTACTCATATCTTACAACCATTTGATATATTGATTTTTAAACCGTTAAAATCTTATTGGAAAGATGCAGTTAAAGCTCATTATCAAATCTCAAAAAGCCCCATCACAAAAAATAACTTCAGGCCTATCTTTAAAATAGCATTTGATAAAGTAAAATGAGAAACGATTGTCAATGATTTTAAAGCATTTGGATTGTTTCCTTTCGATCCAGAAGCTGTTGATTATAATAAGTGTATATTAATGAGACAAGCTGAAATGGATTTAATTATTCAAGAAGAACAGTCATTAGGAAAACCAAGCAAAGAAGATTACGTGATATGCCAAAAAGTTATACAATATGTTTTACAAAATCATAAAATTGAAGAAGTGCTTAATAGTGAACCAAGTTTAAAAGAAGTGTGGAATACATGTGGAAGTGTTTTAGGAAATGGAATAAATAATATTTCTGAAGCTTCTAAACCATTCAATATTTTAGATATGCCTATAGAAATAGAGGGCTCAGATTTTAATTGTAATCATCAAGAATTACAAGATTTAAATGTAAGTGTCTTAAATATGGATTCTTTAAATAATGAACAAAAACTTTTGAACTGTATCTCTGGTGATATCTGTAATAACAAATATTCAAAAACCAGTGAAGACGAATTGCCTTATACTCAAGGGAAGAACATTTTAATATAAATTCTCATATAGATGGACTAGAAATGCCCAATTTGAATAATGTGATAGATAATACTAATTTACAAATGGACATTCAGGTACAACTTGTAAATTTAAATTCAGATCATCTACAATTGAATCAAGACATGCAACCATTAAGCGCTGATATTTTGAAACCAGAAAATTCTAGTATACCTGAAAGTGTAGAAAATACAATTATAACTAAAATAAATACTAGTCAGGTTCAACATTCAAGCCATATAGTATTAAATGACGATCTACTATTAACTCAAAACGTGCAACCATTAAGCAACAATATTTTGAAACCAGAATCACTTATGGATTATAATTATTTGGGTACAGAAAACTCTGATATTCCTGAAAGTGTAGAAAAAATAGTCATAACTGCAGAAAATATTAGTCAAAACGCATCTTCTACAAATATATTAGAAATGCATTTTAAATGGCCAAAGGAAGAGAAAACGTTAAAAACAAAAAGAGACCACCAACTATGTATGTGATTACATCAAGTAACTGGAAAAAAATACAAAGAGAGAAGAGCAAAAAATTATTAAAGAAAATTTAGTTATAGAAAAACGAAATACAAGATTGATAAAAAATATTAAGATTGTAAACAAAAAAAATAGAAACAATAAAGAAACAAAATGTTGCTAATACTGTGTGTAATTTGTCTAGTTCTGAACAAGGCATACCAATTATGGCTGAAATGCAATATATAACTAGTGTCACAACTACCAAGTCCAAATAAAATTTTGCTATTGATAATTATGTATTAGTGCAATACGAAGAAGAATATTTTCCTGAGATTATAACTTTGATAAAATGTATATAAAGTAAGTGTAATAAGTATACATCCAATTTTGTATTATAAATCACTAAATTACTCGGGTGAATTCAATTATTTTAAAAAAGCAATGGTAATGTCTGGGAAAAATTGGAAATGGCCTGTTCAAGATGATATTTGCTGGTATAGACAAAGTGATGTGATAGAAGGTATTAACCCGTAACTGGTACAGTGCGGCGTCTTACACCACTGCGGTTTTTTTATCCTACATATCATAATACATATTATAATATTAATAATATTACTTGGAGGTTACGTATACCTTGGTATTGAGGTAATACTTATAATAATAAGATAGGTTTTTAAGATTATGTTCACTATCATAACTTGTTATTGTCGATATAAAATGTTCAGCGGTATCTCATACCACACTGTACCATTTGCGTAACATTTTTGTTATTCAATGTATTTCTTTTATAGTTTATATTTTAGTTCAAACTTAAAAAATGAAAACTCCAGGTCCATCTCAAATCTCTGTCTTTCAGAGAGTTTGTTTCTTTTTTCTTTTATTTATTTTTGTTTTCGAAAGTTTAACATTTCATTTATTTATTGTAATATAGCATTTTAATTGGAATTTGGTCATAGTTATTTGAAAAAATGATTTTTCTCGTTATTATTTTTTTTAATCTTGGTCTACAGTATGTTTTTTATTATTCTATACAAGTTTTAACCTTAAAAATTGATATTGAAAAATTTTAGAATAAAATAAAAGATTCAGAAATAAATTGTACTACAATTTTTTACAGTCGCAATTCATTCATTGAAACACTAAGAAATAATAATTTTTTTGAAAAAAAAAAATTATATAAAATGATTTTTAATACTATACTGATAATATTATCTATAAAATTATTTAAGAACTTAGTCTAAAAAGATCCAAATACTGTTATAAAATTGTAATGATATTCTTACAGCATCACAAAAAAATAATATAAATATCATCAACAAGTACATAAAATTTAAGTACAAAAATTTTCACATAAAATGTAACAATACATATACCAATATTAATCAAAAATCCACATTAAATAATTAAAACAAATTATATTGATGAACAACACAATTAATATCATCAATAAAAATGTAAAAGTTAATTATAAGATTGTCGGTATGAAACACAAAAAAATGCACAAAAAAGAGAATAACATTACTTAAATATTTACAATATAATTGTATCAAATTATATTAATGAATGTCACGACCATTAGAATCAATAGGAATATAAAAAATATATATTAAAATGTACAATATATTTAAGTTAAGCTATTAATAATTGATATTATAATTAAACTAAATCTTAACTTAACAATTATATTAAAATATGTATACGTGTATACCAAGTTGTGGTATACATAAATGCAATCTTTATATAACCAAATTAAATCATATCAATAAACATTAAAATTAACGACAATAACAAGTACACGAGAAATGACATAAAAAGGCTAAAAAACAACACATCACCACGCAGTCTCATTCTCAACGTAGGTGAAGACTCCATTGGTAAATACTTTCATCGCGCGCAATTCCCGTGTATTTGTCATATTTGTTAGTGTTAAAAAGCATCACAATTCTTGTGTTTAAATTGATCCTCTAATCGCAAGACATCTTCCGAGTCACTAATATATTATTATTTCGTTCTGTGGACTTTCAGCTACGAGATCATAATATATCAAACTTCAAACTACTATTCTCACATAGAAGGTAAATGGAATCATTAATAAATAAACATATATAATAAAAATCTACCAAAGACGTAGAATTCCCGATCGCTCAAATCATCAACTTCACATAAGTGTCTTTGAGTCAATCCCACGTCCCCTAAAGCTCTGATCATAATAAATATATATATCTAAAATACTTATAGGACATTGGGTTACGGCACTGAAGGCTAGATCCCCATTCCTAATATTTACTGTAGATTTCTAATCATAACATTCTTGATTAATATCTTATTATAAGGTAATACAACCTGATAAAAATAGGGTACCAAGGAAGTAACTACCAAAACGTAGTCACCTCAGAATCATTTACAAAGATAATTCTCCCTTAAACTATAACATCTCTCTCCGGTATCCCCTTTACAATTTATTTGGTTTATTACAAAAAGCGGTATGTCACACCACACTGTACTAGTAATGGTTTATTTTTTCACTGTACCAGTTATGGGTCAAACCTCCCAAAAACTTAAACAACTCTGATAAAGTATTTTCTGTGCCAGAGATTGATAGACTGAAAAATAAAATATTTTTCCTATATTTTTTTTACCTAGCTGTCTAATTTTAAGAGTTAATATTTGTGGGTAATTATAAATTTAATCTTTTTAAATGGATTTGATTTATATTAAAAATGTAAATACTGTTCTTATTATATAAAAGTATTTAAGTTATGTTGAAGTTTTAACACATTATTATTTTCATTTTAAATAAAATCATATTAAAGAAAATATGCAAAAATGTAAGCATATAATAATAATTCCTAATTCCTAATTATAGTTTTCTCACTAGATAATTATTTTATTGTTTTTTAATTTGTTGTTAGTAATTAATATAGTAATTAATAAGTATTGTTACAATTTATTATTATTATAAATATAATTGAAAGAAATAATCAGAAAAAAAATGAAGTGTTCATTTACTGGTATATGAGTGTTCATTCACTGGTAAAAGGTGTTCATTTACTAGAAAAAACTGATTTTTACAAATAAATAACTTATTATAATTAATGTCTAAGTTTAATTTAGATTTTTTCAAGAAATTATTTTACAGAATGCCTTAAGTATAAGATTTATCTAGTAAGTAAGTAATCAACACGAAATTACAAGTATATATATAAGCTTTCCAATGTGAAAAATTCCTTAAGTGTTCATTTACTGGTGCAATCACCCTATCAGTTAGATTTCGTCTCAAAGGGAGACTATCAAAATCAAAAGATTCCTGTAGTAGAATAATAATTATTGAGTCTCTGGAAAAAGGTAGATTTAATTTCAATGATATATTTTTGAGAAATTTGTTTTGAACATTATCGAGTTCAGAGTAAAAGGTTGATAGATTTTGCATCTAGACTAGGGGTCGGCAACCCGCAGCCCGCGAATCAATTTTTGATGGCCCGCACATGGTGGTTAATTTTTGTGTGGTGGTTAATTTTTGTTCAATAAAATGTTTCATATAATTTTCAATATTATTTAATTATTTTTTCTTTATAAATTTATTGAATTTACCGTTATTAGTTAATGTTTATTCTATATAGTTATATAGTCAGTTTAATCTATAAAATTATTATTATCTAATCGGAGTTGAAGATAATGATGGCTGCACTACTCAGTCATATAGTTACTTTGCGTTTGTAGCGACTAGCGATTTAAAATTTTAAAAGTAAATTCAAACATTATGGCAACTAAAAAAAGAAAAATTTGTGATGAACATCGTTTTTTTAATAATTCTTGGGTTGATTTATACTTTTTCGTCGAACACAAAGGTAAGCCATTATGTTTAATTTGTCAAAAAACAGTAGCAGTAATGAAAGAATATAATATAAAACGGCATTATGATAGTGAACATAAATCAACTTTTGAAAATATCATTGGTGATTTAAGAAAAATAAAAATTCAAATATAATAGCAATACAATTATAAGTAAAATATCATAATATGAATTTTTTTTTTTTAATGTGGCCCTTGATGAACAATTGAAAAAAAATATGGCCAGCATGGTAAAAAAGGTTGCCGACCCCTGATCTAGACAATTGAGCCAAATTCAAGATTAGATCTAACTAATATTAGTATTTAATATACTATATCCACATGAATTCCTAATGAAACAAATTACATTTTAAGTAGTGATATTATTAAAAAAATGCATTAAAAATTATTAAATACAAATACAAAAATTAAAAAAAAAAAAAATATATTAATTATCTTGATTAAAAGTTATGATAACAAGCGTTTTTAAATTTTCAAAATCAAAAGATCTTCGAATTGGTCGTAAAACTGCCTTATAATGACTAAATGATCGATTGATTTCTATTGATGTTAGTGCATGACACTATTGCATTTTGACCATGTCTGAAGGAGTAAGTTCTATATCTAATGAAACTTCAAAAAAACAACCAGTGAGAATAATTTTGAAAACTTTTATCTGTGCAAAACCAAAATTTTTTTATAGAATATTTCTTACTATTTCTTCTACAATATTTTAGATAAAGGAGGAAATAACAATAAGAAAATACATTTGAAAAATACAATTGTGTATTAATAATCGTGTTCTAACAAATTGTCTAAATATATAGGAAAAAATGGAATTATTGAAAAATATGTAATTAAGGCAAAATATGTAAAATCAAATATAGTTCATTTTATTGAAAATCACAAGAAATGAATTTATCACTTACCTAAATTAATTTATTATGTCACAGTAAAAATATGTATTTACATATAAAACCAAGTCCTATTATTAATCAATTGATCGTATACTGTTTGCACTATTAAATCAACCTTAGAAAGTTCACAGATGAACAGGTTGAAAGCAGTAATTACTTTTCTGAATTTGTTTTGATACTTTTGAATATATATGACCACTACATGTAGCCCTAACTTGTCTTGATAATATTCATTATACAGGGAGAACAGTTGAAACCGCATCAATAAATACAGAATTGAATTTACAATATAACAATAAACCACTATTTTAACATTCTTAATAAGTTTTCACCACTGTATACTAATTGAGTCCCTATACCTGAACGGTATAGTCCTGGGTACAAACGAGACATATACTAATTGAGTCCGGGGTTAAGAAACTAATTGTATACAAATTGAGTCCGAGGATTATTATAGGAATAAAAACTCTGAAATTGGTAAATATTTAAAAACACTTTTTTGGGCTTTCGCTTTTAAACCCGCCAGATGTCAATGATTGCTTCACCGATGACTTAATTTCTATTTTACTTCAAGACTATTGAGTGGAGCGTTTTACTGAATATATATTAGAAAATTACATATCTGAAAGCTCAAAAGATCCTCCAGAAATGTGGGCCTCATTTACTTATTCATTGGCGAGGACCACCATTAGTTGTGAATCATTTAATTCGAAAATTAATGCCATGTTTTATTCAGCCCATCCAAACACTTACCAATTTATAAACATTTTGTTGAATATACAATGCAAAACGTGTATAAAAATTAGAAGTGTTCATATTATTAATTCAAGAAATTGTATAAAAGAATAAGAAATCAGCCATAAAATACAGTTGTTTCAATCAACACAATAAGTAGATTTGAATATGTACAATGCTTATCCCATAAATTCTTACCAATATAAGAATGTTATTTTATCATTATCTATATTTATTTAATTATACACAAATTATTCATATTATATTAAATCCCTACATTATTATATATTTATATTATAAAATATTTTTAACCATACCTGTAGAATTTTTTGTTACAGACAGTCCTAAGTCTGTAAAAATGGGAAGGAAAATGTTTTTTTTTTTTTCATTTTTTGGGATTCAGTTAGTATTAAAACATGGACTCAATTAGTAATATACCTAAAATTTCATTGGAATCAATTGGTATTTACCCTAAAACAACCCGGGACTATATTCGTCATAAAAGGTTATACAGGACTCAGTTTGTATGCAGCCGTTTTCACATGGTAATATTTTATAAGTTACCTATATTCTAAGAAATAGAATATTATTAAATTGGAAGGGTCATTCAATGAATCTAAATTTTAATAATCGTTAAAATTAATTTGTTTTAGATTAAAAAAAACTAATCTACAAACGGCAGCTGTGGGACTTTTTTCAGATTTCAGTTCACTAAAAACATGCGCGCGCACTTACGCACGCACGCGAGAGGAGCACACGCTAACACGATGAAACCAACGAGGTACATAACATACAATTTGATCGAGTGTGACGTCAGTGATCCCAAATAATTTGACGAAACTCGGCCTGTGACCAATAGGCAATTGAACAAAAACCCTTTGCGGCAGTTAACCGAAAACAATATTTTAAATCAAATTAACATCAAGAAGTGCTTAAATGATCTAATAATGTGAAAAACATTAAGACAGTCCGATATTACCGTCCGAACGTATGCTCAAAAAAATGTGGTAATGATAATAGATTTAGGACAATTGTGTAATTTACGGTTAGATGAGTTCACGCACACGTTTAGCTCGTAAATAATTACTCGCTACTCGTCCAAACATATTAATACCAAACTATGCAAACTATCCATAACGCAAACCATGTGTTCGGATCGAAATCGTCGCGAGTAAAACGCAACGGCAATTATCATCGAAAAAATAAATTGTTTGACTCACCGGATGGCCAGACGGACGCGCGCCCACGGCACTTTATGCGGAACTGTCAACGCACGATGTGCGATATGCGGTACTTCGACAAACGGGAAAATCACGACGCGCCGCCAAGGCGGCAATGTTGGTCGCGCGCGAACCGACGGAGGGAAAACGTGCGACGATTGTTTCGTTTTTCCTCGGCCTTTTCACAATGATATAACCACGAAAGCGAAAAGGGGGGTAAGGAGAAAAATAAAAGAAAAAAGAAAACACCGTATGCGAAAACGCAATGGAACTCGATGAGGAGAGAACAATGCGAAATAGCGACACGACGAAGACTGCACGTACGTTACGAACAGTGCGCGCAACGACTACCGGACGGGCACGGTGGTGTGCAGTGGTGGGGGGTGGTTTTGAAACACGTGTGTAGTTGTAGTTAGTGTTGTAGCTGTGTCCGTTACAAATGGCCGCCAGTGATGATACCAAACAATTTAGTTTTCCCACCACTTATTATTTACACGCCCAATAATTGTGCTACGACCATATACCTTATACTCAGTATAAGGTCTATGACTACGACGCTTCAAAATTGGACGATTTTTGTTTTTCTTCCAAGGGACGATACCAAACGTTCTACGGCAAAATTGTGGGTCACTCCGTATTGTATTTTAGTAGGTATATGCTATCGTATTGCTATACCACTATCGATTGGTTATATGGTTAAGTTTGGATCGATAACTTTATGTTGGTCTTAACCTGGCCTGTTCGCCCCGGTAACGACCAGCACAAACTGAACAGTGAACAAGGGTAGAAGGATTCCAAGGAGTTTCGTATTGTGTAATTCTCCTATTAGAAATCGGTTTCCGTAGTGCATTGATTGCGATTAAACCGGTGGTGCAGTAAAAAACTGATTGATACGTTTCAATTTAACTGCGCGAAACCGTTGAATAGTTACATTATGTGGATTTCCAGTATATTGGTTTTCATTTTGAAAACTGATTCAATTTTAAGATAGATCCTGTCAAATAGGTGTAATTGTATAATAACATTTCGAAATATTCTATGATTTTTAAATGTTTTTGTAACAAAATGGCAATTCAACGCTTTATACTACATGCAATTTTGCTAATTACTATACAAATTTAATAATTTGTGTAAATGTAATTATTATTACAATTATCGACCTTTAATAACTAACTAACCGACAATCAGTGTTATTTCAAGTGGCAACTGAAATGTAGTTTTATAAGCATTGCAGTATTAATCAATATAATTGCAGCATTCTCTTATAATAAGATAATCTTAGTGTTACGGGCATACATAATGCAGGTTCCCAAGATAACGACTAAACAGGGGGTCACAAAAGTAATAAAATAAATCTCACTACTATAATTATTATAAACCGATAGGTATACGAATTCATAAATAGATTTATGATCAATAATAACAAATCCTAATAAAACATATAAAAGGTTGTTAATTAAAAACCACTATCATTATTATAAACCGATATTCGAGTATGCACAAGTAGATTATGATAATTTACAATAAATCGTAGTAAGATTTGTGAATGGTTGTAGAATGAAGAAATCACAAAACCAACCACCTTATAATTAGGGTTGGGCGTTCAGTATTAATTAACTTTGGACAAAACCATCTAAATAACAGCGAATACTTATTTAATAAAAACAATAAATCTTGTGAAAGATAGAAAATCACGAATTGAAATAGAAATCACGAGGCCAATCACAAATAAACTAGTAATAGGATAAATAATTAAAAAAACATTTAGATGGGATATTAAAAAACTCGGTTATAATATCACTGTGTCCGGGTCAAATGATTCATACGAGATCTTAGTACATAAGGGGGTTCCCAACAGACCTAAAATCAAATGTGTTTTATTCCGGTTAGTGCAAGCACCTTCACGCCAGTCTGTTTCATGAATATATTAATGTTTTGGACTTAGAATAATTTCAATAAATAAGTATTTAACTTAAGAATTGAGTCTATTTTCAAAACCTTTCCTTCAATAACTATTGCTGACTGACGGCACGCAACACTAGTAATCATTAACAGAACATTTTTCATAAAGGTTAGAAGAATATTTTCCATTGAATTTTTTGGGTAAAATAAATATATATACTAATTAAATTTAAAGTAAAACAAAAATTAATATTTGTAAGTCTTAAATAATGTACAAAAAAGTACTGTATTATAAGTGGATATTTATTAGACTTGAAACCAGTAAAGATGATGCAATAATTGTTGAAAGCGGTTTTTCATATATATAAAAAAGTGCTTAGTTATTATTCACAATATTAAAAATCTTGTTACATTTATTCATTAGATATAAATTTATATAATAAATATAAGTATAATCTTAACTTTGGTCATATACAAATTTTAATAATTATTATTATCACATAGGAAGTATTCATTGTGTATGAAAATACGTTAAAACTCAAAATTTCAAATACCTATATTACTTAGTACTTATTTTATACTTATTTGTAAATAGAAAAGTAATTTAAAAGTTTTATGAAACATCATAGATATAAATATTGGACAAAATACAATATAAAACTGTTAAAAAAAATTTAAACAAATACCAATATTCTAAAACAGCTTTATAATATCAAATACAAATAATTTTCTTCGATAAGAAATGTATATCAAAAATAGCCAATAACAAAAAATGATATATAATGATTATTAAAATTACTTTAATTTCTCAGTATGAATAAATAAAAGAAATTTAAAAACAATGCAGTAATTAATTTTACTTATGTGAGTATATATATATGCTTAAAAATAATGACTTTCTTTTCATTTTTTGATTTATTTTATGAAATGTTTACTTTAATATAAGAATATTTAAAATTATATTTTAAGTTAAACATGAAATAACTGAGATTAACAAGTATATTTTTCCATAATGAATTTTATTCAATAATATATATGTTCAGTAAATTTATATAGAAACGGAATAAATATTATATATAGTAAAAAACTTAATATTTTCATAAATAAATTCAAGTTATGAATTATGTACAAAACTTTGAATGAGCTTAATATTTACATAGTTTTATTGTACTTATAAATTAATATCATAATTAAATAAATTTAATATAAAAATATTATTTTTTAACATTAAACATCTTATGAATACAAATTATCTCAAATATGTGAGAATTATTTTCATAAAAATATATTTTTACACTGTACCGCCATTAATTTATTTCACAAATAATTCCCATAGTTATTATGCCTGGATGTTAAACTAATTATATAAATAATTGGAAATATTTAATTATTTCACTAAAAATATAATGTTAAATTATAAATATGCTGGCAGGTTGTAGAAATACTTTTCAAAAGTATTCAAAATATTTATATAAATATTAAAAATTTATATACTGAACATTAATTATTTTAACTTGAATACACATAGTGCACTGTAATTAATTTTTTATTTATAATTATTATAATTATTTTACAAAACAACAATTATGATGCAATTACTAAGTATATAAAATATATTTAGAAATACAAAAATTCAAACTGACAACATATAATAAAAAATAAAATTAAAAAAAAAAATTCCTAATTCAGGGAAAAATTTAGTTAAGATTAATTTATTATTTATTAAAAATATAATTTTAAATAATCATGAAAAATTACTTGAAAAGTTTAAAATATTATGAGATTCATCATGGAAGTAAAGTATAAAAAATAAATAAATATTAAATGGCTGAACATTTTTAATTATTTAACGTTATACAATATTTTAAATAAATTTAATTTGAAAACACCTATTTTAAGATTGAAGTAAAATTTTTTTAAGATGGCACATGTTTAATTTATGAAATTGGACGTAACACTTTAGAATTGTATATTGTATATAGATTAAAAATATATTATACATTCATATATGAAAATTCAAATAATAAGATAGTTAAATACATAAGAAAAAGCCGTAAAATATAATATAAAAATCAATAATGATAATAGTTTACAATTTAAAAAATGATGATTACAGTTATTGAATAAAATAAAATATTCTAATTATTAAAAATAACCCTTTTATATAGTAAACCAATCAGACTAAAAATCTAATCCTCAATCCAAGAAGCACTAACAAAAAAACCATTGATATTATTGAACTTTAAACATATCCATAGAGATTAATTTAAGTTAACACAGAATAAATCAAGAATAGGCATATATCTTTGGGTATTAATTTTATAAGAATTAATAGTTTTCATTTATACTTTAAAAACAATATATATTATTGTATAAATAAATAAACATTTTATTTACTTATTTATTTCTATATATAAACTATTTTCATTAATTTATGAGTATTAACTATTTACTAATTTTTAATTATAATTTAATTTTTATCATTTTATTAATAAATTATTATCATGACAGTATTTTTTTTTTACATTTTTTTTCTGATAGATTTATGTTTTTATGGTATTTTATACAATGTATTAAACATGAATATAAAAAGAAATTAAAATATTTTGAAAGTTTATTTAGATTAAATTTTGTGATATATGATTAACCTCACCTTGTGTTACAAATTAAAATTGTTAATTATATAATATATATATATATATATATATAGTATTTTAACATAAAATTAAAGTAATGATAAATCCCGTAATTATCAATTATACTTAAGTTATTAAATTAGTGGGACATTATAATATAATATTTCATTTAAGTTTTTTACTTAGTATTAAACATTTTACTGAGCATTACTTATAACACATACAGCTCTTTAGTTTATATAAAATTGAAAGCGACTTATGGTCTCAAATGATTGAAAACATTTTTCTTCACATATAGAATTTATAATTATTTGTTAAAAAATTGATTAAACTTTCCATTGAAGTAGTGTTACAGGGAAACCCCCCACACTTGCCACTATGACTTTTACATATATTATCACAATTGTTTAATGTAAAAATTGTATATTTATTATTTCTAATAAAATAAAAATAACACATTTAGAATAAAACAGGACACAGTAATAGTGGTACACAAAATAAATACAATAATATATGAATAAAAAAAAAATTCCCCAGGAAAATGACAAAAGAAAATAATAATCTAATGTTATAATAAACAATTAACGGAATAGTATAAATTAAATTCGAATATTTTCCTTAAAAATAGTAGTTAATAATAATAGCAGTTAAAGTAGGTATTTTAGGCTGTCATCCACAAAAATTATAATCAATTACATTATAAGATTTATCGACAGTCTTTAGATAATTTTGGTTTGATATTGATTTATCAAAAATTCATATGATTTAACATTATATATATTCTGATAATATATTTGCAAATATATTTAATAAATGTAAAATTATAGCAGCTTAATAAAATTTACCATGTTTAGTTTACCTAACACTTTTACTACTATTATTATTACAACTATTACTACTGATTTGTATAATAATGATGTTGATAAGTGGTGTTATCTCCTTGGTTGTAATGTTGTTGCTCATAATGATGGTCAACACCAGCTCCAAAAGTTTCGTCTCCATCATCTGGATACATATGTAAGACATTTTCTAAATTGTCAGCAATCTGCAAAAAAAAATCTATTGTTATAGAAAAAATGTAAAAAATTAATTTTTGATAAATAATAAAATAATAAAAAATTCAATTAATATTAGAAATTAGTAAATGGTTAATTAACTAATTTTATTTATTTATTTATTCCTGTATATAAACTATTTGTTTATTTATTTAAATAGAAATGTAATAGTTTAATATCAGTATTCCTTTTATTTATGAGTGAAAGATAGTAAATTGTAATATGCACCATTATATGTAATATAATTGTAATGTAATTCTAACAATAATATGTATCATTGAAATAAGCCATGCGCAGATCATAATCACTAAATCAATGTAATACATATCCTTATATTTCATCATATAACCATGAACAAATCATGAAATGGTTAAATAATAGTAACAGAGAAGAAGCCACGTGCGGATTACAAATAACAAACAACGTCATCATCCAAATTTGAAGATGAAGTCCAAGGGCAACCAGGTGGCGAAAACAAAACAATTAACTAACGAAAACAAAATCAAACAGAGTATATAAGGGCTCCGTTTTACCACCAACATCAGACGTATCCAGCCATCAAGTACAAACACTCCGCTTACAACAGTCATATTTATATTGTTATTACTTTGCTGATTTTTTCTAAGTGTAAAATAAAAATATATTCTATTCTTTCAAGTTTAAATTATTGAACTTATATTAAAACACTTAGAAGTACTATTCAATCATAACATTATCGTAGCGTCCTCAATCCACTCGAAGTACGTTACAAAATAATCAGATATGGTGCTGATGAAAAATAAAAAATATAATCATAATTACTATTCTATCACTCAGATTCTGCACTTACTTTGCGATAAAATTCTATTTGATGTCTTAATAATTGACGAACGTGGCCAGCCATTTGACCTAATACGTGGTCCCGATGAAATTGATTGATTTCAGCTAACAGAGAATATGATACTAGGTCAGTACGACGTTGCACTTCTCTTAATAATCGTCGCTGTTGCTCTGGATCTGAAGTTGCCATAGTTACACCACTACCAGATCCAACTGATGATGCACCACCAATGGATCCTCCAGTTCCCTCTCCACTACTACCACCAATAGGAATGCCTTCCGAATACTGTCGCTCACATTCTTTCCTTTTTTGCAATGCATTCTATAATAAGCATATACAGTTTAAAATATTTTAGTTAATAAACAGATAAGATAATAATTATGTTAATAAGTAATTCTCAACAGTGGTAATAATAAAAAAAAAATAAAATAAGCATAAAATTGAAAATTGAAAATTTTTATTTAAATTTAAAAAAAAAACCACCATCAAATACACATGTATAGGTAGTACTAATCACTTTGTGCATAGTCAGTATGTCTGGAAATGCAGATGCAACACCTCGATATACATGCAACATATCAGCAAATGAATCCCAACCTGCAGCAGGTAGTTCATCCATCAACCGACCGCCCATCTCATTAAATGCATCACCAGTTTTTTTTAATGCAGTCATTAGCTGCCTAGTAGTTAAGCTTATAGCATTGCCACTACCACTAGTGTCTCCTGTAGATGCAGATGATGCACCTAAAATGTTAAAAAACATAATTGATCAGCTAAAAATAAAGTTAGGAAATAATATAATTAATTTTTTTTTTGCATAGTTTATGGTATAATGAAAAATAATCATCGTTTGAGGACAACTTAGTCTAGGATACATAGGATAGTAAGTCATTATTAGAGTCATTATTTAAAGTCAAATTTATATTTTTGCCTGATATAATTAATATTATGTGGGCATTTTATTAAGATAATCTCTAATTATATTTTAATTAATTAAAAAGACTACCAAGAATGTAAATGGTTATTAACAAATTCTTTTAAAAAATATCTGTGATAATCGATAGGATACTAGGTTAATAAAAATATCATTAATTACATTTTAAAGTAGACTGATGTATTTACTTCAAACACCATAATTAATAATTAATTTATACTACTATTTTGCAGCTCAGTTAAAAAAAAATGTAACCTCTTAATTTATATACATTTCCACCCAACCCAACATATCATTAATAACTTAAAACATACTATTTGATTAAATATGAATTTAAAGTATTGTTTAAGCTTCTTTCAATTAATTTACTGTAAAGAAAAGAGAAATTGTTAATGAATAAAAAATTTAAATGATTCACTAAATGGTCCATGTATCCCAACTGAATTAAATTCATTACACTATAGAGATTGATTTCTTACCACTATATGCGTGTCCCAGTGTGTAAAATGATTGACCTATTCTTTGAGCATCCCGTTTGTAACAAGTTTGAATGCGTTTTGTTTGTTCTAACACTGTCTGAGCCATATTTTTAAGAGCTCCATCAAGCCCAGATATGAATTTTTGAAATCCCTCCACTTCGCGATCTCTTCAAAATTGATAAAAAGAATATTATTGATAATTAAATGATTTATAATAATAAAAACTAAATAAACAAAAACGTACAATAAAGCCTGATTGATAGGAGGAGGAGGAGTTTGATCACCTCCATCCGCAGATATAGCCTGGATTACAAAAAATATGTTAGCTCCAGTGAGTGTTTCAGCACTTGTGTTTCGAGATTCAGCTTTTCGCTTGCCCGTTTTCCAACGTTTCTCATCTGTACACGTTATAAAGTGATGGCGCCATACCCAGCTTCGTGATAAAACTGGATGTCGACAAACAGCATCTACAAATGCCTGAAGCTGCTGTTTACGACGTTCAATAAAATGTTCTTCATACCGACCTATAAGTAATAATTTAACATGTTAATATTTAATGATAAATATTTTGTATTGAGTTAAACTACATACAAATTATTGATAAAGTAATATTGCTCCTGTATTGTACTCACCTGATATTTGTTTGTCAGGTAGTGGTGGTATAGGTACTAAACAACAGTATTTATCTAAAAGTCGTTCATGCAGCCAATCAAAGTGCTTGTACCTTCGAGAAACTTGAATGTTGTTGAACTGAAGTATGTACAAATATATAAAAACAAACAAAAATTAAATTAATCAACTTGGTAAAATAACATTTAAATTCATAACAGAGAAAATATTTAGTTATCATTTTTATGTACATATAAAAATTAACTTACATTAACTACATTCTTATGAGATTTTAAGTGTTTCTAATTATTTTTAATATACTCGTCAATAATTAAAAAATATGAAGTAGAGTAGATAAATTATCAAAAAATAAATAAATAAATAAAATATTTAATAAAAGTAATTTGTAGTAATAAATTCCTTAATATAAACAAAAAAACAATATTTCACATCAAAGAAATTCTAAGTATAAAAATAAAGCATATTGGTTTTACTAATGGATTAATTAATTAACTTATAAAAGAACTATTCAAGTTATTCACTAACTGTCGGAGTGATTTGGTAGGCAATAAATGACTTTAGGCCTTTGAGTTTGGATTCCTTTTTAGGAGATGCTACAATACACTGATATCCATGTGGTTCATCATCAAGATCACGGCGCCATTCCACATCTACTGCCATAGGGCCACTGCTACTACCACTACGTACAACAATTGTAATTTGTTCTGTATCGGGAATTTGGATAGATGGTTGAATGGCACCCATAATATATGATGCATCCCCACCCCCAACTGACTTGGAGAACCGTGAACTGTTACTTGTAGTCATAGCTGGCTTGCCTACATCAACATATTTAAATTACATATTTAAAACAAAACTCATGTAAATGATTCATTTATATATAACAATTATAGATGTATTTATTTGTATTTAAATTAATTTTATTAATTTTATGATTATTATTATTATTGTGTGTACGTAGAGGATGTAGAAAATCAAGAGTACAGGTTTAAGACAAAGGTGGCCAATCCCAAATAGTTGGGAGAAAGGCAAGGGAGAAAAAGAAGAATGATATGATTATGATTATTACTGTAAATTGTAGAATCAAAAAAAAAAAAAAAAGTAATTGGTTTATTGGTTTCTCACCAATGTAAACAGATTGTACAAAAAATATTAATATAGCCTAAGCTAATAAATATCTTATTTTAAATTTAATAATATCAATATTTGTCAATACCAGCAGTTTTCATCATAGAAGCCTTAGGTCCTATTGCTGGATACTGAGTAGATGAAGGAATTACAGCAGATGATGTCACAGTACTGCTACCACCATATTCTGAATCATCATCCCACTCATCATCGTAAAAATCATCAGGTGTCTAAAAATATAATACAAAATTATAAATCAATTAAGTAAATACAATGAAAAAATTTTATTATTACAGAATATCTATCAACCAAATTACATATGATATTTGAATAAAGAAGTATAGTAAAAAAAAAAAAAAATAAAAGAATAATTAAATCTATAATTTTTCAGATAAGTTATTCTCAACATAAAGTATTTTATGGATATTTCCTCGCAATTTAAAATAAAAATATCACAAACAATGGCATATTATACTACAAAATTAGTTACTTATAAATTCTATGGAACCTTACACACCCAAACCAATGAACAAACAAAATACTATAAATTATAACTTATTTATTTATCTAAATAGATTATTATGTAAACTATTTGGATCTGCTGAAGGTGCTGAACCTTATGCAATAAGAGTTACGGCCTTTGCACTCTGTTTATCAGCTAGAGATATTATAAGTCTCGTGTAGGGAGGATTAGCACATAAAAAAAAGATAGACACAGCTTTGAATTAAACATGCTGACTAATCACTGGCTATCTAAAATGTACACCAGTAAACAAACTATACATGTTATCAGGTAAAGTTTTGCTCAAAACCTGACGATCAGCACCACAGGCTGATTGGGAATGAACAAAAGTGATTAATGATACCCAACACATAATGCAAAGAACATAGGGAGGTTGTGTATGTCTGCTTAAATCTAGAAATAGATTTAAGAAAAGGACCAAGTACATAATGAAAAAGCTTATAGAGAATAGAGAGAAAAAGTAAGAGTTGAAATAACATGGATTATACTGAATAGAAGCCTTGTATCAGCACGCAAAAATAGATGGGCCATATGTAGAAGCCTAAGCTGGTTATGAAAAAAAGTTGAATGATGTAAAATCTAAAAAGGTGGGCCTACTTAGAGGACTCTTATACGCTATGAGAGTGTAACCAAACTATAAACAATGAACTACCTAATAAAATGCAGTAAATGTCCATTCACCAGCAATGACAAAGACTTCTTACATACAAATCAAAACACTATAAAAATGGTCCAGTAATGATCAAATGAAATGTGACAATTTGGATAGCAAAAATTGAATCTATAAAAAGAACAAAGTATTACCAATATACATTTTAAGCAGTGGCATATTCAGAGGGGCTGAAGGGGCTGTAGTCCCCTCCAAAATTTCAAGAAATCTTAAATTGTTATTTAATTACTAAATAAAATAATACAAAATAATAGGAACCTTACGGTAATATGGCATACATTGTTTCGATAACCAAACTATATCAGACACAAAACGTGTACAACATCATGCCTATCGGTATTGATGTTATCATATTCACATTGTTATCATTGTTATTGTCGTGAGACGCATAATTTTGTTAGACTAAAAGAGCATTTGTAGTATTAATAAATTGTTAAGTACATCGAGAAACCTTGCGTTAATCGATGGGTTGCCGTCGGTAAAATAGTAGGGTATATTGGAAAATGTTAAAAGGACAATTAGGTAATTTAGAAAAAGACACCACAGTCAATGTCACCTTGTCGGACTCGTATAAACAAAAAATGTATAGTTGAAACATTCTAAGGGCCAGACAAAGGTGTTAAATCATTATCACTTTTTTAGACACATGCAAGCCATTATAACCAAGAATCACATACAAGTTCAACCAGACAAAAGAAACCTACAGATTTCCAAGGTTGCCAATAATATTCTCAAAATAGTAGGGGATCCTTCTTAATAGACAGGCAGACAGTTAGGGGTAACAAAGACACTCTGAAGCAGGTCGTAACACCACTCATACAATTTATTTTTAACCAGTATATGTATTTACGAGTTTAAATTAAATAAATCTATATATTGTTATTACATAAACAAGTAAACATTTTTCTTTATGTTGATTCAATTCTTCATACCAGTTAAGATGCAACATTATTTAAAAATAATATTTTATGTAGATATGTAGTTATAATAATGAATCATGAATCATGATTAATGGTATCAAGGTTGTAAGTGTAACACTCATTTTTGTAATACCTTACCTTTTTAATAATTAAACATTTTGCTTTTAATAAACTTTTTTTTACTAATTTTTGACACAAAGTTTTAAAAATGATTGATAAAATGTGCACAAGGCAGTGTCGCAAAAACCAGGTATGTAGAGTGTGCATTTTATATAGGGTCCCTGGCTACTATATTATGAGACCTCAAAAAATCAAATGCTTAAAAATGTATAATGATAACGGGCCTCAAGATTTTAATTTGCACACGGGTCTTGAGTAGTTAGTTATGGCACTAGTACAAGGTTACTTGTATAGCTTCTTCAACAAAAAATGTAAATCAGTGTAAGTCTATAAATACTCTAAAAATTTAAATTGTCTCATTCACATTATGTTTATAATAAAACAAAAATTTATATAAACTGCTATTAACAGTTAGACAAATTTTTAAGTTGAGCTATGGTAAATTTAATTGATCTATAAAAAATTGAGACAAAAATTTATTTTCTTAATATACTAAAAATTGTGTTATAAAACATTAAAACTTATAAACAGTTTTTACTGGGTAAATATTACAAACAAAAATTATACTTAATACATTTAACTAAACTAAAGCTTTTGTTTTTGCTTTAAATTGCATGTAATATTAAGTTATAAACTATCCAGTAGAACTGTTAATTTTTAATTTAAACAGTAAACCTCTTAAACCTATTTGTTGTATATTCTTATCTTTCTTCTTTGAGAAAATGTCTCATAACATTTTTGAATTGATGCACTATTTTATTTTATAAATACATTCCAAAATAAAAATTAAACATCTTCATCAAAATAGAATAAATGTAAAATAAAAAAACCGAAAAGACAAATATTATATATTACATTTATCAATATAATTTTTAACTAAAAACTTTTTATCTTGTCATATTATTCTTATTTAATTTATCTTTCTGTTTTCAAACTTTTATTTCACAATCAGTTTGACAGATAAATAGGTATATATGTTACGGTAAAAGTACGAAAACCGGTTAAACCTAGGATTTACCGGTAAATCCTAGGTTTCGCCGACTACTGTTGATAAATGTCCGGAATTCGGACATTTACCAATTGATTTCGGTAAAACCTAGGATACACAACATCGTTTGGTCAAACCCCAAATGATTTTTATTGTTCGGACTTTTACAAACAAGATTTGGTAAATCTTAAGATAAACAATCAGTGTTAGTAAAAGTTCAAACATTTTTACCAAATTTATTAATTATTATTATTATTTAAGTTTATTAGGTAGGTACTACATCAATGCCTATAATATATTAAATACACACATTTATATTATTGAAACAAAGGATGTAGAAAATGAAATACCAGCACGGATACAAAAAATTAAGCAACATCGAAAGGAATCACTTATCGGCCTACAGAAACAAGCAAAGCAAATGTTGCAAATGTCAAACAAGAAAATGCCAATTATACAAATTGGACAAACTGTCAAAATTAAAATTCCCGAAGTCGATTAAAGTAAAGTTGATGCTTGCACATTAATGGCTAAGGTGTTACAAATTGTAGATGGAGATTTTTATCGCCTGGGTACAAAAGCAGGAACACTCTCATAACTGTTCACCTTCTGTGAAGAAAATTTTCTAGAAACGACAATTATACCAGATAATGTAATTGGTATTCGACAAGCAGTATTGCAACTGTCTTTGACTGGTGGACAAGGACTAAAAAGGTGTGACTGTTTGAAAAAATGTGTAACAAACAGATGTAAATGCCGATCCAAAAATGTATTGTGCAACTCAAGATGTCACTGTAGCCAAGCCTGCACAAATAAATAATTTAATAATACAATTAATTTAATCATAATGAAAATAATATACTTGTAATAAATGTTCCTAGAGCATTTAATATGTCAATTTTTGCATAAGTAATTAATAATAATAATATTAATAACAATAATAATAAATATCATTACAGCAATAATATTGTGTAATAATTATATAAATTTGTTGTCATAATATTAACAATAATATAAATGTGTGTATTTAATATATTATAGGCATTGATGTAGTACCTACCTAAATAAACTTAAATAATAATATGTTTAACTTAAATAACTTTTTTACTTAAATTGCTTTTATTAACACTGATTGTTTATCCTAAGATTTACCAAATCTCGTTTGTAAAAGTCCGAACTATAAAAATCATTCGGGGTTTGACCAAACGATGTTGTGTATTCTAAGTTTACCGAAATCAATTGGTAAATGTCCGAATTTCAGACATTTACCAAGAATAGTCGGCGAAACCTAGGATTTACCGGTAAATCCTAGGTTTAACCGGTATTCATACTTTTACCTAACATATAAAAGTAACCTAACAACAAAAGTGTCCCCCTGATTCATAATCAACACAAGGCCTAACCTATCAGATTTATCAACTTGAAATTTTAAGGAGATTAATATTTTAATTTTACCATGCACTAAGGATTTTTTTAAATTTTGATTTTTAGGGTTTTTACATATCAAGTTTACATCTATATACATATTATGTATTTATATAATAAACTATTGTATAATAATAGCAGTCAGCTGGTAAAAATTGGTGCACGTGTTCTGGAGAAATATATTTATTCATTATTATTGTTATTATTGTTATTTATGTTAATCTTATCCATAAATTACTTATTTTTCATATATCATCGAACTATATTTTAGGTAATTCCATTCGATAGCATGAAATATGTTTTGCGTCTGTTAATACCATAATAATTTTTTATTCATAATTAATGTACAGCATGCACCGGCTGAAAGTTTATGTGCTTATATGCCATGAGTCTCTAGCTGTACATCATACATATTTTTGAAAAAAAAATATCATCTATTGGAGAAAAGTGTTGTCAATGATATGTTGACATCTCAAATAGTTATACCAAAATTATCAGTAAGGGTGCCTGACATTTCCGTTCAATTTCATTTAATTTAATACTCAAGAAAGATGCCGGAGATCCGTAATACAATTATTTTGTATGTCTCTGATAATTGGAATAACTTTATTATTACTAAGTTTAACAATTCAAATGGTGACTACTGCTGATGATTATGTTCGTGAAATAATCAATCCTACTGTCTATAATGGTTATTGTGAACTGGTTGCAGCTGGCAATATTTTTCCACTTTTATTTAAATGTATTATAATAACAATCTTTATGTTAAATTTGGTATAGATTCACAGTAAAAATATTACATCTAACTGAAAATATTAATAGTGGTATTTTGATGTTTATTTATCTATTTTTAATAATGTTTGTGTCATAAAATCATTGGTTTAGAATTAAAAATTAATCATGACTATAATTTTATTACTTTATACATGCCTGATGATGAATTTTTAATTCAAAATTAGTCGTATATTATACACATAATAATACTCCAGACTAAGCATTTATTTATTTATTTTTACATAATATATATATTTATTAATATATTGATTATTTTTATATATAAAATATTTATTTATGTATTTATTGTTTTTAAATAATTTCTATAGTTTTTTATAAAATATAATAGATTAGCAAAGGTTAATTTCAATATGTAAAAACAAATATCCTTCAAAAAATTGAGAATAATATTGATCTAGTTACATTATAGTTCATTAAGAATAAAATTGAAAACCAAAATTAATCAATTTCTATTGCATAATACACCTGTAAATTTACACCCGGGGGGGGGGAGAATATACTCAACAAAAACTTTTCTTTTAAGTTATTATTTCACAAATTTAAATTGATTCACTGCGTTTAAATCATAAATAATTAAAAAAAAAATGATATTTAGCCCTTTCCAAAAACCTAGAGGGAACCTCTGGCCAAGATAATTTTGTTTCGGTAACAAGAGATATATATTATTATACCAAACTGTATATTATAACAATATACATATAACATGTTTCATTTTCATAATTTCTTAATAAATAATATTAAAATATTAAATTATATAATGCTTAGAATTGGTGTAGGTCAATAACCATAAAATCAGATCTATCTTTGAATGATTCTAATAAATTAAAAAAATTCATTTGGTGTTAAGGATACATTATATTTGAAAAACTAATCATTAATATAATTAATTTTTTGTTTCTTAACATTTAGGATATTTTATACATTTATATAAAATTAAATAAATTACAATAATGTCAAGGCTGTAAGATTGTATACTTAGATGATTTTAATATATTTTTAAATTATATTAATATTATTATTAAAAAATATATACTAGCCTGTTGATATTGACTGCTAGGAACATGTGAATAATAATCATTTTGTTGTTCGTCAACAGTCCACGGATCGGTTATAGGTGGTAATGGTGGAGGTGGTAAAGCAGGTGGTGGTTGACTTTCATCCATGGTGTTGTTCTTCACAACTTTTATTTCCTTTTGACAGCCAATAGGTATGTTGTAAATTATATTAAATACTCGTCATAAATAAAAAATATTTAAAAAACATACCTCAACATAAGCAGCTGGAAATAGACCTGTATGTCCAGCTGAATTTGTGCCTTCCCACCAGCCTTCACCCACATCTTTTCTGTTAACAATCAGAGTTTCTCCTGCAGTCACCGATAGTTCTGATGAACCAGGTTCACCCACAAAATCATACAGTACCAAAACCTATCAATAGTATATGTAATTTATTTCTAGTTATCATTTCAAAAAATATTTTAAAATATAGGATAAGTATAAAGTGATCAAACAACAGACAAATAATTAATAAAATAAAAGTGTATTATGCTATCAATCAATTAATTTATGAAGAATATGTTTTAAAATTATTTTTTTGGTATAAATACTTTAATGATAATATGTTGAAAAACATTTTAGCAATATAAACAAATTTTAATAATTTAATGTATGGATAATTAAAACCAAATAACTTTTATATTTTTTATAAAAGCATTGGGGTTTAAATATTAATGCATATTTACAAATAATAAAAAACAATACCTTCATTTTAACAGTTCTGGTAATGTTGTGATGCAAAGATGAAATTGAGTGAAAACTGCTACTTAACAGTTTTACATGAACAGCTTGCTACAACAGCTGCAGCTTAAAATAACATTGATTTTCTTATAATATTTGCTGCTAGTAAAAAAAATATGCACAGAAAGTTGTATTAGATCTAATAGTGTTGATTAGATGTATACATTATTTTAAAATTTAAGCATACATGACTACTATTAGATATCTATAATGACAAAATATGATAATTATGTATAACAATATTGATGACAATGAATACGTTACTGACTCAACTGACACAAAAAATAACAAGTATCTACTGTTTCTCATTGGTCACTATTAATTGTTATCATGATCAACGTCCTTGTGTGAACACAAAGAAGTATCAAAGAAAAATTTGAATCAAAACATATATGATTAAAGAGTCCAAAATTGGGTTCAATTGTCTAACGGTTTAAGAGGCTATGATGCGTAGGGTGAATATTTACAAAAACATATGAGAAAGAAATCAGATGCACCTACCCTAATAATTTCTTGTTCCGTACTTACTCGTAGCACGTCCGAAAAAAATGTCACCAACAATTGCGATGTAGGGCAACTAACACTGAGCGGGTTACTGTATAGACGTGCGTTGATTACATCACCAGCGGTTTATCAACAGTAGAGCGAAGACACGTAAATCCGCGGGATGCACACAGGCAGAGATCAAATGGAAGCGGCGACGGCCACTGCAGCTAATCGGATGTTATCATCGCCTACGGAACATAAGCGTTTTGCAATTCATTGTTGCCGTGCGCTTACTCGTCACTAGACCTGGACGAGGAGAGTACGGTACGCGTGAATTAAACACGAATGTCAATTTAATTGGTCGGACGTCGCATATGTGTATGCATAACCTTCTGTGAATAGTTAATTAATTATTTATTGATTTTTTTTTTTTTTTAACACCGAACAGAGATAATGACATCGAATGTGTGCGTGTGTGTTTGTGCTGTGATAACTGTTAATCACGGATAGGCGGCGGCGGTATTACGCGGATTCCATTGTTTGTGCAATCCTCGATGTGATATGACTGGCCGCTAATGTTATCATTACCGCGCGAACTACACGACCGCCCAACGCTACAAACCGTATCAGCGGTTCCATTAACGTTTCGTTTTCCGAGTGGCCCATCCTTAAAAAATAGTGTAAACCATCCGCGCTCCGAATTAAATAACAACAAAATAATTGTTATTTTGCACGTAATTTATCACTGTTACCTAGAGTGCACTGATTTCACCGGTTTGTCACATACATCGGTTACGTTTTCTTATTGATTCGTTTAATCCTGTGACAACGTTATCTTGTCTGACATTCTAAACACACGAACATCACTCGTAAAGTGGATCCAAGGCTACACATGACGTTATCCGTCATATTTCTCGTTTCCTACTGCCTTCGAAGTATCGATTATTGGATACGTGTTGGGGGTCGAAAAAACATGGAAAATGTCGAATATGCATTTTATATTTATCCCATTGTGTTAAGAAAAAAAAGTAACAACGGGCCAGTAGTTCGGCCTATGTGGAACGTACGACCAGTGAAGTATGAACACTAATACGGACTTGTTCGTATTTACCATGGAAACACGGTCGCTGATAACCGGACATGGATATTATTTACTATCTAATGTAACTGGGCTACAACAACATCAACGACTAAGTAACTGACCAAAATACCGATACCGTCGTAAACGGTAGAACCAATATAGTCCAAACATAGTCTACGGTTGTAACCGTTCTCCGCTTCCCATTAAGAATGGTTTCCCGTTTCGGAAGTACCGCCGTCGCCGGAAAACTTGGCGAGAACGCGCCTGTTATCCGTGGAAACATGATAACGGAGTGACCAGGTCATCGTTAACCGACAGTTGGTCGAATCTCGGCGAGAGTGCCAGTAATTTCAATAATAATTGTTTCGTCTAGTCGTGCGGGACGTCATTCGTACGGTCGTCGTCCGCGCCGCGTCACGTCCGACTCGCCGATGCTGGTGTATCGCTCTGTCTCTCTCGCGCCTCGTTAACCCCGGCAACAACCGTGTACCACCGTGATAGACGTGCGGGAGGTAGTCGCGTGGCGGGAAGTAAACAAAGGGGAGCCCGTGGGACGGCGCGGAGGCGGCCCGAATGTCGGTTATCATCCGTCGTGGGTGAGCGGGGCGAGGGAACTTGTCGTCCGTGCACGCACACCGGAGTTTTGGGTGTAGTGCACATTGCACCGGGTTACTGAATTCGCGTATTTGCCCGCGGCGACGTTGTGTTTCGCGACGTTCTATTGCCCGAGACAGGTGCACGTCGAGACAGCCGCCGCGCGTTAATTGAAACGAGTTCGGCGACGTGATGTCCACTCGCTCCCGGACACGATCGTAGACGACTCTGGGTGCCGGTGCCCGTGTGAAATGTTTCCTGTCGTGCACCACACTTCATAAATCGATCGTCGATGGAGCGGATATTTCGAATCAGAACTACGAATGAGGTACTTGTTGGTTTTTTTTTTTTTTTTTTATATTCATTTTTCACACCCGCCCAAGATGTTCGTCATATCTCGATCATTTACCTTATTGTCTCATCTGCACGGTCACTGGTTTTGTTTATATCCAATAATAAAATAACAATTGTCCATGAATAGTTTTTAATTTATAAGTGTAAACTAGACTTGTTGGATACAATTTGTTGTCATGAGTTAAGATGAAAATTATCATAGGTTAATACTGTGATATTTCTTGTGCTGCTGATCTGATACTAAAATTCATAATATTTTTTATATACTTATCAACATCTTCATATACTTAAAATATTCAAGTTTAGATTTAATGAATACTTACCTATTTTATTGACTAAATTCTTAGTTTGGTATCAATATCACTTTTCATAGTTTTCCATTGTTATTGTAATGTTACTTGGTTGTACAAAACTTTCAGTGGTATAGTGCACTATTTACATACGAATCATAATTGTTTAATATACAATCAATGTATATCAGCTGAAGTTTTGTTTATACCAAAACTTTTTTCTTAAATAATATACAAAATCTTCCCAGCAGGGTCCTCAAAATTTCTAGTAAGTTTGAGTTTTTTAAAGTTTTAAAATATTAGTTGAAACATTTTTGATTTTTATAATAACACTATATTATGGCTTAATGAAAATTAACAAAAAATTATCATGTTTTGTGTTATAGAAATTGCTATTGTTGTTAGCAAATGATTAAGTCATTGATACATTTTGTTACATCTCAGAATGTGAATTTTGTTTTTCTGTGATAACCCTGACTTGTGACTTATATATTTGTTTAATCTGTCATCAGTGGTTTAAGTTTTTTTATGTCAATTTTCTATTCTATTTAATATTTGTTTAGAATCACTTATATTTTTTTTACTGCAATACCTTTTCTTATAATGATATAAAATATTTAATGTTTTGTTCTAATTTTAAATTATATACATAGAATAATACTGTTAACCTTCCAGCGGGTGCGCTGTTGTAAATAATACAACAGTATTATATTTATATGTTTATTCAACTTATATTCTATTTTTATCTTATCGGCGGTCATGGGTATTCCTCTGAAATGTTATTTTCTACGTTTTGGACTATTTTTTAAGTGTTTTAGTTTATTTTATTGGAGACAATCAACAAAGTACTTATAGTGTTGTCGCAAAATACAACATGCGCCATTCCGTGTACTTAATACTTTACTATTTATTTTTATTTATCGTATGGCAAATACTTTACTATTATTTGTTGAGTATTTAAAAAATATTTAATAATAACTGTTTTGTAAATAGGTTTTTTGTTTTTTAAATACGGTTAAATATTAAATATCGATGAAGTAATAAATATTTGAAAAAAGTTAAAAACGCTCCGTCCACTATAAGTAACGTCTGCCGAAATCCGTAGTCCATAATAGTAATATTGACATTACGCATTATGCGCTTGATCTATCTTGATTGTGTTAATAAAACATAATTATAATAATATTTAAAAAAAACAACTTAATGAATGTACCAATTGTTTATTTTATTATTAGACATAATATGTACGATTATAACAACATATTAGGACTGTTGTAAAATTTACAATGCGCGACTACTTTTGTTTCAAATAATAGTGCACCTGCTGGAAGGTTAACTGATAATTTGTTGGTTGAAATGACTGACAAATAATATAATATTTTACAACCTAGATTCTATAGAAATATAACAATAAAATGCAAAAATATTAAATATATGTAAAATTTTGTTTCATTATACGTATTATAATGATTTAAAAAAATATTAATATAGGTAGTTGGTCGATTTTAGATCAAAGTTTATCATTTTATAAAGTTGGTTAAAAGACATGACTGATGCGTAATTTTAGAAGACTCCATTGATGAAGGGTTGAATTCATTTCATATAATAATGAGGTTAAAATGAATTTTTTCTCGCATATTTCAAAGTTTATATGCTATTTTATAATTTTTAAAATACTTTTAGCGCTATTTTACTCATATATTGCCATTTCAAAGTAGAAAAGCATAATCTATATGTATAAAATTTAAACACTTTTTTTGTTCACTAGTCCCTATATTTTCCAAAACAATAAACTTGGTTCCTCTAATACTTCAGTTGTGTAATAAGAAGAGATTTTTAAAAATCAAATTTTTATGGGTGAAAACAGTTTTATGTTAGATACGTAAATATTTTCATTTTTTACTTAGGAAATATTTTATTTTGTTTAATACGTGGATTTTAAATTTTACTAAGATATATGTAAGTTAATATAGAATAAATAATTATTAATATACATAATTTGAATTGATAGTGAATAATATGCTTTTTAAAATTAATTGTTAGTATATGAACTTGTTTAATAGTATGTAACTTAAAGAATACTAAAAATATAGTATTTCCAGCGTATGAATATATGTTTGGATTATATGTTAGATGGGTGGAAGTAATGAACCTAAATAGCCTATAGAAGTCTTAAAAATAAAAAGGTTGGACCAAATTAATGACTGAAGACCGCAGGTTAGGCGATCCTTTTATAATAATAATGATTTTCATACACTTTCTTTAAGATTATTTTTTGTTTAAACATCTTTGTCATACAAATTAATTAACACCAGAAACTCAAATTTTTGACCTAAATGTTACCTATATGTCATAACATAAAATCATAAAAAAAAGCTTTTAATCAGATTTTAATATATAATAAATAATACTCTTACTACATTAATAATAAATTAATGTTTTCATCTTTCGTTTTATCATTTTGAATAACATATGTAAAAATATGACATATAGTTAAGGTTTGTTTGGTTTGAAGTTGAACAGTTGTAAAATATAATTTTTGTATAAATGGATTAGTTAAACTGAAAAAAAAATTTTTTTTTTTTTTTGAGTAGTTATTAATGATTAAAATAATTTATAATCATTTAAACTGTATGTATTTAAATTATAATTATGATAAGATTTTTTCAATGAAAACCTATTCTATATCTATTTACTTGTTTAATTCCATAGTTATTTATATTAGTTTATTTTCTTATTGGCATAAACTCAGACATAAATGGGTGCAATAAAAATCAAAAATTCTGTTATCACTTCATAAATTGTTAAAATAATGTAATGTATAATCATATTTTAAGTTGCATATTATTTTTTTAAGAAATATATAACGTATTATGCAAGATTTTTCAACTTTGCTTATTTTTTGTCAAAGTATATATATATATTAAATAATAATAATATATTTTTACTTCACATTTTTAATAATTTTCTTCTTTTTTTTAGAAATGTAAATATATTTTGTGTGTTTTTTTTTACTTATTGTAATTAAGCAATTATATGTTACAGATATTAATTTTAATAAATATTTTTGAATAAAATATAATTTCATATTTTATCAAATTATTAATTTTGATAATTACTTTTTTTATCAGTGTTTTGGGTAATTTATGATTAATGGCAACAGTGTTTATTTAGTTATTTATTTTATCATTCCTCAAAGATAATTTTAACTATATTTGAAAATATTGAGCTATACTATCTATCTTATAATTTTTGTTTTACTTTTTTATGTCTAGGTTAGCTTTCATGATCCAATACAAAAGTAGATGTTTGCTGATTGCCTGTTCATCATTGACTTATCATGATTTAATTTTCCTCTATCACTGGTAGTTGAACCAATCAGACCGTTCTTTTTAAATATTACTATGCATGGCACTACTTTATCACAATTTTTAATGCAGAAAATATGACTGTCCTTAAGAAGTAATATCAATGTAAATAGAAACAATTTCAAGTACATATATTTATAACCATAGCAGTAATTACATCTGCTATCACTGCTAGTTATAAGTAAATTATATTATATATTTTTTTTACTATTGCCAACTGAGGAATCACATTGCTTTTTGATTCTAACATTTTAAATTCAAGTGTTATAATATTGTTAGCAACCCTCTTACTGTTCTCCTCATTACATTTCGTTGTTGTGTAAAACCCAGATCAACAACAGTACTAGTACAACTATGGACCACCTTGGAACTGAGGCAATTGGTCGTCGGAGCTTGTTGAATGGATTAATGACAGCAGCAACAAGATCTTGGCGACATGGCCTTCAACCTAACGGTCACACTTCAAATGCTATGGTGTTTCCTACTATTACTACTGCTGTTAATTCTAGTCCGATTTGTCGAACTCCAACCACAGATAGTGTCAATATGACCGAAGAACAACGCAGGCGGCTTCAACAACAACGGAATCAGGATCACAGACTCAACGTTCTTTGGTATGGCGGAGATGATAGACACCAACAACAGCAACAGACACCAGCTCTTATTTTTGAATCTCACAATCAATATCAGTCAACAGATGACTGGGAAAAACAACCTCTACGACAACGGGGACGAAAATCTCAACGTTCGCGACGTCGACGAAACCATAATAAGAAACATCCTATGTTACCCACATTACCAATTGCATGGGCTGCTGTGTTAGTAGCAATGTATGCAGCTGCTATGGCCATAGTATACTTTACATATGGTGCTACTACTGGCAGTGGATGGATATGGTTAAGAGGTATTGCTGTTAACAATAATAGTTTATTATCGTTATACCATCTGCCACCAACGTGGTATTATATAGTACAAGCTTT
Organism: Sipha maydis; assembly: GCA_034509805.1. Classification (NCBI taxonomy): domain Eukaryota; kingdom Metazoa; phylum Arthropoda; class Insecta; order Hemiptera; family Aphididae; genus Sipha; species Sipha maydis. Next base: position 125,293 of record JASXSY010000549.1, on the reverse strand, counting down.
TTGTGCAGCCATTATCAGTTGTTGTTGTCATCGTTTGTGCTTCCAACAACAACAATGGTGTTGTTATATATTACTTGCACTATTTAGCACCACACTATTACCATCTATTCCTTTCACCGAAATCTTCAGTGGAAGCATTAAAACAACTTCATTGGAAAATACAATCACAAAACAACAACCACAACAACCAAATTCTTATACTTCAGAAGATCTCAATGGTAATCAATTAGCATTATATGAAGGCCTATGGCAGATAGTTTTTTTCATATTCATTGCATACTGTTTGGTATTGCCTATGAGCAATAGTGGACCATCAGATAATGCAAATGATGAAAACATTAATGAAACAAAAAAAGATGGTTTAATAAATATCAAAAAAAACCAACATGTTACGACAGCAGTTTTGATTTTTTCAATTGTGGCTTCAATGGGACACACAGCATTAAACATATACACTGCACATTGTTGGTACTTCCCACAACATAATCATCAAGATAACAATTCAACTAAATCCATGGCAGCTATCCAACAGGTTTGTTCATAATATTTCATATGTTATTGTTTATAATGTGAGTATCTAACTTTATGTTTCTTGATGTTCTCATCAGCTTATAGCTAATACCATAGTGCTAGTGTGTATCAACCTGACTGGGTGGTTAATACGTCAGTCTGTGATAAGAGACTGTGCAGAAATAATGGGTTATGAGGGTAACAACCAGTTTGTAGGAAAATACCAACAGTTACGCTTTGCATTAAGACGACAAGTTGATAAACTGGTAATTATAATATTTTGTTAACTGTTAGTACTAGTTTTAATAATATTTAATTTAAATTACCAATTTTAAAATTGTGTTTATAATAATTTGTTAATCACCTTTATTTCTAGATTATTTTAATAAATTTCATATGAGTAGCCCATTATATTTACACAATGGGGTTTATTATTTTTCGTTGTATATTATAATTTTAGTTGATATTCCTTCTGTTACTCTGTAAGACACATAATAAATGTGGAATCATTTCACATATTTTTTACATTACCTTATAATCAGGGCTCAAGACTTCTAGCACTAAAAAACCTTAAAATATGTGCTATAATATGCTTTAAAAAATGATAAAATATGCACTATAATATGCCCAATAAAAAAATTGAATATGCTCTAAAAAACATTTAAAAAAATTATTTTCATTAGTTCTAATAATATTTATTTATAATCTAATTCTAAAAAATATTCCAATGTTCTTCTTTTTGTCGACCATTGTAAATGTATAATTTCTTCATTCTGTAAACATAATTGGTAAAATTCAACAAATCATTAAATAAGTAGGTAAATATTATAAATCATTAGTTTCTACCTTGAAAATTGCTCTGTATTATTATGCGTTTGTGAATATTTTCAAATTTGAACGATTTTCTGTTATTGGTCAGTTATGTTTTGTACGTTGAAAATGAGCGTTCGACGTCGACTGATGTGATAGTGGCAAACTTGAAGTATGAAACATCAATACTAGAAATATCATCTAGAAAACCATTTAATTCTTCGATGTCTCTAATACCCAATAAAATGCAAGACATTTTTTTCAAAAGTGATAGACCAAAATTTTTATCTAAAAGTTGTTTTAGTTTTGACTGTATTTTCAATCCAATTGGACCTCGTAGAGTTTTAAACAATTTTTCTACATCGTTAATTATTTCAATATAGTCAGATAGTAACAACCCCTGTATTTTTAATCTTTTTAAAGATGTAGTAAGAGACAAAAAATTTGATTTTATAAAAATAAGATCAACGTCTATTCCGTTTTTATTAATATATTTTTTTGCTTATTTGATGCTAACTGCATAGTCAGTGTCAAGTAATTCAAAAATAGAACAAATTGTTCTTAAATTATCGCAATAATAATAAGCTGCATTGATCCAGGTACCCCAACGAGTAATTACAGGCTCTGGACGTAGACTTATCTCAGGGGCTATGGATTTGAAAAGTTGAACGTGACTTGGAGCTTTTTTAAAAGACTTTTTAACGCTACCTATGACCTTATCAACAGATTTAAATTCATTTCTTATTTCTTCTGTCACTCTATATAGGCCATGAGCAGCACATGTAACATGGATCATTTTAAAGTATAGGGCTTTAAGCGTTGTAGCTGATTTTACCATGTATGGGGCTGCGTCAGTTAAAAATAGTAACACGTGATCACACTGAATATCCATTAACCGCAAGAAATCATCAAACAGTTTGCTTATTGTTGAAAAGTTTTTTTTTCTAGTTCTGCACAATTTATTAAAAATTGTTTCCCTGGTCTATCTAGTTCCAAAATGCCCACTACAACATTCGCAATGTAACGTCCCTCGATGTCTGTAGTCTCATCCATGCTAACCATATGTTTTTATTTAAGATTTCCGATTTTATTTTTTCAACTGTTTCTATATATAAATCATCCACATAGCCTTGCCTTAACGTAGATTCCATTGGAATTTCTTTTCCTGTATAAATTTCCAAAAAATTACGAAATTGATTATTTGAAAATGTATTTAAAGGTATGTTAGCAGATAATAAAGCGTTACATAAATCTTTGTTGAACGATGATTTTTTACTTGACTTCATAACAAGATGTTGTGTTTTTTCTGTTTTTTCATGCCGGCGTTTAATTGCTTGAAATTATATCTTTCATATAACTGGAATATTTTTATCTATAGGTAGGCAATAAAATATAAATCACTTGTCGAGTGGCGGCATGTTATCGATACACTTTATGAAGCCGGGTTTACATTATAAAAGCGAACGGTTAAACGAAATGGTATTCGACGAATAATTGGCGTCCGCAAATCCGTGGCTTTATACGTTTTAACATTTTACTTTGTAAAGTAGGAATTTAGCCGCTCATTAAGTGTAAACCACAAAATTACTTCATTTTTTTCAGATTAATAAATTATATGCAAAAAATAGCATGATACTTATAAAAATAGCAGAAAAAATGCAAAAACCCTAAAATATGGAAAAATATGCACTATAAACTTTTAAAGCTGCATTCGTTTTAGTATAAAACGGATTTGTAGCTTACTCTGCTATATTTTAACATATTATAAATAAATATGCAAATGCTAGAAGTCTCGAGCTCTGCTTATAATGTATATATATATGGAAATGTAAGGAACTTTTCAAACATTTTCAATTTTTTTTTTCTAATAGTGCAAGTAAATTAGTTAATTAATATAAACTGTATATTTAAGTATATTTAAAAGCTGTAATGTCAATAATCTAAGTATTTTTAAACTACAATAATTAGAAAAATGATATTTGAGTAAATTTTATAATTTATTTAAATAAATAAAATACATTGAAAACCAAAAATAAATATTAAAAATGTATATTTTATAATGATGAAATGTACAAGAAAATAAAACTTACTATTTTTAGTATTAACCATGATGAAGAGAAAAATTGGCGATAACACTATACCATTTAAAAGATATATCATAGGCGCTAATCTTGATGGCACTGTTTTAGTTCAAATAAATTCCACTAGTAACACCCATTAACTGAAAACTTATAATCAACAATTGTTTGATCTGTTTTACCTAGTATTTTATGTAATATTTAAGTTTTTATTTAAATTTTAACTCCAATGAAAAATAATGTGATTATTTTAATGTTTATTAACTTTCTAGATTAATAGATTACTGTTTAGTCATGAACAGAGGACTTTCAAACAGTTTTCATAATAATAAAGTGCTCTTTTAATTTTGATTGAAATATGTAAACGAGGTTTTGGAGCTGATCGTTTTTGTTTTAGATTACTTGGATAATTTGGAAAATTTGGAAATATTAATATTATAGATCTGGATAATGAAATTGAAAATTTTTTATTTTCATTCTTCTGAATGACTACTGAAATTGTAATCCCATGATTTGTAACTATATAAAAAAACTAAGTGAACAATAAATTCCTTAGAAGATAATTATTTATCATGGGATTTTTCTGTTCCGAGCTTATATATTTTATATACAATTAAACAACTTAATGATTGTTCTTACTTATTGGTATAGGAACAGTATATATTAGCTTATTTTATACTGACAATTCACTTGACCAAACAATACACTTTTTTAATTCCTAACCAATAGTTTGATGACTAAAAAAATTGTATATTAATTTAAACTACAGCATTTATTGTTAACATATTTTTATATTTATTTTTTATATATTATTTATAAATTTTATTAATTATAATATTTATAATTTATTTCTAAGTCTATAACTGAATGAATTTCAATTTGGTTTAATATTGGTGAATTCAATAAATCGGATGAACGATTCATTTGATCAAATCATTTTATTGAATCAGTTAAATGATTAATTTTTCCCGTTCCTATAAAATGATTGTGTATTCAGAATGTTATTCGAGCGTTATCACCTAATCTTCTCTTTCCCGTGGTAGGAACTTATTATTAATGTTATGTTTCCCAATAATTCAAAACATATTCTTTTAGATTCTGAACGGAGTGATTGAATCTATTGGTTTTACAATGATGTGTGTTTTTTTTTTTTTTATTTTTTTATTTTTTGTGTCTGACGACTTTTTTGGCAGTAAAAATGCTTCGATTTGCTTAAGTAGCAACTTTTCTGAAAGGAAAGTGAATGTAGATGGTACTTTGGCTAGTCTAAAATCCAACTTTTCAATACTTTTTAAAAAAATCGAAAAAAGCGATAAAAAAATTACGAAAATAGGGGAAATTTTACGCAAAATCACGTTTTTACAAATTACATTTTTTTAAAATGCTCTAACTCAAAAACCAAAAATCGCAACAACTTGAAATTTTCACCAAATCTTTATATTGACATTTTCTATACATGGTTAAGTTTTCAAAGTATTTTGATATATTTCGACTTATTTATAGATAATTTAAATTTTCGATTTTTCTAACATTTTTGTTTTTAAACATCTATAAAATTTAATTGGCAGACCGAAAACTCTTGAAAATTTAATACAAGGTTTATAATAAGTTAAACTTATCGTAACTAAAAAATATCGGTGATCGGTCGCAGATTTTTGAAATTTTTACCAGCTGTTAAGATTGGTATTTCCTTTATGACATATTTTTTTCAAAATATTATATTGATTTTTAAGCCACTTATAGACATTTAAAATATTCGATTTTTTTACATTTTTTTTTTTTTTATAATCGGTGATAAAAAAAATTTGGCTCGTACAAAATACTTGAAAATTTAATAGAAGATTCCACAGAAGTAGTTCTTAAAGTCATTCAAAAATTATTAAAATCCATAGGCACAATTTTTTTTTATAAGCGTTTGAACAGCGAATATTGACATAAAATTACATGTAAAATATAATATAATGTATTATATTCTAGACTGACAAATGATATCGGTTTTTTAAAATGCTCTAACTCAAAAACGAAAATATGCAACAACTTGAAATTTTCACCAAATCTTTATATTGACGTTCTCTATACATGGTTAAGATTTCAAAGTATTTTGACATATTTTGACTTATTTATAGACAATTTAAATTTTCGATTTTTCTAATTTTCCTTTCAAAATAAAATATACTTATTATAATATTTATAAATTACATTATATTATATTCTAGACAAACATATCATCTCCGTTCAGAATCGTTTTTCGTATACAATGATACCTATCATTGAATTCAAATTTAACAAATCCATTATAATGACCTATCCTATGAAGAGTCGCACTTCACCTCCAAGTGTACAACAGAGCGAGGCCCATCCGGTTCTTTTTTAATTTAGCAATGTTTTTATCATTATTCATAAATATATGGAAATGTCTTGATTTTTCTTCCTAGAAATAAATATTCTTATGATTAATAATACTTTTACTACATACAATTTATTTTAAAAGCTCACGTTATAACTAATATTATTTTAATATAAAACAGAATCTCCTACTGACGTCTTTACTACCGATACGGGTATTTTCGAAAATGAAATATGATATAGTAACCGATGCTGCACGTTCCTATAATATTGCATATGGTTCTAACGTCAATAATCCTCAGAGCGATCCACATTTAATACCATCTCAACAAGAATTAAAACTACAAACATCTCAACTGCCCAAATTGTATCTAAAAGAATATGAAAATATTAGTGTGGTGTTTGCCAATTTAACGGGTTTCTGGAACAACAGATCTGCTATCACAGGCTATGGAGAATCAGGCTCTCAATCATCTCGTCAGCTCATCACTCTCATTGATCGACTTATAGCAGATTTATTTTGTGCACTAGCCCGTAGCAACCACTGTCTTCCAATACGTTTACTCGGTCATCGTTTATACTTCGTAGCAGGACTTCCAGCTGAAGAGGGTTATTTGCATGACGATAAAAACACTAGATTGACAATGGATACTGATAAACATGCTAGTAATGCTATTCGTTTGGGACTGGACCTAATTGACGTCGTTAAGTAAGTTCTCTATTAAATAAAAAAAACAATAATTAATACATTTCTATCAAAACTATTAACTATTATTTTTCTAATCTTATTAATTTCATAGTAATGTCATCCATAAAATATCCAAGAAATAAATAAATAACTTATAAAACTACACCTATTTGCTAACACAATAATATCACTTTTTATTTACATATAACAAACATAATTAATTATGGCCGACAAAAAAAAGTTTTAATAGAAATCTAACTTTTTGTGCAAATTGTTTCTGTGACTGATTGTATCTGCTTTTAAAATTAACTTAGTAATCTAATTAGTTGGTTAAATTATATAGGGTTATCATTAATTGAGATTAAATACCAGTTTATGTCTTTTACTAGGTGTAGATCTTTCGTATCCTTTACCTTTTCTATAAATAGCTTCCCTATTGAGCGAGTATCACTTAAGAAAGACCTGGGAATTTCTTTCGCTACTAATCTAAATTTTCATTCACATATTAAGAATATATGTTGCATAGCCTTTAAACCTTAAAAATACTTTAAGCTATCATGCTCTTAAAGTCGCTTCTTTACTCACTTGTTAGATCCATTGTTAAATTTGGGTTAGTTCTATAAGATTCTTAAATGGCTACTAACTTAGCTCACCTTGAAAGAGTTCAGTGTAAGTTTTTAAATGTTGTTTCCTACTCCCTTAAGATTAATCAATTTCACGATTATCTTAACCTGAACATCTTGGGTATTAACAGCCATTAGGACCATCCCAACAAATATAACAAATAAATAATGGCGTAATATATTATACATATAATATAGTATACACTTCTTCTTCTTCTTTTGCCTCGCCTTCCTCTCAACTATTTGGGGTCGGCCACCCTTGTCCTACACCTCCACTTTACTCGGTCAATCACATCTCCTCTGCACACACCGACAGCCCTCATGTCATTCTCCAAAGTCTCCAACCATCTCTATTTTGGTCTTCCTCTTCCTCTTTTCCCTTCAACGTCCATCTTCATAACCACTCTTACTGCATTCGTTTCCTCTCGCCTCATCACATGCCCAAACCATCTCAGCCTATTTTCTCTCATCTTGTCCACAATTGGCGCTAAACCAACACTTCCTCTCACGTATTCGTTCCTTATTCTATCTTCTCTTGTCACTTCACTCAACCATCTAAGCATTCTCATCCGCAACACTCATACTTTGTTCTATTCTCCTGTTAACCGCCCAACACTCTGAACCATACAGCATAGTTGGTCTCACTACACTTTTATAAAATTTACCTTTCAGCCTAATTGGAATTCTTTTATCGCATAACACGCCCGATGCTTCTCTCCATTTCATCCACCCGCACTTAATCCTATGTTTTACATCCATGTCAAAGCTCCCGTCCTTTTGAACAAAAGATCCTAAATATTTAAAGCTCTCAACTTCACTTATCACATCACCATCTATTGTCATTGGTCTCCTCATTCCTTCAACTTCTTGGTCTCTTTGTCAAAAATCATACTCTATACACTCTGTTTTATTTCTACTAATTCTCAATCCCTTTTCTTCGAGGGCTAACCTCCACTTATTTACCCTATTATTGACAACTTCCAGGTTTTCTCCTACCAGAACTATATCATCCGCAAACATCATACACCATGGTATTTCACCCTGTATCTCTTTTGAAACCTCGTCCATTACCACTGAGAACAGGTAGGGGCTTAGAGCTGACCCCTGGTGCACTCCTACTCCTACACTGAAACCTTCTGATACTCCCCACCAACTCTTGACACTAGTACTCGACCCTTCATACATATCCTGGATCAAATTTACATACATATATATTCCCAGTCATAGGCTCTTTTGTATTTTCCTTTCCATAGCCCTAACTATGGACAAAACAAACATACCCATCAATTGATGTACTTCCATTCACTTATTAATTATACACACACACACATCTATAATAAATATATAGCTTGGATGTGATAATTGTTTAATCAACTTATAATTAGCAAATTATGAATTTGTTTATTTTTGCAATATAATATTGTAATCGTCAAAACTATATTTTGTTAAACAGTACAGTGATTCGTGATGTAAGCCGACATGGTTATGGTCATAATATAAATCTTAATGTTCGAGTGGGTGTTCATTCTGGCCGGATTGCATGTGGTGTGCAGGGTTTCACAGGAGGCATAGGGAACTGTTCCGATTATGGAAGCCGTTGGCAGTATGATGTTTGGGGCCATGATGTTAATGTGGCGTCGCATATTGAATCCAGTGGTCGCCCAGGGTTAGTGCATGTGAGCCGGGCGACTGTCGATAAAATTACTAAAAAAGAAGCGTCAAATGCAACTTCTGGGTCAAACCATTTTCCAGCTGGAGTCAACTTCCACAAAAACACTATTAACTCTAGACTAGATTCCAGTGATAAGGAAAATTATACCTTTGAACGAAGTCATGAAGAACAAAGAAACCAGTTTCTCCGCCACAATCGAATCGACACATATTTTGTTATACCTAGCACAATGGTAAGCTATACTCCCTTACAAATGTTGGTAAGTTAATTTTATGGATATTTTTTAACGAATGTAATTTTTAATTTTTTTCTAGTCTCCTAATTCAGAGTTCAATAAAAATCCTATAGAAAATCGTGCTGATGCATACAACACCAATGACGACAACCACTACAGTAAACATATTGAACCGTTAATACTCCAATCAATAGAACACCAGTTGCAGAAAGAGGAGATACGGCAGCAATATGTTTCAATTGATTCTACTCAGGAAAATTTAAATACTTCGGAACAACTGGAGCAAACCACTAAAAAAATAGGAGCTGTAGACTTACCCGTAACAACCACCGCTCCAGTGACTAGCGTTAAGATGGTTATGAACCGCCATAGGCGTAGTAAATATTTTGAACAAGAGTCTCTGCAAGCCTTGACGACAAAAATGAATACAAGCTCTGCTATTAAAATACCAATGGTGCGTATTATGCAGTATTTAATGTAAAGTATTTGTTTCTTTCCTAATTTTTATTTTTACCTGAAAAAATGAAGAAACCGTAACCGTAGCAAAAATTTGAATGAATGAATTATTTTATTTTCATGATTTTTTTTTTAGACACGTCGCAGTCGATGGGAGGACGATATTTTTGGAGGTCATGACAGTGATGAACATGAAAGAGTTATTGGTAAATCTGATGATGATGATCTCTTTCGTTTAGCCAAATCGCAGTTAATGCTTCTTTGTGTGATTATTGCTTTGTTTGTGGTGAATGTAACTACCATGCCATGGACCTTGTTACTTGGCATAACGTTTATAACACCATTTGTTATAACTGCTGTGAGTATTTTTCATGGAATCAAATAAAGATATTAGTTTTAAATTATGTAGTTATAATTTTATTTATTTTGATGCAGGGAGAACTAATATATGTGATGGCCTTGTTAATTGATTGGATTCCACGTCCTACGTTACACAGCTCTACTTATTCCACTGCAATCTTTGTTGATGATGAAGAATATTATCATCACTACGATAGTGATAACAATGACAATGATAGTGATAGTAGTTACAGCAGTGATGGTGGTGGCAGATGTTTAACTCATTTTCTTATTTGTCATCATTCTAGTAGCTGTTCGTTTTTGGCTAGGATATTTAAACCTTTTAGGTCGGAATCTAATACCACTATCTCGACTCGCAGTCCACTAGAAAATAATAACAGTTGGAAATGGCTTACTGTAAAATGGTATCGTTGTTGTCATTGTTATGGTCGTCATAGCTGGTTCACATCATGTTTTGAAAATGAAGGTGCATCATCTGGGATATCGTCTGATGATAGTGATATTGAGAGCCGACTTGGTTTTCGGAACGAAAATGCCATAATGGCATCTACAGCGGGTGTGTCGCCACCTCCACAACAACAACAAAATCAGCTACAATATGTACAGACCCATAATATAAATACCAATAAACAACGTCAGCGACATAGGCGATTATTACGAAAATATCAAGATGAAGAAAGACGTACTTGGTTCTTTTGGCTAAGTGCTTGTAGTGAACTTATCGTTGTGTTACTAGTATGTCTTTTAGCCCTATTGAACGCTGTAAGTATTTTTACTATCATTTTTCAATATTTACTATCCATAATTTATACATTTAACAAAAAGCATAGAAGTTGTGGCATATTTCATTTTATATATTATTAAATTTTTTTATAGTTTACATGTGAACCAGTAGCGACAGCTACAGCTAACGCTAATATTGATGATCAATTCTATGTCCAAAACAAAATCATCAATGGTGCTGGTGAATTCAATACCCCTAAAGTTAATATCAATACAACTCAAGACCATTACCGTAGTCCATTGACTTGTATTTGGCCTCAATATGCTGTGCTTACATGCTGCCTTGTATATGTGTCAATAGTTATTATGTTCCCAATATATTATGGATCTCTGCCAACATTGCGTATAAAAATCGGAATACTATTTGTCATGACTTGTGTGTTTGCTATAGCATTTATTCACTTTACTCATCGACATGTATTTGTTGCTGCTTCAATATCATCACAGGTACCTTACATTATTGAAGGCGTCAATATTGTTGATCACCAGATCATTAACACCACCAGTAAACAATGGCTTAGCAAACATAACCAAGAACTACAGCGTGCTGCTGGGTTGAATACTGTGATTGCTACAGTGTATGCAATTGCATTTGCCATGGCTACACTTATTTGCTTCATATATAAGCATCACTTACTAGATCGGCGAGCTCACAATAAGGTTAAGGTCAGTATTTACAATTGGGTGTAACTCATTTGGAGCAGTACTTTTGTTACTGTATTATATAAATTCAAGTTGTCGACATTTATTTACAGATGGATCGTGAATATAGGCGGTTGGGTGTGTTACGTGCGGCCCATCGACGTACTTTGCATGCCATTGTACCTGATCACGTAACTATTTCATTGCAAAAAATCTACTCTGATTCAAAAAATGTTGATTATGGAAGGACTCGACGGGAGCTAAACTTAATATCTACTGATAATCAACCAATACCGATGAATCACTCGGTACATTCAGTATTATTCAATCATTTTTATTACTCTTATATATTATTATTTTTTATTCATTAGCTAAACCGCCAAATTCGAGAGCGAATTCCAGCTTACATATCTCCACTTTATTACTATGGCTACCGATCCGTAGTTGTCATATTTGCTACGGTTTTACAACCAGATCAAATGTTGCCAACCATCATCCCAAGCAATGAAAACAATGGTCATAACAGTTATCGTCAGCTTGCATCATTTCACAGCATATTCAGTGAATTTGATAGGGTAATTTTTATAGAGTATGAATCTAAATTAACTTTTATTTTAACATAACTTTTAATGTAAGCAGCTGCTTGATGGTAAAAAATTTCGAGGTCTGGTTGAAAAAATTAAAATGGTTGGAACTAATACATACATGGCAGCTGTTGGGCTGCAACATCAGCATGAATCAGAGCATCAATTACTCATGCTGCTTAAAGAAATAAAACAAAGAAACAATGAAACTTGTCATTATAACAACAAAGATGAAAAAGATGATAGAGACAATAACCTAGTAAACGGTTATGAATTATATGATGTTTTATCAGCATATCATGTTATATTTGCTTTGGATTTCATTTGTGACATGCGTCGCATTCTGTACCAACAACAGTCATCAATAATAACTCCAGTTGGAAATTCGTTTAACTCACAATTTACTCTTCGAGTTGGTTAGTAAAAAATAAAAATATTAACTCCCAGAATTCCTAATGAATTTGTATATGTATAATCAATTATTACAACAATAATATTAATAAAATAAAGTGTACCATCTCAATATTTTTTTTAATAGAAAAATTATTTTATTTTAATTTTGACATAAAGTATAGTAAAATACATTTATATTATATATTAAACATTATGTGATGCTCATTTAATTTACAAATATGTTTGATTAAAATAATAAATAAGACATTTTTCTAATTGAAAACTTGATATTATTAATAGTAAATACTAATAGAATCATACTTTTTGTTATTGATTTATTATAATCTTATTTAATTTTATTACATTTACTAGAAAAAAAAAATTCTGTTTTTCAAATGTATTTCAATTCATTTTTAAGTATAACTTAAATTTTGTATACATTTATATTTATTTCTTTGTTAAATGTATCAATTAGTAAGTTCTATTCGTTTTAAATGGTTCGAAATATAATTAATGTAGTACATAACATGAATAAATTAGCAATTTCATTGTATCAACATAAAGGGGGAATTCTTTCTGATAAAATTTTAATTATATCTTTTTAATTTGTAAAAACAATAAATATCAAACCTTTAAAAGTGTTTTTTAAAAAATTAAATTAATCCATAACTTATTAAAATTTAGATGTAGTTTCATACATGTCAGTAATTTGATTTCTTTTGATTTTTTTTTTAATTTATCATATTTATTTATTCACTATCTGACCAGACAGATGTTGTCCTGTCTCAATTATGAATATTGAAGTAAAGTTGGTATAATTAATAAAAAAAATATTGAAAAAAAAAAGTGTTTTTTAGATAATTATAAAAAAATGTTTATATAAATTTGATTTATTTTTAACCTTATATTATTTAGTTTATAAGTACTTACTTAATTTTAATTTTTAATAAGCTTCCTTGTTCTATTTAATAAATATAATTTTTTCCTAAATAGAACAACATCAAAACTTAGATGCCATATTTACTTATTATATTCTCCGATCATTGATTAGTGATTAATAACTAGCTAGTCATTTTATTAAAATTTACAATTAATAAGTAAAATTATAAGAATACTCTTGTTTGATGTTAATTTGTTTTTATATTTTTTGGTTGATTTTGTATTTAAAACTATTAAAACATATTTTTATACATATTTACAGGAGTTAATCTTGGACCTGTTGTGGCTGGATTAATTGGTTGTAATGATAGTATATGGAAACGACCTCAGTATGATATATGGGGCAATACAGTAAATGTAGCTCGCCAAATGGATACCACTGGTGTACCAGGAAGTACACAAGTCACAAACTACGTGGTTGAAACTATGAAATCTATAAGAAATCCTAAGTATGAGTTCGATATCAGAACCAAATCGATAAACAAGGACAACAAGAAAATTGCTTATTTCGTTCGTGAAAATGTTGAGTTAGATGAAGGTCATCATTTGATTAAGGTTCCAGGCTCTTCTAACTACAGCCAAACTTCACATCATCAAGTTTCTATTGGCAATAAAAGTCATCTCCAACATCTCGAGCTGGAAGACCGCCCACAACTGTATAAACATCCATCTACTATACAACCATCCCAGAATGCTTACTGTGCGATCACTCAGCAACTACCTCGAGACCAGCTGCATAATATACCCGTCGTTAATGTGCATTCACAGCATTCGTACTATAACGCTATTTCACAGCAACAAGAATCAAGACATATTAATGTGGAATCTCAAAAATCACTACCACCACCACCCCCACCACCCCGTAGTCCACCACCTGTAAACATGCGGTGCATACAACATACTAATTATCCCAAAATGCAATATCAGTGTATTGGAGAACGTGAATGTCACTTGGATAAACGACAACGATCACGAGGTATCTGTCACAAAAACTAAATATTAAATGTAAAATGTACATATATATATTAATATTAATTGTTTTTCTCCTTATTCACAAGCAGGTAGCCAAATGTCCCATAAAATTCAACAACAAAACCGGTATACCCCTGAAACGACTGCAAAAACCACAGCCATATATGCCCGTCCACTACAACATCAACAGCAGAATAATAATAAACAGTCTAGTATAACTGCGGTGCCTCGGGGGCTTGTTAAAATTTTCGGCGATGAACCAAAGCAGATATCGCCACAACACACACCAACTACTTCCAAATCCACACCAATATGTGCCTCAAACCAGAGTACTAATGAAACTATTTTTTCTACCAAAAACATTCCACTACAAATACAGCAACCACGTCGACCGAATGTTTTGCTGCTTTCGAACACAGCAAAAGAAACGGTTCCAATTGCATCTAAAAACTTTGACGCTGACCGACCATTGCCAGCGCCACCACGTTCTTCCGACACTGTAGCTGGTCGACAGCGACATCATCACGATCCTCGGCGGCGGCAGCGGCATCACAATCAATCGCAAATGATGGAAAAACATCAACAGGAAACACAACAGCTGCTTGCCCAATCAGATATCAATAACGATCGATGCCCAGTGGTGGTATCGGCAGCTTGGCCATCGTCATCTTCGTTTCGTTCACCAATCAGTGCAGGAAGTTTCATTGGTATGTCATCTCCACCATCGTCATTATCATCATCCGAGTCCACAGATGCTGGTGGTACTACTACGTCTAATAATAATTATAATACTACTACTACTGCTTCGTCGTCGGACGAAAGTTTTGGTCGTACAGCTACAGAAGATGGCGGTGGCGTTAATAGAGTAGATATTGAAGATTTCGATACTGCTGCCTCTTCCGCAGCCTTGTCCTCCATTCACCACCGGTATCGACAACAACAGCATAATATGCTACTTCGTCAGTGGTCTCCGTCAACCACAGCCAACTCGTCTCCCGTTAAACGATCGTCTTCTTTCCGATCACCACTTTCGTGTGGCGACAATACTGCTGTATCTTCATCGTCATTAAAATCTCCACTTATAGTGGGAAATGCTATCACCACAGGCTTCAGTGGTACACAATCATTAAACCGCCGTCGTATTCACCCCATCAACACTACTACTGGTGGTGTCAGCAATTCTAGTCGTCGTCGACAGCAACAACAGCTACAAAACAACACACCAAACACAGAACAATCGATATCTCCGGGCATTCCAGATGATACAGGTATCGTTAATGCTACCGCGGTGACGTCAGCAGAAGAACTTGAGTCATCATTACCATCACCTTGGAAAAAACAGCAGCAACAACAACGGCGACAAATAACAAGTAAAGAACAAGGATCAGGTAGTGCCGTTGTAGGTACTGACTTTACTGATGAAATAAGACGCATACTGTTATTGGATCATCACCGTGGCAATGTCCGTCAACAACAGCGAGACTTACACGTAGAAAAAGAAGTACAAGTTAACAAACATCTTAAAGAGTAAGTACAGTAATTTATTTTTATTTTGAGATTGTGGAAAAATTAAACCATTAATAATATAAGTTATACATTATTATTAATAATTAATGAACCCTTAATTAATTAGGTTTAAATAAGATTGATATATAATTATATGTTTGTATTAATGCTTTATAGAGAAACTGTGGTCTAAGCTCAATAATAAAATAAAAATACATGTTATGAAGTGTGAACCCTATGATTCTATATTTGTGTGATCTATCAGTCACAATTGTGCGGCTTCTTATAAAATTAATACTTATTACCTGTTTACGCTTTGTTTGTTTTTATGTTAGGAAAATCTATGATACCGTTGCTAAACTATCGTCATCTTCAAAGGCACAACGTACTGCCGCTTCGATGACTGACCAAAATATCGATAGAAATGTAGAAAATAGTCTACGTAACGAAAATGATAGCAAAGATAGTAATATTAACTCAGATGCAATTGCAGTTTCTCAAACTATTGATATGGCCGTTAATGGTGAAAATATTTCATCAACTTCATCATTTGAGGCACGAGAAAGGGAAATAACAGAACAAGTTAAACGACAGGTGAAAATATTGTTTTGTTGCATATTAACAGTATATGGTATTAAAATCTTGGTTAGTTTAACTTTGTGTAGGTATTGCAAAATAAATCAAAATGCAAAAAAAATCAAACACGCATGTATTACATTAATTATATTGTATAATTAATAATACATTAATAAGTTTATAATATTTATAGTATAAACTTATTGGGTAGCGTGGCGACAAGATTATTTGCCAGGGACAACATGTATTTTTGGTAACCACCCACCCTTTAAAAATTGAAAATGTATATTTATATTTAATAGAACGTTTTCAAATAATAACCGAATAACTATTATATACCTGATCTATTTTACTATACCTAATAATAGTTTATAGCACAAAAAAATACATGAATGTTGTGTGATAAATATTAGTGCTAGAGGGTACCTCTTCAATATTTGTCATAATCAATTCCCCGTTTTAGATCCATGTTTATAACGCTACTAAACTCATTAAATTGTTCAGTTACGAGCAATTACATGATTGCACTTATTTCATTGTTTTATATTTCTTGTGTTTTGTGATATTTCAGCAAGCTGAAGTTAGACGGATACTTCAAGAACATAAAAATAACGTGGTAGCTGTTGTAAGAGGAGTGACGGCAGGTACTAATGAATCGGGTATACACAACCGACGACGAATTCCCACAACAGCGATAGAATCTTTATGGAGTGATGACGAGTCAATGGAACCGTCATTGTCATTATTAGACAATGGCCATCAACAAAAACGTATCGGACTTTCAGAAGTTGAATATGATGCCAATGCTACCTTGGTTGCTGCCGATAACGAATATACTACTGGCGGCGAAGGTGATGGGTACACAACTGACTGTGATGGCGATGGATACACAACCACTGGATACACCACAGATGATGCACCTCCCTCCACTGCTGGTATGGCTACTGAAATGCCATATGCCATGGCTGCTGATTTACCAAATATATCTCCAGCACGTCAACTAGCTGACAATTTATCTACCATGAACGACACTGGGCTTACAGATGCTGAAGGTTATTATCTGATTATTTAACATTATCTGATCTTAAAATTAATTTTTAATAGCAGTGCTTATTTCAAGGATTTTTATCAACTACGCATTTTAGTTAATAAACCTAAAAAAATAGAACTAGAGTTTCAAAATATAATATCAAATTACAGTTAAAAATTATGACACTTGCAGATTTTTGGTGCAATAATTTAAAATTTAATATTTTAAGAAGAAATAAAATAATAAAAATATTATTTTATATAAGACTTTATTTTAATAACTTTACTATTTACATTATTCATCATATTTATATGGGTATAAAATACTATTTGGTTAATGGGTTATTAATACTATTTTGTTGGTCCATAACCTAAGAATAACCAAATTTGTTAAAGATTAGTTATTACGATTTACAAGTACCTACTATCAAAAATTACCTATTTAAGTGGCATACGTAGATAATCGCTTATATTGCACACAACAAAGTTTATTGTTGAAATAAAAAATATTACTTTTATCATTTGATAACCACTATAATAGGAATTGAATATTAAATACCGAATTTATTGAATTATTAATCAACTATTACAATAAAAATTAATTTTCTTCTTTTCATAAAATATTAGTAGTTGTGCGATTGTCCCGACATCCAAGCTACGAGTCATCACTGATTATTACTGTTTTAATTTTCAAAAAGAGATACGAAAAACGACGTGTATAGCCCCGGTATTTTCATTGTTTAAATGTTTGTTTACTTACGTTTTACAAAATATGAAAAACGCAGGCTGCTGTTGTTCATTGGTTACTAAATTTATGAACGATAACGAAAAACGAAAGAACGAAGTCGTGAGAACGCTATTATAAATTTATGATAATATAATAATCATTTGTATAATATACAATACAGCATGAGGATATGAGTAATAAATATCGGGGTTTTTCCTAATCGGTTTCGGGATTATTTATTCTTAGAAAACTCAAAATTCTAAAAAGTTAACTCTATGAATTCTAATAATAATTTAAATTGTTAAATTTATAACTGATAAGTATCAATGATAAATGTGGATTCTAATTTATAATTAATACCTATAAGAACTACAATTTGCTTTTATCTTATTAGTATAACAATCAATTATCAAAATCAATTGCGCAAAAATTGATTATCAATTGCGTATTAAGTTTTTCCAAATACGCAAAATAAGCCCAATTGCGCTTTAGAATAAGCCCTGTGTAATAGTGTAGCATCATAGAATTTTACATACAAATTGCATAAACATATATCAGCAATATTGTAATCCTAACTTAACGTTTATTTCATATAGCTGCATTGAGTGATGTCAATTCAATGATAGATTATAATGATTGCAATGAAAATAATCGGTATAGAGGTCGTCGTCAGAGCAGCATTAGCAGTAACAGTGTATGTCCATACGCAAGTGATAGTTTTTGTGACGATGATGATGATTACAATGACGACGACGAATACTTTTTTTGGGACGGCTACCACGTGGAAAATGAAAAAGCAGACTCTGGCGATGATGAAGATAACATTGAAGGCTATTATAACCGTAACCAGTTCTTACAACGACAAAAACTTCTATTACCTCCACAATCATCATCACCAATGAATAATGATGCTAACGTTGAAAATAATCAAAAAAGGTAGGTTTCAGTATTATATAATACTTATCAATGTATAATTGTCATTTACAATTAGATCATTTTTATTTTAACATCAAAAATGCTCATATTATAATTCCATTACATAAAATAAATTGATTAATGTTTAATATATTATTAGTAGGGCTCAGAAGTTATAGGAGCTAAAAAAGTCAAAAAATTCACGAAAAAATTACAAAATATGCATTAAAAATGTTAAATATGTAAAAAGAAATGTAATAAATACACAAAAAAAAACACATGATGTTGTCAATAAATTGATATACTATTAATATAAAAACTATTTATAACTGAAAAAAAATGTATAATTGGTTGGCATTTTGACTAAAATAAAAAGTACTTAACATAAATATTTTGTAATTTTAGCGTGATAGACTAAATGCATATGACATCGTTGTTATTAAATTAATTGTTGACTGACAATGGCAATAAATATCTTTGTTAATAATTTTAAATTTTATACACATGACATTTGTTTTATATATAAACTTTTAAATGGTTTTGTTAACTGTCTAGATCTATTATCAAATATTTCTTTTTTAGTTCCTGGTCATTCGACTAGACAAACAGATACCTTTTATATGCCATTCCAGCGTACTTCATATGATAAAAACGCCCCTTTAATTAGATCCATGCACCATGTAAATAATTATAATATTGATATGTTTATTTGTAATTCTATTGTTTCTTTTAATTTGTATCTTAGTAATTTAATCAATTAACTTATTATACAACAATCCTCATCATGTAAATATATTTTGATCCACATTTAAATTGTAACTGGGCTCGTCGCCCGTTTAATTTTAATAAATAAATAAATAAATAAATAAATATTCAATATTAATTAAAATAAATAGACTAGAAAAATAAAATTGTTAAGTTATAACATTTATTTTTTTTTATTTTTAGAAAAATATGAAATATGTATAATATGTATGCAAACTCAATGAAATATGCATTTTAAATTTTCGATTTTTTAACTCACCATTGTATACTTCAGATTTCTAGTTTGGTTTGCTATAAATTGGGAACATACAGAACAATATGTAATTCCTACAACTTCCGAGCCCTAATTATTAGTATTTAAGATATTCGTTTTTTATTTTTAAACATTTATATTAATATAACGGTTAAAATTATTAAATATTATTAATAAATATAGTCTATTAAGAAATAAATTATTAAATAACTGCTCTGTTTAATTGTCTAATACATATTTTTGTTAAAGACTTTTTTTGTTTTCTCTAAAATAGTTAAATTCTAAGTAATACAAAGGCATGTACTTTATTTATTCTAACTCGCACTGTAATATACTTAAACATAATACTAAAGATTTTTTTTAGTTATCTGTATGTTCAACAATTTAATGTAAAATTTTCAGAATATTTTTAAAATACATTTTGAGACATTATTGAGACATCACTAATAAAAATAAAAGTATAAAGAAGTTTCAAAAAATGAACTATCTATTATTATACTTTTCAAATAATGGTACTTTGTATTATTTTATTATGGTGATCTTAAATTAATTTTTAATATCATAATAAGTCATTTTTATGTTTTAAAAAAATATATTTAAAACTATTTCTGAATTATTTTTTATTAAAACAGAAATTTAAAATAAATAAATTATAACTTACTAAAATTCATAATATCAATATATTTTATCAATTTGATAATATTTTGTCATTAATGAGATTGTAATGATGTACTGTAACTATATAAAATAGTTATAGTTAAGTGATCATATAGTTGTCTATAAGTTATAGATAGAATCACATTAATTAATTTATTGCTTTATAATGAATACAATTTTCAAAGAATTATAATATTCATCATTAAATTAATGAAAAAATAAATGTTGCTATTTGACAAACAATATGAATACAGATTTTTTTATATTATTATTATATTATGTTAATGCAGTTGCAAGTTATCGGATAGTATCGGATTAATATTTTTTTCAATTTTTTTTTATGTAGGGAATATCGATACAATTTCAGCTTTTTTTTTTATACATTTATTTTTTTCTTATGTATGTTCTTATCCATGATATATTATCATACCATATTATTTTTTCATATTATTAGTTAAATTATTTGACATTTTTACAGATCACAAAATCAGTTCCAGCAGCAAACTCCATCACAGACCAACATCATCAATACTGTAAATAACTCTCAAAGGCCTAACACATTTGCTATTAGTTGCAAAGCTTTGAGAACAACAACCGCTACAAATACTACGCCTATAGCTGAAAGTTCTATTAGTAACTCATCTATTGATACCTGTGCTGTTACTAATGCTAATGCTACAAATAGTAAATTAGATGAACCACCACCATCTTCCACCACTAAGGACCAGTCAAATTTATAATTAAGATAGAAAAGAGTTTAAAATAATTGAAGAGTATTAATTTATGTATCAAATAAGTATATAATTACTGGTATATTTAACTATATACATAAGAGTCCAATGTGATTGTACCTTAATATACTAACAACTATTTTTGTAATAAAAAAAATAACACATTTTTAAATGCTAACTAAAAAATTATGAACTATATAAGGGTTCTATCGTTGTCTGTATATTTCAATAAACTAGTAAAAAGTCTTAGCAAAATAGAAATATATCAATTACTTGAAATACTTATGGCGATTTTAGCTACTTAAATTTATTCATAACTCAAATTTTGTTTGGAATATCTATCACCAATTATTGTTAAAATATAAGGTAACGATCGAATTTTTTTATTTTAAGCTACTCCCCTCAATTTGTTAAGGATTTAATATTATATTTAGTTTAAATGATAATTTTAACTTTAAGGGTAACAGTTATTTTATTGAAAAAAAAAATACAAAAAGAAAAAAAAATAGTAAACATTTACATTTATTTTGCATTTATTATTAACAAATAATGATTGTATTTTATCCTATAACCTGTGTTATTCATCAACCAGAGAAATATAATGCTGATTATTGAATGGAGAGCAAGTATTTATTAACACTTATTTCCAACTACACTTCTCCGCCGCCGTCGGAAAGGATTCCATAACCATGTATTTATTTTGTTAGAACTGTCAGTACTGTCATTGCCACTGTTAGTTGTCTGTCTTCGTTGTCGACGTTGTTTGGAGGTTGACTGCGACAACATCTGTGCTGGTGGCAAGCTGAAATGTTGAGTTGAAGTCATCACCGACGTGGTTGTTCTTCTTCGGGGATACATCTATAGTGAATAATACAAAATTAAATAGACATTGAAGCAACCATGTATTTTTTCTAAGGTTAATATTATACTTGGTTTAGAAAACCTAATTTTTAAGTATATTTTTATTTTAAATCATGATAAATAAATAACAATCATTCTAAAGTGATAATAAATAAATTAGAAATCCGATTATTTAATATGCACAGCTAAATTATATGTACATCATTATTAATAACTTTTATTTACATGAAAAAAAAAAAACAAAAAAGACTTGAAAAATATTACATTTAACACAATATTTAAGACTAAAAGTAATTTATTTGTATATTTTCATAATTACAATAAGAACATCTGAAATAAAATTATTGAAAAGTTTATAGGTTATTGATTTCATCAATGCTGAACAACAAAATATGTACACAAATATAGTTATATCCATTAAATATTTACTAATGACTCGTTAAACTATCATTATAATACTCTTATTGAATTCACCAGTATCTAAACTATAATGAATAATCAAATATATAATCCAGTTTAATCATTAAAGTCAAAATTAACAATAGATTTATTATACTATAAAAAGTATATATATAAAAAAAAAACTGACCCGTCGTGGGACACCTGGCAGATGTGAAACATCAAAAAATTTCTTTTTTGTAATAATGTTGAAAATAGATGGTGAATAAGATGACTATGAAATAACTTCTAAATTAATGTCATAAGACTATTTTGTTTTTTATTTGCATATGAAGTAATTAAAAAATTTACAAAGACGTACAAAAATATACAAATATAATAATGCAATAACTAATCAATATTATCTGTTGCTTCGTCAGTTATTTCTTTGACAGTAGCAGTGGATGCTTCTAATGGTATAATTGCTGGTATCAATGTAATAATTGGACGATGATAACTGAAATATGCAACTAAATCCGTGATATAACGTTATCAAGGTACAATGTGAATACTCCATCTATAGCACTTCCATATCTTGCTTCTCTTCGATCGTTATTAATATGCAAACTACATTTTTCTTGAAGAAATGTAATTAATGGTAATGAATTGTCTCTAGCGAAATTTACATTAAAATCTCCTGCTAAAAATAATGGCAATTTATCCAAATTTTCTTTCAAAAGCATCGATCCTTCGTGATCTTTTCTTTTTGTTTATTTTTATATTCAACGTAATATACATACAATATATTATACGTTTATGAAGTAGTCGGTGGGTATGCCGATAATGCGTGCGTAGAGAGGAAATCGCAGAGCTTTGGCGAATTGAGCCGACAAGCTACGAGTGGGGCGTCGCCACGCCACAGTCGGTCTCACTACTGTACCGCACCGAAAGATGTTTCACATCAATAACTATAATGTGTAATATTATTTTATACTTAAACATAATTTTTTTTCAATTATTAAAATTTGATATATTATTCATTGTAAATTGTTGAATTTTTATTCTTACAATTTATTTATTATCATTTGTTATTATTAGTGTTACTGTTCTTTATTTTTTCAAAATAGGTTTGCTTATGTTATGCATTGGATGCTTATGCACTTAAAATAACTAATATGTATGCATTTTAGCTAAAAATATGCCAAGTAAAAAGTATTTTACCTTCGGTATAAAAAAATAAAAATTTGTATTTGATTCTTATTGTTATTTTTATTTTATATACTAATTTATAATATAAGTGTTACCCAGTGAAACAAGTAGTTTTTTCAATTTGATTAAATTTGAAACTAAAAATATTTGGAACAAATACAGTTATACGGGTGGGTTTTTTTATCATTTATTTACCCCTTAATTTTAATTGTTTTTTAAAAAAAATTCAAAAATATAAGTACTGAAATATCCATTTATATACTTGAAATACCAAAAATATGTTTGTAAAATATAAAACCACACAACATGCAAGATAAAAATAGTATTATTTGGTTCACGAATCAAATTTGTATCCAGGTTCGCATTAAATTGGATTAATAGAAAAAAATATGCGATTTCATAAAAATCCAAGTCTTAATTGTAATATATTTACTATGTTAAGTGTATTACGCTATACGTATGAAGGGTCGAGTACTAGTGTCAAGAGTCGGTGTGGAGTATCAGAAGGTTTCAGTGTAGGAGTAGGTGTGCACCAGGGATCAGCTCTAAGCCCCTACCTGTTCTCAGTGGTATTGGATGAGGTTTCAAAGGAGATACAGGGTGAGATACCATGGTGTATGATGTTTGCGGATGATATAGTTCTGGTAGGAGAAAACCTGGAAATTGTCAATAATAGGGTAAATGAGTGGAGGTTAGCCCTCGAAGAAAAGGGATTGAGAATTAGTAGAAAAAAACTGAGTATATAGAGTATGATTTTGGACAAAGAGACCAAGAAGTTGAAGGAATGAGGAGACAACTGACAATAGATAGTGATGTGATAGGTGAAGTTCAGAGCTTTAAATATTTAGGATCTTTTGTTCAAAAGGGCGGGGGCTTTGACATGGATGTAAAACATAGGATTAAGTGAGGGTGGATGAAATGGAGAGAAGCATCGGGCGTGTTATGCGATAAGAGAATTCCAATGAGGCTGAAAGGTAAATTTTATAAAAGTGTAGTGAGACCAACTATGCTGTATGGTTCAGAGTGTTGGGCGGTTAACAGGAGAATAGAACAAAGTATGAGTGTCGCGGAAATGAGAATGCTTAGATGGTTGAGTGGAGTGACAAGAGAAGATAGAATAAGGAATGAATACGTGAGAGGTAGTGTTGGTGTAGCGCCAATTGTGGACAAGATGAGAGAAAATAGGCTGAGATGGTTTGGGCATGTGATGAGGCGAGAGGAAACGAATGCAGTAAGAGTGGTTATGAAGATGGACGTTGAAGGGAAAAGAGGAAGAGGAAGACCAAAATAGAGATGGTTGGAGACTTTGGAGAATGACATGAGGGCTGTCGGTGTGTGCAGAGGAGATGTGATTGACCGAGTAAAGTGGAGGTGTAGGACAAGGGTGGCCGACCCCAAATAGTTGAGAGGAAGGCGAGGCAAAAGAAGAAGAAGAAGTGTATACTATATTATATGTATAATATATTACGCCATTAGTCATTATAAATTAAAATAATAGTCGTGGTACTAGTTGGTAAACGACAAAAACTGAAAGCCGTGTTCATAAAATCTGATCATACCTTGTTTGGATCCATTGCAGTCGATTTAGTCGCGTGTCCATCAGACGTCATCGCTGCAGTGATTGGCGTTACAACTTTCAACTGTACGGACACACCGTCGCCGGAACCGTAATGCCGACGCCTTTGATTATTTACGATGAGCTCGGCTACGCGTCGGCACGTGTCCCACCTGACGTCCAGAACTCGGTCAGTACTGTTTCCGGTGCATTTCAGTTCCACCACGATATCGCCTCGTCTCAGACCGGCATACTGTAACAAAAACGTGGTAGTAATGCGAGTGTACGGGGAGGGGGAACTTAACTATATGTCGGGTAAAATCTTGAAAATAAATGTTTAGACAAAAGTTACTTTTGTTATTTGTTATACTTTCAACAATATATTAATGCGAGTGCCTTGTGCATGGGAATGCAAATGGATTGTATCTTAATAATGTTCAACTAATTCATCGATGATTTTCCGTAAACTATTCGCGCGCGTTTTCTGTGCTACCAAGTACGGGCAGTGCCGCGGTAGCATGAGCGCTGTTCGATCCACACGCGGCTCGAAAAAAAATAAAATAAACGTCATAAATCACCTGTGCCTGAGAATTGGATCGGACGTGTCCCACGGAAGCCGGTGGCACGGTAGCCGTTGCGCCGCCTCCGTGGCTGCGCAACTCAAACCCGAACCACCTGTCCACGAGTTGGATCGGATCAACGGTGGCGGGCGATTCGTCGTGGTCGTCACCGGCACCGACGGTATCGCTAGCAGTGGACCGGTGACGGCTGCCGCGGACCATCTTCACCCACCGGGGCCGAGTGTACCGGTGACGAGCCGAGAACACGGCCACTGGGCCCAGCCCGGCAAACAGGTCGGCTCGGCGTTCTTCTCGGTCAGCTGCCTCGTGTACGTGTTGCCTCTGTCGCGATCGATCGTCACCACCACGGTGTTTAGTCGCGGTCGTCACGCCGTTTACATCGTCGTCACCGTCTCCGGTGTCCGTGAAGTCCGGTGCGATTGACATCAGCCGAAATCGGGTACGAGCTAAAGATAAATTATGTGTCATTAAATTCGAACGCAATAAATACCGTCAATATTCACTCAGACATCGTGTGCGTTGGATTTAATATTTGTGTTTCAATGGTTCATAAAAATATTATACAGGGAATAATATATATATAATCTATATAAAATAATTTTAAGAACTCAGTTTTATCAAAACGAAAAAATAAGCATCCACCTATTTTATCCAAATATATTAAGTATGTACTCGAAAAGAAATGACGATTCTCGGTTTTCCTAAACATTATCGACTAACATGAACGTATTGAATCCAAGTAGTTGTACTTGGCGAATAAGCCGTGGTTTAATTGTTTTTTTTTTCGAGAGATTTACAAAAACTCTGTTCAACATTCGATACATTTTAAAAACCGTTTACAATTAATCGTTATTACTAAAATAATTAGGTAAAGAGAGTTCAGACTAAGGAAATGCATTAATTACTTTTTAAATTAATATCGATGCCTAGTTTTCGATTTAATGACATACTATTATAAACCAATGATACAAATTAATAACCTAAACACTTTAACTCTAGACTAACTCTAGTAGATAAGTAAGTACTCACGTCTGATGAGTACACCGCAATCCACGTCCAAGCCGGGTATACCGGCTATTCCAGCCGCAGTGAATTCCTCTTGGTCACCGTTGCCGGAACAGTAATCCGCGACTGCGGCAGCATCGATACCATCGTCATCTGAGTAACAGTCGTGATAATCCTCATAATGACGTTCCTTGGTTGCCTTCGTCATATTTCCATTACAATTTTCCTCGTCATCGTCGCAGCAACGGTAACGACAGCAACAGTGATTTTCATCGTCCTCGTCTTCGTCGTTACTCTTGGCAGTACCATATTCATCGTCATTGCGACGATGCAATAACAACAATCGTACTGTTCGCTGTTTTTCCCGATCCAACACTCCGGCTAGTAATCCACCACCACCGGAAGTGTTCCATTCAGCTTTAGCTCGGAGTTGCCGACATAATCGTTGTGCACGAGCTGCTCGATCATGCGCTGCTACTGCTGCTTCGAGTAACAATTTACCTGCAACGAAATAACATGTTGCGTGAAAACTATATCCAAGTTTCGAAAATTAAATATTTATTTTATTTGTTTTATCGTGAACATGTACAAAACAAATTGGTTTATTATCTATGATTTATATAATACTAAATTCATTGAGCTAAAAACGTGAGAACTTCGAAAGTGGTTTCAAAAATGTGGAAAATAAATACATTTTCTTAAGGACAAAGGACAAGATAATTGAATACTGCCCATCAGAAGATATATGCCACCTACAGTTACTAGAATTTTCAATAAATTTTTTAACCACTTTTATTAAACATTTTAATTCTATGTAAGATTAGTACTCGAAACGAACAGTACAACTTCTGGAACACATTGTGTTTAAATATTATGCGCTGTTATAATTATTTACTTGGGTCAATCAGCTTCTCCAGAGTATTTAAGAGCAATATGATTGATACTCATTAATAGGGCCCGGATTTAAATGCATTTAAATCTATATAAATATGCTCTAAAAAATAGCCAAAAATGCTCTTAAAAAATGCATTTTACCACAAAAATGAACTTAAAAATGCCATATATATATTTTTTTTTTACACGATTTGTAAATTTTAAATAAGATATAATTTTTATTTATTATTTTATTAAAAAAAAACTGAAAATTTGAAAAATTGACTTGATACTGTCAAGCAAATTTTATGACCGCGATGTAATACGAACAGACTTATTTGAACGTGATTTTTGACCGAATACGGTTGACACTTCACAGTCAATAATAAATTATGATAAAACTGAATCGAAAAATAAAGATTGACAATTAATATGGAAAACCCGTTAAAGCTACTTAAATATCAAGAAAATAATTTATCTTTTGATAATATTTTTGAATAGGCTAAATTTGTATAGTTTATTAAACAAATATGCATTAAAAACGAAAAAATGACCGAAAAATGCTAAAATATGTTCTAAAAATGAAAAAATGTTGAAAGATGCAAAAAAAAACAAAAAATGCAAAATAAAAATGTCACCTTTGAAGTCTCTGTTATATGAATCAAATTATAAACTTGGAAAGCATTGTCTAAGATTAACCATGAAAAGATGCATTTTGCATTGAAATCCGGGCCCTACTCATTAAGTATTCAATATTCAACTTCAAATAAACAGCAAGTAAACGGCTTGTCCTACGCGATTTTTGTTGTGATATTTAATATAAACGTGTATAAAATACATTAAAAATAATCTGTTTATTACCAAGATGCTTGCATCGCTGTTGTTGTCGAATGGCTTCTGACGTCACTTCGTCGTCGTCCGCCATTTCCAAGCCTACGGCGGCCGCAGCCGTCATTAGTTCTTGTAACAGTTCATTTGCATTCGAGTCATTAGTGTTTCGCCATCGGCGCCGGCCATGATGCAATCTGTCATCAGACGAATCAAAGGCACACCGGTAGTATGGGAGCAGCGCACACGCCGCGTAACGGTAAGCCAACGCGGCGTAATGTCGATCTTTGATTCGGCACACAGACACCCAAACATCCGGGAGCATAGACGAATACGCGTTGTGAGCACCTCCTAGTTCACCTCCGGTTTCCTTTGAACCTTGTGCAGCTCCGTCACCAAGACGACTACTGCTGTTGTACACCACGTCCCCGTACATTCGTGATAACTTCGCAAACGAATAAATAAATTGACAAGGATTCAACCGGCGAGGGCATGCCGCCAAAAGCAATACAGTTGCATAACATTTCGCATACTCAGATCAAAAACTGTAAAAACTCAAAGAACAACTTTTTTTGCAACTGAAATTTGGAACGGTTTTTTTTTTTTTTTTTTGGTAACGATCATGAATCAGTCGTTCAACGAAAAGTGCTCGAAAAGTTATATTTTCAAGAGTAATCGAGATAGATTTAATACTATTTTGTTGGTTCACACAACTTCATTAGTTGAACCGAATTATATGTAATTATCTAAAAATATTCGCCTTTTTAGTTGTTACAGTTTTGATGATCTATGTATGCAATTCGTCATTGTACAATAATGGAAACCACGTAGAGGTACTCACATGAGCCGCTTCGCGCGCCAAATCTGTCCAGGACGGTGAGTAATTCACAATGGAGTCATTCGAACCGCCATCCGCCGTCACTACCGACAACTGTTTCGTCGTTGTGTTCAGAGCGCTGCTGCTGTGACTGCAGCCGGATTCGGCCTGGAGTGACGGCTTGCGGTCGTGTTCCTCGCGGAGTAAACGGCGACAACGATGTCGGACGGACGCCAAGAATCGCCACTGCAATCTTTCGAAAGCGCATTCGTGCGCCTGGGCCTAAAGCACAACAACACGCGATTACCGACTGCCCGGGATATGATATATATTCCACAACTGCGCTGGTCCTGCACTAGTAGGTACATAGGCGTGCGCACGAGTGCAGTGAATGGCAATTTATTTTGGATTTAGCATGCCGGATTTATTTCAGAGGCATACCACATTTTTGGGGCTCGAAAGTTGTTACGTTTGCAACTATTTTTCTATTAGGATTTATAATTACGATTTATAATAAAAATCTGAATTTAAAGAAATGTCAATGTAACTTTTTGCTGTTTTAGTCACACTTTCGATTTGAATGCCATTCTGTCGATTTTTCACGTTGATAATACACAATTTTAGTAATGGTGGAAATATTGTTTAATAAGACAATGCACGTATTATTCCCTCAAAACGTATACCTAGTACTTTTATGTTTGAAGTAAATAACACAATGACTAATGAAACCAACAATTAGATAAACTAACAATAAAATAACAGAAGACTTATCTATTAAAAGCTTAATTTATTTTAAATATGCACCAATAACCTCTATGGAAGTAAAGCACAGTCTTTCCGTGTGCGAGAACTTGTTCATTTCAAATTTGAGATCTTTCGGGTTTGAGAACTTAAAAATATCATTCAGTGCAATAGTTTTTTAGGTGAACACACAAATGTGAATTAAAAATAAAATAAAAATTGATCAAATAAAACATTTTGAAATATTGATTATTTTTTTTAGACACTTAAAAGACTTGACTTAAACCAGTAATCTAGAATTATATAAGTTTTCATATTTAAATAACTTGTAAACAAACTCATACTTGTAATACGACAGTCTTGATAAAAAAGACTTACACATTTTTTTTTTCTAAAACAGTCACACTGGTAAATATTACAATTTTTAAATGCAACTTTGTGTATTTTTACAGCGTTAATGAAATTTTGTTTACTTTTTACTGCAATTATATAATCAACTTAAATGCTTTTTAACTTCCAAGCCCAAGTCATTAAACAAGGAAACGACACACACGACCGCTCGACTACTTACCGGGACAGCGATACGGTATAATCGTTAAACTAATAATTTTATTTAACACGATCATTTTTTTTTTTTTTTTTATTAATATTATCATAGAAGTGTATATGATAATATATTATAATATATATAAATACGATTGTTTTTAATTTACCATATTCCTTTATGGTTATAATTAGGGAAATTAGTGGGCTGCTTAATTATTCTTCTGAGCCGGTAAAAAAAGTATTCTGCACCCGAAATACAATTCTGCGCACGCCTATGGTCTAAATGACACGCATACTGACCATCATAAGGGCGTAGAGGACGACGGTCGCGCGCAGATCGGCAGCCCTGGCGGGAGCGTTGGCGAAAGTGTCGCCGATATGCCGGTACGCACCGGCCGCCCTTAGGAAACATTGTGCCGCGGCCACGGCACCGTCGACGGTTTCCGGTCCGGTCGATGTCGATGAAGAGCTGGCAGTCGGTTTCCCAGTGCCACTGGTGTCGTCGTCATCTCTGCTACCGCTGGTCCAACGGCGGTCGTACTTGGCGCCCATTTGCGTGTGCACCGCTGCCACGTTGAACAGCACGCATGCTTGTTCAAACCGGACCGTGCGTTGTCCACAAGACGGGACGGGACCGCCGAACGAATCGTACCTACAATCGAGCGCACATAAACGTAAATGGTTTAATCGATGCAAGTACGAACACTGAGGGTTTGTCAACTGAAAACCCAATATCTTGGTGACGAGTTGTCTGTATTCATGGGAAATCGTCACAAGTGGTCGGAATAGTTGAGAAAAATAACGTAGAAATAAGAGAAGGTTTAACAATCGAAAATAAATTATTTTCTTCGAGTGCTGATTTCCTGTTAAAGTATGTATTATTAATAATGTCGTCCCATTAAGTATTGGAAACAAATAATTTTTGACGAACATTGTTAAAATTACTCTCCGATGATTATATGTTATATGATATATGATATATATTATACAGTATGTCCCAAAAGTCCCGTATCACCCTTAATATCTCCATGTAAAATCAATATATTCAAACGCGGTTTTTTTTACATTACTAAGTATGGAAATTCTGATTGAATGGCATAAATTTCAATTTTTTTTTTTTAAAAATTCAAACATTTTCAAACATTTTTTTTATGCATTTAGAAATTTTAAATTTTTAAGATAGCCATTTTGTTGAACATATTTTTTAAAACAGTTCATAAAAAAAAAAAAAAAAAAATACTAAAATTAAATAAAAATTGACCAAGTTAGAGCAAGTTATGTTTTTAAATAATTGTAGTAAAATAATCAATTATTGTTTCACATTTCAATAATGAAATATCTAATTTCAGCACACGACAATACTTTTACAATCTTAATTAAAGTTTTGATTTGAATAGAAATAAAAATAGCCATGTTATATCGTTTGCTGAACAGTGAAACTGGTTATCTATTTTTAAGTATTTTAATTATCATGAAGTCAACCTAAAGTTACGATATTAGACATAATCTTACAGTTATAATTAATGCGATTTATTATAAAGATAGAGCTAGTTGAGTAGAGTATGTTTATAAATAGTTGTAATAATAGTTAGGTAGGTATGCTGTTTTTAATGGTAATCTGTAAACATCTAATTATTAGTGGAGCTTTTAGAAAAAATTAAAATTAAAATTCAGATAATATTTTTAAATTTGATTGCTAATAGAAAAAAAGATTTTATTACATAAAAACAAAAATAATTCATTAAATTTTTATTTTTATAGATGTTCGAAATGACCTCCATTATTTGCAACACAGAGTTGAAGTTTTTCGACCAAAGCGTTCGTAACATTTCCTAATGTCTCGGGTAAGATATTTTGAATATTTTGTTCAATTTTATAACAAAGATCAGGCAATAAACACGACGGATACACAAGATTTTTCAAATAAATGTGAAACAATAATTGATTTTTTTATTACAATTATTTAAAAACATAACTTGCTCTAACTTGGTCAATTTTTATTTAATTTTAATGTTTTTTTTTTTTTTTTTTTTAACTGTTTTAAAAAATATTTTCAACAAAATGGCTATCTTAAAATTTAAAATTCTTAAATGTGTAAAAAAAATTGAAATTTATGCCATTCAATCAGAATTTCCATACTTAGTAATGTAAAAAAAACCGCGTTTAAATATATTGATTTTACATGGAGATATTAAGGGTGATACGGAACTTTTGGGACATACTGTATATTATTGATATATATTATTAATTTAACCAATGTATATGTAATTCTAACAGCTTAACGATCAAATACTACATATTTTTGTCGATTCAATCATCAAAAGAATGTTCATACGTATAATTAAACGCACAGAAATTGTAAATATTCCTATGAAAAAAAAAATTGCACGTATACACAATTAACAACACAACTCTCAATTGGGTTGATGATAACTTGATAAAAATATTGTGTCATTAAAGCACTGATAGTAAGGGGAATACCACGAAAATTGTTACTAGTTCTAATCAACCGCGCCCAGTAACCGCGTATGATGAAAAAAATTACCACTCGAAATAAATGGCTGGTAGTGACGATGACGTGTCAGGGATAGGTGCTTGCTGCTGTTTGTTTTGACGATGATGGTTGTCCTGTTGCTGATGGTTGTTGATTTGATAATTTCTTGATATCGTCGCCGTCACCGAAGAAGGCGGGAAAAACCGGCGGTCCACGTAGTACAGCTGGCGGTAGTATCGGAGTAAAAGTCGTACGCCATCTGCGTCACGGCTAGGTGTCTGCATATCCTGATCAATGAAAAATCCAACCGTAAGTAACGAGTAGATACAATATTTACGTGAAATTGTACCGGTGTACAAAATTAGTGCCGTAGCAAACGAATATAGCGTCCGGGATGAAACTTCAAAACACGCCCCTGTGCATTTTAGATTCTGAACGGAGTGAAGAATGTATTGATTTTACAATAATGTGTGTTTTTTTTTTTTTTTTTTGTGTCTATCGACACGATTTGGGGCAGTAAAAATGCTTCGATTTGTAAAATATAATATAATGTATAATATTCTAGACTGACAAACTATGTCGCTGTATGCAACTGCCAACCCATCCTAATTGAAAAATATATTTATCGTTTCAAAATAAAATATACTTTTTACAATGTTTATAAATAACAATGTATTATATCCTAGACAAACATATTAACTCCGTTCAGAATCGTTATTCGTATACAATGATATCTATTATTGCATTCAAATTTAACAAATCCATTGTAATAATGACCTATCCTATAAACGAGGTGCACTCCACCCCCAACTGTACAGCAGAGCGAGGCCCAACCGGTTCTTTTTTAATATAAAAATATTGTAATTATATGTTATTTTCAGCAATTGCTTCGATTAATATGAAGTTTTTTGAAAATAAAATATACAAAATTAACCTTTTTGTTATGAAATGTATTTTTTTATTTTCATGCCTTCCCAAGTATTGCACTCTGGGTGCAACCATCTTTCGCCACCCTTTTGCTACTGCCCTGCACAAAGTACATACCAGCCGGAGCTGCGTTAACTCGTCAACGGCTTCGCGTAACGACAGTGAATGCCGACGTGCACCATTGCCGCAGTTTTCGTCATCGTCATTGTCGCCGTCCGTCTGGTTCGGTTCCGCAGATATGTCCACACCGTAATGTTGATTGATGAATCGCTATGTGGAAATTATTAAACATTTTAAGTCATACCCAACAGTATTTATTTACGAAAACAAGTAGCACATCTTCGATAAATACGTACTATATAAATAAAGAATTAATTTACCTAATGCAATACAAAGATGGAAACATATATGTAATAGATATATAATGCAAAAATAATGTTCACAAGCCGTAAATGAAAGAAAGATAAAAAAATTGTTTTCAAACAGAACTCAATTAGATGCCAGAATGATACGCGCTGATGAACTCGAAGACGAGTTGAAAAAAAAACAATAATGTGCGTCTACTGTTTTCCCGTCAACTTGTATCATATATTCGTGACGAGTAAGTGCAATAATAATTATTATAATTATAACGCACGGCCGATGCTCGACCTTATCTGGCTGTTAATGACAGTATTATATCGACGTCACGGATGTTTTATAACACTAACCTCGAGCGGGGGTCCGAAGTCGATGGGCCTAGTGTCTTTCAGGGGCACGGCTATCATAGGGATTTGACGTTGTCGTCGACGCGGTCGGATCGCCGTCGCACCGTTTGTACTACCGCCAGTCATGGAATAGCCGCGGCAGTGTCCGTCAAAATCGCCATCGTCGACGCAGTCCTCCTCATCGTCATCGCAATACTGGTACACGTCCACTGACCCATTGAGCTCGGCCAGCTCGTCGGCCAGCAGCCGTACGTTGGACTCGAGGAAACTCAACTCCAATGCAACCGTCTGTCTGATAAGTTTTCTACTCTTACTCTTGGTCTTTACGCCACCCACGCCGCTGCTATCGCCACCGCCATCCTTGGTGGTGGCCCTGTATAATGTACGTTTGTATATGATTGATCAATTATGTCTACTGTAATTATATGACGTGCGATCGTGACACGATGCGAGTGACGTGGGAAAACACTAGATCGATGCCGTTCAATATTGAAAGACACCAATAATAGGTTAATTCGAAAGAAATAGTGCAATAAAACGATTCAATAATTCGTTTACTTATCGTTGATTCAGTAAACGTTGTCAATCGAAAACCGATTATAGTAATACTTTGCACGTGTCATTTAAAAAAAAACTTTATCATTTCAATATTTTTCTAAAACGCGCACGATATTGATATTACGTAATGAAGGTACTTACCGCAGTAGATTTTCCGCACCTTCTCGTAACCGTAGCTCTCTATCCATTTGCCGATTCAATGCAGACCTGGCCCTTTGCAACTTTGCTCGGCATGTGGCCGCCTTCGGATCAGTGCCCTACGATAATACATAATTAAATATATGAAATAACACGTCGTATCAAGTAACGAGAAATATGTGTACCACGAAAAAGGTGGTTGGTCCCCTATGGTGATATACTTGCATTGATAGGACAGAATATTATCTAGTAACATATTTTTATGATATGCAATTATTTATTACTTCAGAATCTGATAATCACAAGATTTTTTCAATCGTATTCTAAATAAAAAATCATTATTTTTGTTTATTGTTCAATCCTCAGTAGATATAAACCGAACTATATATTTTATTCATGATAAAATGATCTTATTATTTTTGTTAGTTGGAAATTCACTTTAAATTTTATTACGTAATTTTAAGGACTCAAAAGTATAAAAATATGTTATCAGATTATTCATTATTGTAATCCGTGTTAAGATTTGTTCTAAACTATGTGGATGAATTTTAAAAGTTAAAACTTTAGAGTAATAACGACTAATATCTGAACTTGAGTTTTAATAAAGAATGCACTTTTTTGCATTTTAGGTTTAGCATAATGCTTTCTAATAATTATAAATTTTAATTTGTACGTGTATAAAAAGGAATTAAATAGGTAATGTATATTTTACTTTGCACTTAGGTTTTATAAAATGTAATGTTTTTTATAACTACTTATAATCTAAAAACTATAAATAATGATAAAACAAAACAAAAATATTTTAAATATAATACATAATTATAATAAAATAACTTGTTAATAGTTAAAACTATCATCTATATAAAACGATATTACGTATAATATTTTAAAAAGATTTTATTTTATATTAAAAAAGTACCAACAACTTTTTTGTATTTTATGTCTAGTCATTGAAAAAGATTCACTATTATCATTATCCATAATATTGTTAGTTTATTTGATAAAAACAAAACTACATAAAATGCTATTAGCTTATTTGAACTTGGTAATTGAATATTGAAAGACTCGTGTGAGATATATATGAAATGCAACACATTAATTGAAAAAGCCAGGAATTGACGTCTGTCAATTAATAATAATTAATTGTTGACTTAAAACCCTTAGGATCGTGTACATCCGACACACAAGCCCATTCCTGTTTTTTTCAATGTACACATATACAAATATACATAGTACACACAGGCCTCGAAATCATATAGTGTCAACGCCAAAAAATGCCATAGTTTTTGCTAATTTCGATAACCATTTCGCTATTTCATATCATAATTTATAAACGTATAACGGTTGACCGAATAAACCGAACCGTACACGCGTTTTATCGCATAATGTATCAATAGAACGACTTCAACGCGCTAGTGTACAATTATACAAATTTAATTTCAATAATTATCGAACAAATGCGTACTTATAAGAAATATTTCCACGGTCACCTATTACGCACGCTCGTGCTCTAATATTCGAACCGAGTTTGGAATGCGGAGATTTTTCAGTGTAAATCTAGTGGTATAGCGTGCAGTGGAAGCAACGGCGGCAATAATTTCAGGTGGACCGTTATACGAGCAGTTACACGGATTCCGGTGTGTACGAGGAGGCCAGCGCGGGGATCAATATCTCGTTATTCCAATATATATATATATATATATATATATATTATACATGTAAACTTTTTAATGCGTTTTCTTATAACTATTGTTTATCCACGCCTAAGCGGATACTTCTAGATACATAAATAAAAATAAATAAATAAATAAATACAGCACAATAGTAAAATTGATACAGTATTTAAGTGGATATATCATAATAATAATAATAATAATAAAAAATAGGTACATAAACAACGTAGATTATTAGATCGCGGATGGACGGACGAATGACCGAAATATACTAAAGAGGCTTTGACGAACCGCCGCCGCCGCCGTGAATAGATGTACATCTTTCACTGCACGATCTGTGTGTACCTATACATAATTTATGGTTAAACTTTCTCGTGATCGCTATAATATTATTAATTCGTCGCGTTGATCTATTGTAATACGCAGACGGATGGGTAAAAACCGTAAGAAAAAAATAAACGAAATGGGACATAACTCTAGGCAAACGCAGATGGGAGGAACAATATTTTCCGCGTTTCCGTCTGTTACCGTTGTCCCGCCGTTCAGTGTTGTGTGAAATAGTTCGCAATCGTCGCGTTTGTTGTTACCGACATACGGTGTTGTAAATTTTTATCGCACCAACAACGGCGGCGACACAAGTGCCTATGTTGTTGCCGCCGAGATTGCAATGGAAGTACGGTTACCTTTGCGATGGCCCGATTCTGCGCCCTGGTCACGGCCGAAGCTGCCATTACGGTTAGTCTGCCACCGGATTGCCTGCTTTCGATCAACCGACGTACCACTCTATCTTGCAGCGCCGCTATCACAGCGGGAGAACATCACTGAGGGCGACCGAGCGTGATGAGACTCGTCACAGAAACGAACGGATCGCTGCAACGTCGTAGACTGACTGTTCGCGAACGGACGACCGGTCGGCGGTGCGTGCGAGCGGCGTAAGCGGCTGTACCGTCGTCGTCCATTCTCTCCCCCACCACGTACCCGTCGAGGACGTCCGCGGCGGTGATTGCGTCGATCGTGGATCCGCAGCAACGGTCAGGAGAACGCACGGGAATACCGGCTGCGGTGGCAAGAGAAGTGCGGCGACAAAACGCGGCACGGCAAGACGAAGATACAGGTGGTGGTGGAGGTGGTGGTTGGTGGTGGTGGTGAACAGGTATCCGCCGCCGTTTCTAACCGTATCTACCACAACGCGTGAGTGTGTGTGTGTACGTGTGTACGTGTGTATAAGCTTACGCCGGACGCGGAGAACACATACCACTACCGAAATACATGAGAAGGAAAAAAAAATTAAAAAACATACACATGCGGACGGAACGAGTACACACCTGCCGCTTCTGCTGCTACTTCTTGCTCGTTAACGATTTCTGTTTCCAATGTTGTTTCCCGTACGGTGGCCACAATGGGCGAGCTAACTATTACAATAATATCGTGTTATTTTCATCGGCAGCACACCGGTTCACATACAGACACACATTCTCTCGGGTCGGCAAACCGCCGCGACACGGATAGACAAGAGTAAGTTGTTGCCGCCGCGGCCGCCGCCGCCGCGATCATGTCGTGTTATGTGGGTCTCTTCTGTTTACAAGTCTCTCCTCTCTCGCGCGCGCGCTCGCTGCCGTTCTGGGAAAAATGTAAATATTATTTTATAGCAGGTGCCTGCACCCGATGCTCTGCGTCCGCCGGTAAGGCCGAAGAAAGTGTGTGTCCGTACAACGATTACCACGGTGCATAATATTATCATTATTATTATACGTCCGCTGCGGTCCTGCCCATCGACCGAAAACATATTCTGTTATCCTTCAGCAATGTCGGCCAAAGCTAAAGGTAGATGATTTTTTGGTTTATTTCACCGTTCCGGCCGGGCGATAACGTATTACCATTCGAAATACTTGCTAATGGAGTTTTCAATGTATTCCACCGGTAACATCAATGTTTTTCGACATAACAGTTGTGTATGATAGATGCCTCCGCGTACGTGAAGCTTTTGAACGAATATTTTAGTATCAATGCTTCCAGCTGCGGTATTGCTGTAACAAAGCATACACAGACCACTGTGGAACAAGACAATTGTATTTTCCAATTCTACCATAGTTACATTATTCCAATGTTGATCACTAAACTATACCTATACACGCCTATGTGATGTAGAAATACATTACAAACACAATACAAGTTTATTAAATATTGATATCGTTTTATAGTATTATACGGATGTATTATAATAGTTCGATAAATTTCACGGGTAAAAATAATAACTGTTTACTTAGGTAAATTTCACTGATGTTTTTTATCTATGTAAATTCTCAAAAAGTTATTATTTTTAGGTTAAATTTAGTCAATACAAAGTGTATTTACATACTGCGTAACATGGTTTTGAAAAATGTAGTTTTAAATGATTTATTTGTACACTACCAAGTTTTTTTTTTATTATTCTATCGTCTATTCTTCTTTTGAATTTCGTATACTGTAGTCGAAGTATTGTCAACTGTCAAGTCATATTGACTGAAAAACAAACGGGCTGAATATTTCTTAATAGCGGTTTTTTAAAATTAAATATGAGTATAAAGCGTGTAAAGTGGTGCTGAATATTTATATTATTACCAAAAACTTTTATTGTACAATATTTTATTATTCTAGTTTTTTTTTTACTATCGGTGATCGGTGTTACGATATGTTTATAAATATTGATTAATTAAACATTTTTTACGCTATTGTTACTTATATATTTTTTTTATAATAGGTAAAACGATTTAACAAGTTTATAAAAAAAAAGAACCGGATGGGCCTCGCTCTGTTGTACACTTGGAGGTGAAGTGCGACTCTTCATAGGATAGGTCATTATAATGGATTTGTTAAATTTGAATTCAATGATAGGTATCATTGTATACGAAAAACGATTCTGAACGGAGATGATATGTTTGTCTAGAATATAATACAATGTAATTTATAAATATTATAATAAGTATATTTTATTTTGAAACGATAAATATATTTTTCAATTAGGATGGGTTGGCAGTTGCATACAGCGACATAGTTTGTCAGTCTAGAATATTATACATTATATTATATTTTACATGTAATTTTATGTCAATATTCGATGTTTAAACACTTATAAAAAAAATTAAGCACATGGATCTTAATAATTTTTGAATGACATTAAGAACTACTTCTGTTGAATCTTCTATTAATACTGTTGGGTATGACTTAAAATGTTTAATAATTTCCACATAGCGATTCATCAATCAACATTACGGTGTGGACATATCTGCGGAACCGAACCAGACGGACGGCGACAATGACGATGACGAAAACTGCGGCAATGGTGCACGTCGGCATTCACTGTCGTTACGCGAAGCCGTTGACGAGTTAACGCAGCTCCGGCTGGTATGTACTTTGTGCAGGGCAGTAGCAAAAGGGTGGCGAAAGATGGTTGCACCCAGAGTGCAATACTTGGGAAGGCATGAAAATAAAAAAAAATACATTTCATAACAAAAAGGTTAATTTTGTATATTTTATTTTCAAAAAAACTTCATATTAATCGAAGCAATTGCTGAAAATAACATATAATTACAATATTTTTATATTAAAAAAGAACCGGATGGGCCTCGCTCTGTTGTACACTTGGAGGTGAAGTGTGACTCTTCATAGGATAGGTCATTATAATGGATTTGTTAAATTTGAATTCAATGATAGGTATCATTGTATACGAAAAACGATTCTGAACGGAGATGATATGTTTGTCTAGAATATAATACAATGTAATTTATTAATATTATAATAAGTATATTTTATTTTGAAAGGAAAAAATTTAGAAAAATCGAAAATTTGAATTGTCTATAAATAAATCAAAATATGTCAAAATACTTTGAAATCTTAACCATCTATAGAAAACGTCAATATAAAGATTTGGTGAAAATTTCAAGTTGTTGTGGTTTTTCATTTTTGAGTTAGGGCATTTTAAAAAAACCGATATCATTTGTCAGTCTAGAATATTATACATTATATTATATTTTACATGTAATTTTATGTCAATATTCGCTGTTCAAACGCTTATAAAAAAAAATTGTGCCTAGTATTTTGTTGGAGCCAAATATTTTTTATCACCGATTGTAAAAATAAAATGTAAAAAAATCGAATATTTTAAATGCCTATAAGTGGCTTAAAAATCAATATTATATTTTGAAAAATATATGACATAAAGGAAATACCAATCTTAACAGCTGGTAGAAATTTCAAAAATCTGCGACTTATATTTTTTGAATTATAACAAATATTTAAAATCGTTTGAGAATAAATCGCTATTTTATGCAATTTCGTAAATATTTAAATTTCAAACAGTCATAAAATTTTTTCCTCTAAGTCCGGTATAAATTTCTTTAAAGATTTTTGAAGAGTAGCTTATAGATAACCTAGTGTTAAAATTTTAAACCTTAAGTATGAACAGAAAAAATTTTATGAATTTTTATCTACAAAATAACTTGCAAATTTTCGCAATTTTTACATATTTCGTATAAATTGGAACTTTGAGCACTTATAAAAAAAAATTGTGACTTACGATTTTAGATTTTTTTTATCAGTTAAGGAACAACTTATAAGAAACCTTGTATTAAATTTTCAAGATTTTCTGGCCGGCCAAAAAAATTTAATCGTTATTTTAAAAAAAAAAAATTAAAAAAATTGAAAATTGAAATTATCTATAAATAGCTTAATAAAAGTCAAAATACTTTGAAAATTTAACGGTGTATAGAGAACGCTAATCTAAACATTTAGTGAAAATTTCAAGTATTTACATCGATTAGTTTTTGAGTTATAGCAAAATAAAAAATTTGATTATGTCGAAAACTGGTTTTGCGTAAAAACTCCCGTTTTTCCCAAAATTTTTTAGGGTTTTTCCCGTCGCATTTAAAAAATATTGATAATTTTTTACTTTTGACCCCCCTAAGTACCAAATAGATTCACTTTCCTTTCAGAAAAGTTGCTACATAAGGCAATCGAAGCATTTTTACTGCCAAAAAAGGTGTCGTCAGACACAACAAAAAAAAAATAAAAAAAAAAAAAAAAATTAAAAACAAAAAAAACACACATCATTGTAAAACCAATAGATTCCATCACTCCGTTCAGAATCTAAAATATGGCTCTTATACGTTAACCCTGTACTGAGGGCATACACAATAATTGTATAATACTATTACATATATAGATTACAGTAGTCTTGATAATTCGAAATTCAGAGAACCTTGTTCAAATGCAATTTATGAAGGTTTTCAATTTACCGAGTATTCGAATAATCGAGGGGAAAAAATAAATAATTCGAATTAACGAAAGGTGGACAATTTGATTACATACCTTAATTTGTAATTTTTATTATATATCATGTATTTATTCTGACATATACTATTACATGTTATTATATGTTATTAAAAAAATCTGTTAGTTTTTTTGGTGATCAATTTTTGGTCACATTCTGGTTCAAAGCTTTTGTTTTAGTATAGTTAAAAGCGTAAAAACTGGAATACAAAAACGTAGGACAACGTATTTTTTTTCATCAGTTTCAGCTGTCTTAATTACTTTTTTTTATCGGTGAGTGACAAATACTTGTACTTTACGAGACCTATATTCATAAGTGGATCAAAAGAGAGAACACTAGGGGCAAGTACACTCTGGAAATAAATAATGCTAAAAATAAAGTATACTTAGAAAAACTAAATAAAAGCTAATTACATCCATTTAAGATCCATTCACTAACCCAATAATATTATTATTATATAAAAAAATAAAATATATATAATAAATTATACCATTATCTAAAAAAAAATATAATCGAATTTTAATTTATATTTTACGGATCTCATGATATTAATGCATTCTCCTAAGAGTCACAAAGTGCAGGTTACCGACCCCTGCTCTAAGGTAACAACATATGGCGTATGGTCGGTGACGTTAGTCATCAGTCATACTCATATATACACCCGTGTAATGTTATTACTTAAATTATTTTCCCATCGAAGTCATCTCACTACGATTAAAATAATTAGGTACAAGTTTCACAAGACCTGAATATTTATCTAATTGATGTAAGTTTCCTACTTTTTTTTTTTTTTTTTTGTACGAATAAATATTATTTGTATTGGGGTGTAATTTTTATAAATAGACACAGGGTGAATAAATGCCTATCACAGTCACTGTACACCAGGGATCGGCAACTGGCGGACTTCGGTCCGGATCTGGACTGCAGAAGGCAAAACTTTGGACCCCCGTCAACATATTGTACTTGATTATGTTACTACTTATATACTGTAAAAGCATATAGTAGATTTTATTATACTAGAATGAAATTTTTTTATTAGATCTCATCGAATTATTATTTTAATCTCTATGACTCGAATATAAATTACTTGCCGACCCCTGTTATATACTATCATATTTATACGCTTTATTTAAAATCCATTATATAAAAAAAATAGCTATTAATCAG
Source organism: Sipha maydis (assembly GCA_034509805.1). Classification (NCBI taxonomy): domain Eukaryota; kingdom Metazoa; phylum Arthropoda; class Insecta; order Hemiptera; family Aphididae; genus Sipha; species Sipha maydis. Next base: position 81,677 of record JASXSY010000549.1, on the reverse strand, counting down.
TTTCTTTCTAGATTCTAATTAATTTTTCTAGTTTTCTACCAATGTGTATACACCAGAATTGAATTCTAATAAAAATTAATCTATTGTTATAATAAATATTATTTTTTCTAATTGGTTTAACAAAACAAATATAGTTATTTCTGTAAACAATTTTTTAATTATTTTATAATTTTTAGTTATTTTTCTAACAAAAAATTTAACTTCTTTGGGTGATACTGCTCTTACAAAAAAAGTGTTTTTAAAATAAAATACATCTTTACCAAGTAGTGCTTCTATTGAACGTATATTTAATGTAGAAAATGAAGTTATGATTAAGAAACGAGAGAAAATGACTGATACAAATTTGAAAAAGTATTAGTGACTAAATGTAACAAGACGTAAATGTTTTTCATAAATAAAGTGAATTAGCAAAATATAGTAAAGAAAAGTAATAATAAATCAATGTATTTACGACTTAAAAATGTAAAAACTATTTTATCAAAAAATTGTACTTTGAACAAAAAAAAAAAAATGTAATTAAAATATAATATTCTCAAATTATTGAAATCATTTTTCGAGTACTCCATAATGAGTTCTAAATATTATTCGAATACGTATTCTGAATTACCTATAACCATTTATTTTTTATTTTAATACGAATAATAACAGTATTCTTTATAATCCTGCATTTAACTACCACAGATAATATGTTATTCGTAATATTAAATAAGAATTTAAAAGGTTCTAACGTAATTTATTTTGTATTTCTTATCATACTTACATGTAAAAATTTATTATACTATACCTATACATATCTATACTTGGTAAGATAATTTTTAAAAAAAACATGTACTATAATACTTACTGTCAGTTGAATGACGACTGATTACAGATTATATAATATATGTAATATATACGTTTAAATACGTGTCATAGACATAACTGAATGTTGATAACTTAAATTATAAAATGTCAGTACATTTTTAATGAATAATACAATATTCAATACTTAAATTCTAATAAATCAAATGCTGTAAACAAAAACTTTTTTGTGTACTTATTCACTGAATTTTACTCAAGTATATCGGTAAATTCCACATAAATAGTAAAAATTAAACATTATTAGTAATTATATTATAGATATAAAATATAGATAGGTACCACTTATAGCAGGTTTATGTCTAATAAACAAATAACAGTTTATTTTGATTAAACTACATTATAAAAACTAAATGAGTAGGTACGTCATATGTATAATATAATTTGGTTCTATATGGTTACATTTAGGTATATACATTTATAACTTTCTAAATGCACTTTAATATATTATGTTTTTACTTGTCACCAAAATATACATAGTAATTTCTTTTTCTTTCAGTTAGGTACATGTTTTAACTAAATGATTAAAATAAAATGTACTCATTAAAATTTTAATTCCTTATAATATCCGTTTCATTATGCATTTGGTTTAATTATAATTTTAATAAAATTGATTTTAATCTCATATTCGAGATGTAAATGATACATAGATACCGTAAATTTCTGTATCTTCATGTTACCGTTTTCAGCGTTTGTTCGTACATAATATTATCAAATAGGTAGGTATTGTTAATGAATAACGAAAAGTTATAAATTTTTCGCTATTATACATAGTTAAAAATATTCAATAGATGTATGAGTCATTATTTAAAAGAAACGAGTTAACTATGTAGTACTAAAAGTGAACATAGATATGAATAATTACATATTTTTCATAAAAAAATGAATTTAATTCACTTCAAAATTTAAATTAGTTTTTCGAAATATGAAGAGAATTGCAAATCGCGATACTCGAGGATAATGTTTTTTCGTTAAATTGCAATAGGTATTAGATAATCGTGGGCAAATAACTGAGCGTGTGAATCGTACCCTCATGCCTATATTGACAATTCTAGTAAATGAATGTATAGCATCGGTGTCATAAACGAGGTTATTCGAACGAGATCGAAACAAAATCACATAGTGGAAGATAACGAAATATACTCCATTTGAGTTGTTTAATAGATAGTAGCCAAATTTGGAGGTGTCGTGTCGATATTCTTAAAACTACCTTCGGATGAGTGGCACAACCCAAAAGAGATGCAAGGCAATATGAAAGAGCAATTTCATTACATACCTAAAGAATTATTTACATAACTTAATGCCAATAATCTCAACATTACTTAGCTAGTTAGGTACATCTTACAGTCTATCAACTAGCCTATTTAATTATATATTATTCAATACAAGTAATTTTATTGAGTAACGTGTTATATAAATACAAGTCGTTAATTTAAAATAAATTTATATCATCATTATATTATTTATTTTATTTATTTATCATTGAAATAATCACGTTCTACAAATTTAAACCATAAATAAATCACCTAAAAAAGTATAAACAGTTTTAAATAATACACACATACACACACATACACACACACACACACACACACACACACACGTACACAAACGAAAAAAGGTTCATCATTGTGCAACCAAAATTCATAACTATTTTAAATTCATAATACAGTGAAACCTCTATTAATGGACACCTCTCAATAGTGGACTCTTCCCAATAGTGGACACTTCTAAATTCCCCGGTAAAAATGTATGCGTAATAGGTTTTTTCAATAGTGGACAACTCTCTATAGTGGACAATTTTTAATTTCCCGTGGCTGTCCACTATATAGAGGTTTCACTGTACTATATTATTAACATATTTCTCATACAAATTAATAATACTATTAATATAATTTCTAATAATGACATTCAATTGTAATCTGAATGCTATATGAAATATAGGAAATCGACGTAATATATAATGCAATTAACCATATAAAATGAAAAAAACATTAAAAGTAATAGTAATTTCAATTGTTTATTTACTAGTTAATAGTATGTACTGATGTAGTATTATGATGAAATTTAAAAATATGTTTTCCGTACATTATTTTCTCACTTGACTTATTCTTATAACACCTTTTTTTTATCAAGAACTAAAAATCCTTGACTAATTAAAGTTGTATCTATTGGTAAATATATTAAATTATTAATAACGTATTTATTTTTCTATAAATAAATAAAGAAATAGTTTACATACTAAACTATGAGTATTATAACCATTTATTAATTTTATTTTTTATCTTATGAAACGAATACTTTTTTCATCGGTTTCCTCTTTTTTGTGAAACTATTTAAAGTGTTGTTCTTCTAAATAAAATTTGTAATATTTAAACTTTACAATGAGATATATCAGTAGCATAAAAATAAATGAGTTTCATTGTTTACCAACCGTTAAAAAATAACTAAGAACAGTGTGAGAGCAGTTACTTATGTGTTAGATTTGTATCTGTTGATATTGGAAATATATGAGATTCTTTTGCATCCAATTTATATATTTTAATCTAATTGTTTTCCGTATTTAATTGACTACAAATAAGACATTATGTAGATAATTTCGGCGGAAGACATAAGCGCCAAAATAAGATAAGAAAAAAAAAGTCGTATCGAACAAAAGCGCCAAAATCGTATCGTTCATAAGCGCCAAAATGGGATAAGAAAAATAAGTCGTATCGTACAAAAGCGCCAAAATCTTAGGTACCTGTGAGCCATGGTTAATAGAAATTAAATAACAGATATTAAATTATTAAATTCAACTTTATATTATATTATATAGTTCATTTCATTCATTCATTTCGAAGACCCAAGCTTTGAATTTTCCGAAACCACGATTGCCCTAAATTAAATTTACAACATTTTATTTTTGAGTTTGGAAAAACTGCTAAAAATCCATCATGTGCTGCTTTTTCAAAATCAACTAAGAGTGTTTTTGAAGAAAATTCTAAATTATAGTTTTCACACAATTTTTGTATGTATTTCCACATAGATTCGTAGCAATTTGATGTTTTACTTGGTAGTAGACAGTAAATTAAATGTAAATATCTTCCATAGCTATACATTAAACTTTATATCATACTTTAATTTATTATCAACATAATAATATTAATATAATATAATTTTTTAAGATATAGACATTTTTAAATAACTACCTAATTAATATTTATATAAAATATTAATTTTGGCGCATATGATATGTAATTTTTACACCTTTAGCGCTTATGCCATATGTTGGGTATATCAGGTATACAACATTAAATTGGCGCTTATATCCTACAGATTTTGGCGCAAATGATAGGTCATTTTTGTACCTTTGGCGCTTATGTCATACAGCCGATAATTTATAATAAAATAATTTGTTAGTCATAATGTTGATACTGATATATTACTGACTGTAGGATTTTCAATAACCTGTCGTGGTTCATGTCAGAAATAATTCCATTTTTATTTATCATATGTGTAAAAAAATAATTTTTATAAATGATTTGCCCTCAATCAATTTGTAAACTTAACTAAAAATTATAATAAAAAAAGAATAATATATAAATTAAAATAAAAATAATTTAAAAAGTAGCAGTTTTTCAGCCTTGAACCTACATCATTTAAGTAAATTATATTTTTATTTAATACTTAATAATACAGAGGATTTTGTTGTCTTAGGTTTAAAGACAAGTATTTAATATTCAGATCGTTTATTTATGCTATTCATATGAGAAAAATCTTAAAAAAATATACATTTCAGCTCAAGTCATCGATTCTGGGATGTCTGACTTTCCATTTAATTAACATACCTATCTACTGTATAATGTATTTATTTTACATTTTAATATTGTGTTTTTCTTTTACTTTCTCTTTTGATAACAAGATATTAAATTAATACATATTAAATGATTACGATTTAAATACTAGTATACACTCGATGTGATTCATTAGGTCGAAAACTAGAGTCGATGGTTTAGTGATCGAAATTATAGTTCGAAAACACATGGTTGAATATTTTATTAATATAATCGAAATTTGTTGAGGCTGATGAGCTTTTTGGTCAAAGTAAATACAGCTATTAGATTTTTGATTAAATATCTAATAATTTTATAGATGTGGCTCGTATTTAGGTTTATTGTAGTAGACCCTACTTTCGTAAGACTACATAAATTAATCAAAACATTACAACCCGCTCAATACGAAACTAAAGGAGAAATTGAGATGTTACTTAATAGTCGTGATATAAAAATGAAAACTAAAGTACAATTCCACAATATACGCTTAAAATTTGCGCTACAATGACTCTTAGCTGATCCCGGTTGTGATTTGTTGGAGTACTTAATAGGAATAACTTTAAATTTTAAACTTTAATTACTTATTAATTATTGTATTATAATAATTACAATAATTATATTAATACTTATTGTAATTATTATAATACAATAATTAATAAGTAATGAAAATTTAAAATTTAAAGATATAAATAAAATATAATTTATTTATTTATTTATAAGATATTATAGATACTATTATAATTATATTAATACTTATACTAGTATCTATAATAATATTGGTATTTCGTCATTTCGACGCATTTTATTATACTTTTCCAATGACAATAAATAAACAAATATATTAAAAACATTAGGTATATATTAGTAAAATTTATACCTATTTATACCTATAACCTATTATATACCTATTTATTTATTAGTAAATTTATTTATTACATTTTGTAAAAATTTAAACAATGGTCAAGAGTAGTAATGTTCAAGTCTCAGAAAATACTCAGCGTAGTGCTGGCGTTGTGTCTATTTAAATGTCCGATGAACATTTAATAATACAGATAGTATTAAAGATAAATTTGATGAAGCTTATCATATAATTATTATTAAAATTAATATTAATATATATATATAATAAAATGTGTCAAAAATGTATTGCGTCGATTACATACAATTGAAATATTTTCTTATCGAGCATTGATAAAATGTTATTATAAAACGCGTCGAATTGACATTCGTCGAAATGTCGATACGTCTAAATTGCACACATCGAAATGTCGTATATGTCCAATAATTGGATTAATAATAATAATAACAATAATTATTAATGTCTTGCGTCGAATTTACCGCATTCATGTAATATACATCCAAATGACGTAGGTACGTTCAATAATAATTATTTCAATACTCGTATTTTATTACATTATTTAATAATAACTTAATCGTTTTTTTTCAAATAACATTTTTTACTTGTATGGGTTTTTTTTTTAAATAATTACCTCAAAATATGTATTTTTCGGCAATAATATACTTCGATCACTTGAATTGCCGATATTGTATTTTTTGATTAAAAATGTGTTTGACCTAATGACATTTTGATCACTAGACTTTTGATCAAACCACCTCCACTCGTATATAATAATATATATATATATATATATGTGTGTGTGTGTAAATGTATATATATTGTTATCACATAAAATAAATATTTATAAGAAGTTGGACGAAAAATACGGTATAGGTGAGTTGATTCCCGAGACCTTTTTCATGTATTAGTTGATTCCCGGGTCCTTAAGAGGTACGTACGAGTTGATTCCTGGGTCATTAAGAGGTACGTACGAGTTGATTCCCAGGACATTATATATTTTATTCAATATTTAGTAAAATATTCAGCCTATTAGCATAACCCAAGAAACACCATAAGGAGGTTGGCTAACAAGTTTCTCAAAAATGTTGTTTTTTTATATTTTGAAAATCATTTAATTTTTATTTATTTATTATTTATTGAATTATATTATATTTATTATTATTAAAAACATTTAGTTGTAATTAGGTAAACAATTATTATTAAAAACATTTGGTAGTAACTAGGTAAAAAAATATAAAAAATTTAATAATTTGGTAAACATTTGTAGCACATTGTTTTTATAAATTGGTATCTGGTAATAAGATTACCAGTATACCAAAGAGATCTCTTCTCTTAAAAAAATTTGTTTTTCTTGATGTTATTTAGATTTTTTAGTTCTATTACTTCTGCATTTAATATAAGTTTCAAATTGTACTTCTAACAGCTCATTTATAAATACAAAAATATTTGGGTGCCCACTATAGAAACAACTGTTGAGCTTAAAGTGAAAACTCTCACAACTATTCGTAGTTCTATTTAAAGTGGTTTAAAATTGAGCCCATATAATTGGTGGAAAACTAGCTTCTGGAGAAATATAATTGTCAAATATGTAGTCCATAAACTCTTCAATTCTTTCGTCTCCTGTCGGTCGAATTGCCATCAACCCGTCTGTAAAGCAATCAATAACTTCTATTGGCCTTAAAAAAGATAGGCCAAAAAATTACCGGTCTCGTTTTCTGAACTAGTATCTTTGTAAATTGCCGAGAGACCTAGATTCTGAATTTTCCGCCACCAACTTTGGGCTGGATGAAATCTGCACCCTCGTATTTGTGGTGTTGACGTGTAATGACTTTTTTTTTTTGTAAATTCGCGCGTGGTCTCGGTGGACATAAGAGCGAGTTGTGTGTGATGGTTGAACTCTTTACGGCCGTAAACTCTTTACACGTGCAATCTATTGATAATTGATATACAACAATAGGGAATCAACTCGTACGTACCCTCTAATGACCCGGAAATCAACTCAACGGTGTCGGTGCAGGTAAACAGGTACCCGGGAATCAACTCGTACGCAGCCGAAAAATATAGGTTACTTTTTCAAATCTAGAACATCGAACGTACTTAATGACTAATACATGTTATACCTAAAAAGTCTCATTGAATATATTTATAGGTAATTATTATTTATTTTATAATATTTCTACTCACATATAAAATTATAAAATTATTTGTTGATTATTATTATTATTACAATGGGTTATGGGTGGTATTATTTATATCAACACATATGCCATGTGCCCACCTGGTAAATATGATTATAATTTTAATAAAATACCTACACTTCCATTGTAAATAGAGAACAAATGTAAAAGAAATGATTTTAAATTATTATTTCGTACCTACATGCAATTATATAAGAATAAAGCATTTATTAAGTAGGTATACAATAAATTGAACTCACAATTTATTATAAAATTTAGGCTACGTCAACAATAGATATGTAATTTATATGGCAATGAATAATGAATACTCGTGATAGATAAAATAGCCTATACGTATTGTTATATGTTTATGCGTATGTAGACATCCTATCTTAGCAATATTTGTAACGAAACGAACATAAAGTAGTAAGTATGCTGTATAATATTCCTACTAACATATAATATAGAAATTATAAGTACTAAATCATAATTGTGTTTGATTTAAAAATATATTATGTTATAGCCAAATGATCAATTGTATTCAATTAATTTAATGTATTGCCGTGTAAATCTATGGTGGTACGTTCATAAATCATAATAATTTTCTATAATAATCATTATAACATTTATGTTGTGGAATTTTTTCGTTAGTCACTTTTAGATTCTGAACGGAGTGAAGAATGTATTGATTTTACAATGATGTGTGTTTTTTTTTTTTTTTTATTTTCAATATTTTTTAAATGTAACGGGAAAAACCCTAAAAAATTTTGGAAAAAACGGGAGTTTTTACGCAAAACCAGTTTTCGACATAATCCAATTTTTTATTTTGCTATAACTCAAAAACTAATCGATGTAAATACTTGAAATTTTCACCAAATGTTTAGATTAGCGTTCTCTATACACCGTTAAATTTTCAAAGAATTTTGACTTTTATTGAGCTATTTATAGACAATTGAAATTTTCAATATTTTAAAGTATTTTTTTTTTAAACAACGATAAAATTTTTTTGGCTGCCCAGAAAATCTTGAAAATTTAATACAAGGTTTCTTATAAGTTGTTCCTTAACTGATAAAAAAAAATCTAAAATCGTAAGTCACAATTTTTTTTTATAAGTGCTCAAAGTTCCAATTTATACGAAATATGTAAAAATCACGATAATTTGCAAGTTATTTTGTAGATAAAAATACATAAAATTTTTTCTGTTCATACTTAAGGTTCAAAATTTTAACACTAGGTTATCTATAAGCTACTCTTCAAAAATCTTTAAAAAAATTTCTTCCGGATCTAGAGGAAAAAATGTTATGACTGTTTGAAATTTAAATATTTACGAAATTACATAAAATAGCGATTTATTCTCAAACGATTTTAAATATTTGTTATAGTTCAAAAAGTATAAGTCGCAGATTTTTTAAATTTCTACCAGCTGTTAAGATTGGTATTTCCTTTATGTCATATTTTTTTCAAAATATTATATTGATTTTTAAGCCACTTATAGGCATTTAAAATATTCGATTTTTTTACACTTTTTTTTATAATCGGTGATAAAAAAAAATTGGCTCGTACAAAATACTTGAAAATTTAATAGAAGATTCCACAGAAGTAGTTCTTAAAGTCATTCAAAAATTATTAAAATCCATAGGCACAATTTTTTTTATAAGCGTTTGAACAGCGAATATTGACATAAAATTACATGTAAAATATAATATAATGTATAATATTCTAGACTGACAAAGATATCGGTTTTTTTTAAAATGTTCTAACTCAAAAACGAAAAACCGCAACAACTTGAAATTATCACCAAATCTTTATATTGACGTTTTCTATACATGGTTAAGTTTTCAATGTATTTTGACATATTTTGATTTATTTATAGACAATTTTTCTAAATTTTTCGTTTCAAAATAAAATATACTTATTACAATATTTATAAATAACAATGTATTATATTCTAGACTAACATATCATCTCCGTTCAGAATCGTTTTTCGTATACAATGATACCTATCATTGAATTCAAATTTAACAAATCCATTATAATGACCTATCCTATGAAGAGTCGCACTCCACCCCCAAGTGTACAGCAGAGCGAGGCCCATCCGGTTCTTTTAATTTTTTTTATTTATTTTTTTTTTTTATCAGACGTGTGAGTCCGATTCAGGCGAAAAAGTCATCACGATTTTCTTAGTAAATAAATAAATATAATGTTTCAGATGTTCATTTCGAAGAATTGAAAATGTAATACTTACCTTGAATAACCTCAATACCTATATTTTATTTCAAGTTCTTGGTAGAGTAGATGGTTTAGAATAGATAGTTATTATAACGTTTAAGTTTTCTTTTACATTTTTCTTGTAATTTAGATTAAAACCTACTATATATTAAGTATTAAGTATAAATAATTATAATTCTTAATAGTTAATCCTGTGTCTGTTATGAATTTTGATATTATATAAACGCGACCATAACCATATGACATAAACGATTACCGTTATCACCCGCAGTCGCCAGCAAAATACTATAAATTCAATAACAGTAGATTATATTATTGTGAATAATATAATAATAATATTTAATAATGAGGTATCCAATAATCGCCTATTGGCTATTAACCTACAACCGAGTAACCGGAACCTTGTAGTTACTTTTACTGTACCTAGATCTACTCTTTTAACTCACCTTTTGTAGTCACAAATGATTTACTATACCTACCATAGTAATTATGTCCTATATCTATTGTTAATTAATATTTCTTATTTCATAATTCTGCGAATGAATAGTGGACTCTGAAAGTCTAAACAGTCTGAACTGTCGTCGATTGTCGGCGTTCATGTCTATTTTAGTGTTTTATTATGATCATAATAATTTAATTATTATTCTATCGTGACACTACACGCTCCATATACACATACACTGTGCTATTAATGAACTTGATTCCATTATGCCCATTTAAATCAATGGTATAACTATGACGGGGGAAAAAAGACCATCTATTTTTAAAATATTTCCGACATTCTCTTTAGTCAATAATTTCGTTGAAATATTTTTGGATAATACCTATTCGATAATTCACAGCTATACAAACTATAATTAATTATTGGTAAATTATAAATTATACGGGTGATACTTTCCTTATGCATAGTATAAAATATTCTAGGAAAAAATATAAATTAAATAATAAATAATATTGAAAAGTTCAAACAAAATATGGTATAATTTCTTTGAAAAATGTACTTTTTAATTAAAAGTTATAACCGAAAAAAACCTAAAAAAATTAAACTTAAAAAATTGGGTTCGGGTTTTGATCAGGTTATTTAAATATATGAAAAAATGGTTATGGTTTAGGTTCCGATTTACAATAACTACAAGGTTCCCGGTTCTATAACCGGTTATTTTCGGTCCGGTTACAGTCCCTGACTATGTTATTCCTTAATTTAATTAATTTAATATATTTGATAATTGATATTTATTAAATATACCTAGGTACACGTTTTGTTAAGATAGGATCCAAAAGTATTGTAAGCAAGGTCTGCGCATGCCTAGGGTTATACGTTAAATTGACGAACTCAATGATTAAATAGTACATACATCTATTTTTACATATAATTTTTTACTAACCTTTTTTTAACGTTTTAGAATAAATGTGTATTCATTTTTAACTTAACTGAATTAACCAACAATTGTATTACCTTTAAACTTTTTTTTATTGATGCATATTAACTTAATTGAGTTTAAAAAAAGCATTAACTTGCCCAGCCTTGATTTTTTCTGACTTCAATTATAAATCGAATAAGCTAAAGATAAAGATCGACTGGTCGATCTTTTTAAGAATATAGGTTGATCGTTATAAAAATTATATTTTCCACTATCGGTCAATTGCATAATAAATAATCAGATAATGGGGATCGCTATATTATATTCTAGGAAATTCCACAATCGGTCAGCTATGATAATTGGAATAAATGAAAGGTCCGGTGCAATAACAAGATATCTCCATTTTTTTTAAATTTTTCAGGAGACATAAATAACAGTTTTACTATCCCCCCCCCCCCTAGATTAAATGACTGTTTCAAAAAATGATTTTTATCGTTTGAATGTATATATAACAGTACATAAACTCTTATTACTTTTGAATTAATGTTTATAATTTTAATTAATTAATTTAAGTATAAATTGGTGGAGATATATGACTTTTTGACACAAAATTATAATTCATATTTTATTTTTTTTTGTTATATCTCAAAAATACTTGCAATATTTGTTCTAAAATATATTAACAATGTGTAACCATACCTATATTTATAATAATCCAACCGATCACAAACGTTTGTTAAAAGAAATTGAGGTAATTCTGTGTTTTAAGGAGATACCTGGTTTTTTGTCCCAAAATATTAATAAATACTTTGGTTTATGTGTTCCTCAAAGTAGCTTTGATATCCCTCAAACATAAAAAATAATTTTTTAAGGCTTCTTTGGTGGGAGATTTTATTGAGCATATTAGTACCTATTATTTATCACCGGTTGGTAAATGTGTAAAGTACAGTGTTTACATCATTCGGAGCAAAGACCAGATATCTCCGGAGATTTCCGGTTCTTGCCCAAAGAATGTTGAACCAGATATCTCCTTTTGTAAAATACAAGCTTATCTATCAGTCGGAGATGTATCGTTATTACACCGAAATGTAGACAAAATTTTCCACAATCAGAATATGTTAAAACATGCATTTCGAAAAAAAGTGGAAATATCTTGTTATTGCCCGAACCCTTTAATTGTCAAAATTATTGTCAGTTATAACTCGACTATCAATTAGTTGTCACGTGCAAGTGTGTAACGCGCATTGTATGTTCCGTATATTTTAATTTTTACGTTCCGAATTTATTTAGAAATTTAAATTTTTACAACAATAAAATAAATGCAAATAAAAAGTGTAAACTTATTTTCAAACAAGGTAACAGAAAGACATTACTGAACTAAACGCACCGAATTCGATTGAAGGTTCTGACGAATAACAGTTTACGGCAAGATAAGCTAAAAGCAATTAGATTAAAACTGAACCAAGAGCAGTCTGTTTTTAAAAATCAAAATAAATTGAGCCAAAATGTAACTATTACTTTATTCAAAGTAACATACTTATTAGCAACGAAGAAAAATACCATTTCCGATGGTGAGTTAATTAAAGAAACTTCTGACTCATTATTTACAGAATTCAAAAACAAAAGTGAAATTATAAGTAGGTACCATTAATTAAACTCAATTATCAAGAAATACAGTAATGCGTCATATTAGAGCCATTTTTCAAATCAAAATGTCATACCTTCAGTTTACAAATTGATGAGCCTAAACATATGGTTGATACTGCACAGCTTTCTATATTCATTAGAATGTGTTTTGTTAAGGAATAGTTTTTAAAAGTCTTATCGCCAATCGGAAGAACTAGAGAAGAAGATATTTATAAAACGTATAAATAATTTGTTGAAGAAGAAATTCTAATAGAAAAATTAGTATTATAACTGACGGGGCCTCATCATTTTATATAAAAAAAGAGATTTATTTATTTTATTTTTAATTGCATAACGTTTCCTTATTATTGTATAATTCCTCAATAAGCATTGGATGGTTCAGTTACAAATATAAACAATGTTATGAACATAGGCGTGCGCACAGGGTATGCAGGGTATGCCGTTGCATAGTCTGCGGCTTTATGTGAGGGGCCCATGTATAATATACCAGAGCATTTTTGATAATATCTTCTATATTATAAAAAAAAAATAATAAAAATTTTAGTTTTCACTTTTCTCGCGACCCGCAAGATAATCTAAACTATTAATACACTAAAGCGTAACACGTAGATATTGTTATCTATGTTGCAAGAATAGAATAATTATTATTGTTTTTATAGTTTGTAATCAAAGACCATATTATTATTATTATAACTGAGTCAGGTATCATGTCAACATCGATGTGTATAATCATGGTATAATTTAATAAGTATTATTACCATCATTGTTGTAATATGGTACTAGTGTCTGGTTGGATAGATAAGCTTTAAGTTTTGTTATCTGTGATATTACCGCCGAATGTTACTGATAGACAATAGAACGTTTACCATGAAAAGTTAAACTGTATTCCGACGAGCCGATGTTTTTTTACATAATTCGTTAATCGTTTAGAGTGTTTAGAATATTTTATTCCTTATTGACATTATTAAGTTCTATTGTTAAAATTTAAAATGTCTCAGAAGACCAAAAATTATCCTAGTGGTGAATGTTAAACTAAAATCACTTAAAACTTTGTCTACAACAAGATGGGCTTGTCGAGCGGAAGCCATTCAAGCAGTGAAAAATAATTATTCAGTCCTCCTTCAATGCTTGGCAGAGATTTCGAAGACTTCTAATTTATCGGAAATTAAAGTAAAATCAAGTGGCCTTATAAAACAAATGAAAACATTTAATTTCATATTTTCCCTTAACATGCTAAATCCAATATTACTTTTGGTGCAAAAAGTAAGTTCAACTTTACAATCGTCTGACTTGGACCTTTTAACAGCTGTTTCAATGGTCCAATCACTAAAGTCATCTTTAAAGAACCTTAGAACGGACAATGACAGTTTTAAGGAAGTATATGAAGAAACTATTAAGATTTGTAAAGAAAATAAAATTATAATACCTGAAGTGAAAAAAAGAAAACTATCTGCTAAAATTGAACAAAATTCTTCTAACTTTACTGCGGAAAACAAAATGGACGAAATGAAATGGTATGTATTTTATCCAACTTTAGATGAAATGGTTTCTGGGATAGAAAGGCGTTTCAGTCAAGAAACTTTAAATTTAATTAATGCTACAGGAAATTTAATTCAATTAAAGCTTGATAGTAATGATATTTCAATGTTGAAGGAAAAATTTAATTTGGATACTACATTTGAGTCTGAAATTAAGCTCATTAAAAATATGTCTGATACAACTTCTGTTAGAGGGTCATCAATTAAAACAATTGTAGCGTGGTTGAATTGGTTATCAGAAAACGACCGTAAAACAACATTTTCAAACTTCAATAAAGCTTTAACACAATTTGCAACAATACCTGTGACAAGCTGCTCGTGTGAAAGGGCCTTTTCCAAATTGTCCATTGTGAAGTCTAAACTTAGAAACACTATGTCACAAGAACGTCTTGATTCACTGATGTTAATATTTATCGAGCAAAAAATGGCATCAGAAATCAATATTGAAGAAGTAATAGATGAATTCAAAACATGTGTGCCGATAAAAAGAAGACTTGAACTTTAGAGTTTAGATTTTAAGTACTTTCCATGAAATAACAATACTATTAATATGTTAAAATTATTCAAAAACATTCAATATAGTATATACTTGATCAAATTTTCTTTAAATAAATATAATTCAAATTTCAAACTACTTATTTCTACAGCGTGTTGTTTAATATTCTACTGTAAAACTATGTGTGATTTCAGATTCCGAGAGAAGCAAAAAAGCTAAGTAGTATATTTTCAAAAACTCAAATTGTAAATTGAATCCTATATGTGTTAAAAAAAATGTTTAACGGCTTAGAATTGTTTTTTAGAATAAATTAAGGAAAGATTAGAATTTGTGAGGGGGCCCTATTTTCCTTATTGCATAACCTGCGAATAAAGTCTGCGCACGCCTATGGTTATGAAGCTTGTTATGAAAATTGTAAACAACATCAGAGGTAAGGCATTAAAAATACGTATATTTCATGAACTAATGGATGAAGTAGATTGCCATTATGGAGATTTATTATTACATTCTAACGTTCGTTGGTTAAGTAAAGGTATAGTATAACGTCATTTTAAAGGACTATTACCATAAATTAAATTTTTTACAAGAAATTGATAACGTTTATGAAGAATTAGAGAATATAAACTGGCTTGAAGATTTTGCATTTTTAGTTGATGTTACTGAAAAAAATTAATTTGCTAAATTTAGAGTTACAAGGAAAATAAAAATAAATTATTAATATGATATCAGATGTACAAGCATTTTTTTTAGTAAATTAGCATATTGGGATAATAAAATGAAAAATGGTGAAGTCCAGGATTTCGCTACGTTTTAAGAAACAATAATTAATTATTCTTAAAAATATTTATGCTTCTACAAACCACATAATATAATTAAATATTTACGATTTAAATTAAAAAGAAGATTTAACAACTTTAAAATACTTGAGCCAGTTACCCAGTTTATATCAAATCCATTTTTTTGGAATGTTGACAACCAATGAGCGAATTAAATTAAGAATTAGTTCAATCTTAATAAAAGAGTTTTGGAAATGGAAATAATATCGTTATAGAACGATTTAATACTTAATATTACTGTAACATGCACCATTATATGTAATATAATTGTAATGTAATTCTAACAATAATATGTACTATTAAAATAAGCCACGCGCAGATCATAACCACTAAATCAATGACCATGAACAAATTGTGAAATTACCAAATAATAACAACAGATAAGAAGCCACTTGCGGATTACAAATCACAAACAATGTCATCATTCAAATTTGACGATGAAGGCCAAGGGCAACCAGGTGGCGAAAACAAAACAATTAACTAACGAAAACAAAATCAAACAGAGTATATAAGGGCTCCGTTTTACCACAAACAGCAGACGTATCCAGCCATCAAGTACAAACACTCCGCTTACGACAGTCATATTTACATTGTTATTACTTTGCTGATTTTTCTAAGTGTAAAATAAAACTATCATACTCTATTCTTTCAAATTTAAATTATTAAACTTATATTAAAACACTTAGAAGTACTATTCAATCATAACATTATCGTAGCGTCCTCAATCCACTCGAGGCACGTTACATTACCTTAGAGTTTTGGAAACACGCAAGTACTCAAAAATACTTAAATCTACAAAACATTTTCCTACGTTTTACTGCATTATAAGTTTCGACTTGGTTATGTGAGTCAACATTTTCAAACATAAAACATTTAAAGAACAACTATCAAGAATTAAAAACAGTAATTTGGACTCATTTTTACGAGCAGATGTGTCTAATTATATGCCTACCAGAATTCTCTGAACTTGCAGAAAATCAATGCCAATTATCATATTAATAAATTAATTTTTTTTCTCATGTCGGTACTATTAGAATATTTGATTATTATTATTATTATTATAAAGAAACAATAAATAATTATTCTTTAGAGCTAGGACTTTTTTTTTGCTCATCAAACAAATCACTTCCTAAAGACCTAAATTCTCCTAGATGCTGATCATCAGGGATTTACAATTTCAAATGTAGCTCACTTGTTTGAAAAGGTTGGATACCCCTGATAAAATAAAAGTAAATTACCACGGATTATTATTCCATCGTTTACAATTATCAAATATTTAGATACCTATACCTACATGATATGTTACATTATCTTATATTATAAGATAATAAGTTTTAAATATTTATTTGTTATATTTTTATAGCATTTTATATACATTGTAATATAAAATAACTTATAATTAATCTATACACAATAATTTATTTTAATTATTTACTGTATTAACTTTATTATGAATTATTATGAATATCACATTTTTCATAATTACTATATAAGATATTAATTTAATAAAATCAACCTTATATTTTTCATTATTTAATGACTTATAAAAATATATTATGAGTAATTTAGAAGTTAAATTAGTGCAATTTTAGTATCCACCAAATAAGTTTTAGAATAGGAATTCATTAGCAATAAAACACAATTAATTACCCAACAAATTTTTTGTAATATAAAATAATTTTAAATATGCCTAGATATATATTTTTTTTTTCATAGATATTCTTTTTTTGTTTATAGGTATAATTTTCGTTTTTATATGATATTTATCAGTTATTACTTACTTAAAATATTACATTTAAAATTTCACTATTTATAGAGTAATTATAATTTTTAATTAATAAACATTTATATGAAAGTAAAATGTTTTATAAAATATAAGATGTATAATAACTATAATTATGGTAATTTTGTTGTTTCAATTCAAATATTGAGGTTTTGAAACTTAACTAAGAATTATAAAATAGGTATTTTTGCTTTGAAAATTATTTATTGTATTTTTACTTAAGACTGTAAAAAATCTGTTAAAATAATAAAGTTAATAAACTCTTATTAAATTAATTGTGCTAAGTATTAATAGTCATTATATAAATTTATAATATTGTTTTACTGTGTCCATGCAACGATTAAACGGAGTAAACTTTCAATTAGGTAACTATTATTCTTAATCAACTTAAAATATATTGATACATATTTAATGATTGCAATATCCTACAACAAGAATAATAATTTGTTTGAACATTTGTACTACTTATTTTGCTTCTTACTATACTTGAGTTAATTTGAGTGTTATATAGAAATATGACACCTTAATGTATATATATTAAAGAAAAGTTAGTTAATATTTTTAAACAGCACTGGATGTCTGGATAGATTAGTATTATTAAATCAGTATTGTTAAAAATCACTATAAATAATATTTTTTTCAAACTGTAGACATTCACTATACATATTAAATAGTAGTGCATTTTGATAAAGACATACAATATATTCAATAATATATTATTATAAATAAGATTAATAAATTCATAATCTTTAATAGTTAAATTGTAAATTTCTTTAAATCTATTTTTTTCTACTGTGTTCTAAATTAAATAATGAAAATTAACTTGAAGTTATAAATATAATTATTTTTTCATATTTTAAGTATCAAATTATTACCATTCACTACTAGCAAATAATTTTCATCAACTATAATAAATATAAAATATGTAGAATAAATAACAAAATATATTTAATCAATGAACGGTGTTGATTTTGATATTTTATTTAATACTTAATTTCAAAATTTATTTGATAACATAATAAGAAATTTAAAAATTAAATGTTATAAATATATGTTAAAATTGAACAACCGAGTTTAAATATCAGTTGCAATAGAATTTAATAACAAAACATATACAATTGGTTTATTTAATTGCCAATATAGTTGATGATCATATTGACTCAATACCCTCGAGCATATTTTCTTTTTATTATACTTTATCTCATATAAATAATTTTTATGGTATATAGTTATTTAGATGAGAATAACTTTTCATCTATAATTTCAGACAGCTAGTTAACTATTAATAAGAACAACAATATTAATTAAGAGCACAACAATGGAAATGACATTTATTAAAAATATAAAAAACTTATTTTATTTTATTACCATATCAATTAATAATGATTAAAAACTAGAATATAAATTATGTACAACAGCGGCGTTGAAAATGTTGGATTTTAAACTTGCAATGTATTGTACCGATATACATGTACATACAATACATGGTAGAGAGTCAATCAGGACATAGCCTTAGAAACATGCACCCAGTCGAATGCGGCCAACAAGGAATCCTCTCGTGTTGGAATGCGGTCCCAATTCCAATACATCAACTGCCGAGTCACTTCGTTGTCAGCAGTCACTTTGACAGTCGCATCAAAATCGTCTGGGTCGACTTTGCTGTTGCACAAGATCCCAACATAGCCGTCTGGCATGTTGAGTTCGACGCCTGTCAACGGCTTACCACGCAGCGACGCGTGCCACTCAGCGCCGTTCTCCTCGTCGGCCGTGGCCTCCGTATACGGATGGAAATATCGGTCGACCGGAGCCGTGAACGTTTGCTTATCAGAATCCGGCGAGCGCGGATGTATCTTGCACGGCAACAAGTGCAACGACTGCCGTGCTCGGACGCCGGTCAGCCCGTCCGGTGATCGTCGCCCATCATTTTTCTTGAACACGAGACTCATGTCGGCGAAGCAGGAATGTCAGAGGGATTGTCAACACGCAACGCGTTGTGTACGGAACTGGTGACAATCGGTTTGTTTGTTTATTTTTTTCTAACCGTCGTCGCGCGCGGTATGGCCAACGGAATGCATGATCAGGTGTATTATCTATTCGTTATCTATGCAGACAACATGATAATAATGGGTGATAAGAACTCAGATCGGTGATATAAATCAGATCGCGAAATCTGGACGCAATCGCGTCTCGTTTCTACGACACCACTGCCCAATCGTTGAACGCGTACGTGAATCGCTGATCGCTAATGAACACCGGGTCGGACGATCCGTACGTAGGTACGCGGTAGCATCCGATGCAACCGATCGTTGATGGGCGACCCGACGGCGTGTAGGTGAGTGCATTATTGACTGTTGTTATCATCTTGCGTTTGGTTGTAGATCACATAGTCGATCGGGCTTATATTGGTTGAGTATTTGGTATAATACACTAGCCTACTATTTTTCCTACTCACTTTACTCTACTAGTTTTAGTAAAGTAACAGTTTACACGAAGTTAATGATTTGGTAGATGAGAGTACAGTTGATGTGTAAACTCACGCCGTCATCAACATAAACATCAAATAAAAATTATAATAATCATTGCAAGTTTTTACTTTTAATAATAATATAGATATCATACTTCGTTGTCATTGTCGAAAATTATTTTTATTTTTGAAAATTATTAAAACCACTTTTTCAATGAAATAAAATTATATAAATTATCACGTAAAATACAATATGATCAAAAATATAGAATAGTAAATAAATTTTAAAAATAAATATGAAGACAAGTGCTTGGTTCGCGCCTACTATACTATACCAAAACTAGACCTGTTTACACCAGTAGAGTTGTGGTAGAGTACAGTAAAAGCAAATAGTGTGCACTTTACCAAAGTGGTAAAGTACTCTACTATTCTGATTTCTATCTTTTGTACTCTACCTATTCTATTCCTGAGTGTTTACATTATGCTAGAAACAGTAGAGTACTAACTCTACCATCGTACAATACCAAATACTCTACTAATGTAATCCCTGCTTTACTGTTAAGCCGGGTTTACATTAGTAGAGTATTTGGTAAAGTACACTAGCCTAATATTTTGCCTACTCACTCTACGCTACTAGTTTTAGTAGAGTAACTGTTTACACGAAGCTAGTATTTAGTAGAAGAGAGTGCAGTTGATGTGTAAACTCTCATCGTTACGGGTGAGGTTTGATCAACTTTGTCGTCATTGTCGAAAATTATTAAAGAAATGCCTTCAAGTGGTTAAAACTGCATTAGTAAACGATATTTTAGAATTCATTGATGAGAGTAATGAATAAAAACAAATTTGGGTTCATTTTTAGAAATTATTAAAACCACTTTTATAATGAAATAAAATGATATAAATGATCATATCAAGTACAATACGATCAGAAATATAGATTAGTTATATTATATAAGGTTTAAAAACAATAAACATAATTAAAAATGTATAAAAAGCTTAAAATTAAATACTCGTATGAATACATGTGCGGGTTTGCGTATCAACAACATTTTACTTTACTATACCAAAACTAGACTATTTACACCAGTAGAGTTGTGGTAGAGTACAGTAAAAACGGTGGTGGGGGTAAAAGCAAGTAGAGTGTACTTTACCACAGTATAATATAGATATCATACTTCGTTGTCATTGTCGAAAATTATTTTTATTTTTGAAAATTATTAAAACCACTTTTTCAATGAAATAAAATTATATAAATTATCACGTCAAATATAATATGATCAAAAATATAGAATAGTAAATAAATTTTAAAAATAAATATGAAGACAAGTGCTTGGTTCGCGCCTACTATACTATACCAAAACTAGACCTGTTTACACCAGTAGAGTTGTGGTAGAGTACAGTAAAAGCAAATAGTGTGCACTTTACCAAAGTGGTAAAGTACTCTACTATTCTGATTTCTATCTTTTATACTCTACCAATACTATTCCTGAGTGTTTACATGCTAGAAACGGTAGAGTATTCTCTCTACCGTCTTACTATACCAAATACTCTACCAATGTAAACCCGGCTTTATACATTTTTTCAATTTTTATTGTTTCACTCATTTTTGATTACTTTTTGTTTGCAGTCATCAAATGATCACCACAGCTGCTGTTGTGCCTTTCATAATTTCTAAGAAATAGACAACTTGATCTGTGACTGGAATGGCGTACTACTACTATTACCAGCAAAACCTCAGTTAGTATCATCATTATCATTATTATTTTTATTATTATTTCCTAGTACTTCACTATTCGATGAATTTAAAAATTAAAGTTATCAACTTTATGTTGTTCATTACTTATTAAATAGTAACTTATGTACAATAATCTTTCTCATACTGATTTGTTGTACTCAATGTAGCATTCTCATAGTAGGGTATACTGCATATAATTTATATTCTTAATACTACTCAAGGTTTTATATTTAAATTATGAATATTCTACATGTATACATAAGCAATCAGTGAAAAACATTCATATATTGTCAATTTAGGAAAGGATTAGATTTGAGTTATTTTTAGTTAAAATGCATGTCTGAACAATTGCATTTGAACTTTCTAATAAATCTTTGTTCCATACAATTAACATATAATATGAATTTGAATAGATACACTCATCGTAGACACCTAAATATGTATGCATATAATTAGCCTAATAACTAACCCTTTCAGATTAATTATTTTCATTTAACTCCTGTGTTTTATTGGGTAACTTGAGGATGGTTATTAATTAATTATTTAATTTATTCATTAATTAAAATAGTTATTGGCTTTATTAGTATTAATATAAATTATTAATTTATAAATATTTTTTCTTTTGTATTTTAGCGTCTTTACCTGGTCCAATTTCTCCAGAAACAACAACAGCAGAATTAACACCACCACCAGTATTACTATTATCACCACAACAACAAAAACAACAATTGAATTTACCATTGATCACGCCAATTTTGCCATCAGTTACCACTTCAATGTCAATGACACCAACTGCAATAACATCAGAACAAAATCAACAACTACCTACACCAAATACATTTATTAGACATTGCGATGATATTGGTTTGTTTCATGATCTTCAAAATATTGTGGTCATGGGTTCATTAACAGAATCATCAGGTGATATGGTTACTACAACTGTCCCTGTTACTACTAATGTTACAATGGTCACCACATCAGCATCAACTGAACAACCTATTACTTCAAATGTATTTTGTCCATCATCAACTGCTATTGTGACTACCTTAACAATGGCTAATCCATTTGATGAGACTTTCAAACAAGCAGTGTTGCAACAACAAAAACGCGATACCAATTCTTCTGAAATTATTTTCCACAACAATAATAACAATGATGGTGATTTAAATACTCCATTTATAGTCACTACCACTGCTGTTGATATATCCAATAATAACAAAAATAGTTGTAAGTACTAATAGTAAAATTAATTAAAACTGGAGTTCCAAATTAATGCAAGTGATATTTAGCTAAAAATATAAATATAACTACGTATTTTGTAATCTGTTATACCCGTGCAATAACATAAATTCAAATTACCATAACTCGGCCATTTTCAACTTAGAAAAGAAATTCAACCACCAAAATTCATTAAAAAATACAAAGAAAAAGTAATTAATGGTCAAAAATAGGTCATGCTATATAAAAAAAAAAGTTATTGTGCGCATACGCGCAATTAACTGTCACAAAAATAGTCTTAATTACTTGAAAATGTGTAAAATTATGTTTATTAGTTAGCCAAAAAATTAGAATTAAAATATATGGAGCCTATACATAGTTATTGAATGTATCCACGTATTGTGATCACACTGTATATAAAATATAAATTATTACTACAGGAAATTATTTTTTTTTTTTTTTGTTACTGTAAGCTGTATAAAATATTTCAATTAATTTAATGTAAAATATAAAGTATGTTTTCTTTTATAAAGAACAACTTACTCTTTAAAACTTATCATAACAAGTAATATATTATAATTGATAATGTAATTAAGTTTGCAATGTAAATATCTTGTTAAGCATGTTAATTTCTACAATATTTTTAAAATTTAAATGATATTAATTAACAATGTAGTCAGTGTCTAGGACTAGATTCACAGTATAGTCGATTCTGTATAATTCATATTTCTTGTCATAAAACATAATTCCTATTACGTAATGATGTCAAAGTCATATATGATGGTGCTCCTATGAATCCATGAAAAAGCTTATAATTATTTATTAATTTTTCTCCAAAAATTATGATTTTTTTTAGGGTTTAATTAATTTTTAAATAAGAATGTTTCTACAATTATTATTCAATTGTAGTTGTCATTGATATGATGTACATTTTCATATATTTGATACATAATAAAAACAAAATAATCACTTTTGTATTAAAAATACTCATTAAAAAAATATAGCAAATTTAATTTACTTGTATATACTCAACAACACATTTTGTTTTAGTTAATTATAAATCATTAATATTATACATAGTTTAATTGTGAATAGTATTTACTTATTCTTTAAACATGTCATGGTGGTATGTATATTTTAAATTATAAAAATATTTTACAGCTTTGACGACAAAAACTTCCATGGATATGGTGACTACAACTGTAGTAGCAGCTCCAACTGAAATTAAATCTTTGACGACAACTTCATCTACTATTCCTAATTCACATCAACCTAATCTGTTTATTTCAACAACAGCATCAGAAGTAAGTGAAAATTTAAACTTTTTTTCATTTATAAATATAATTTTTCATTATAATATTACTCCTACATTCAAGGTGACAGGTGGAACTGTATTAGTAATGATGGTAGAGCAACAGCAACAAAGGCAACGACATAATTCAATTGCCCTTGTACAATCCCAAAACCATCAACAGCCCTTCATCATCCCAACAGCTACTACTACAACTAGTGTTATTGACACAACAACAATGACTAGCAATTTTCAAGACTATTATAAAAATGAAGGTGGTTATAAGAATGGTGATATAGTTATTAATTTTGAAAGTGAAACAACTAATATTAAACAGGTATTAATTTTTTGTATTTTATCTACTTATTTTCTGTACTTACCAAGTGTTCGTACAATTGTACAGACTTTCATATATTTTCTTCATAATAATGATTATATCTGCTTTGATGATTCTTGTGTAAGTGAAGACATTAAAACAGAATCTATTAGGAAAACGACTAAAGGAAATACAAAAGCCACTACTTGTTTCTAAAAGACATCAAGAGCAAGAGCAGCTACAGTTGCCGAATAATATTACTCATGTCACTACAAATACTACTAGCCATGATAACGGGGTCAATGACAATAGTCAGCAAGATGAAAATGATCATAAACAGAAACAAAAACAAGAACTTTTAGAGAGGAACAGGTAGATTACTACTAACTACTAACTTTTTCTATTAATTCTTGATTTCACTTATTAATTTTAACTTTAAAATATACAATATACACAATATACCATTATTATTTTCTTATATAAATAAATGACTATTTTTTTAAGAACAAAGTCTCATTTAATCTATTCTATTTTAATCAATGGATTAGCGGTTTGGATTTGTTACATTATTTATGACATGTAAAATGAATGGTAACATTTTACCATACCTTTTTTTCTATTCTTTTAAAAAAAGAATTAATATAATTTAATCATGTTTTTTTTTATTTGTTAGTCTTTATATTTTAATTATATAAAAATAAACTACAAATTTTTAAACCTGATAATAGGTGATGTGAACTATTATGTACTGTTAAAATCATATTTATATACTCTACCTGCGTTACAAACATTTTTTTTGTAGCTAATTAGTGATTTGAATTAACAATCTGAAAATGTTTACCTTTGTTTTTGAAATAGTGAAGCACTTTTAATCTATTAGACAATATTTCTCTTAAATTATTAAATTTACTATTTATACAGTGTGATTTCTTTTAAAGGTAATAATTTTGTCCAGTGATATTGATTTAAATACGTAGGGTCTATTGAAATATACTTTTTTTTACAATTGTCTAATGTTTAACCGTTTTTAATGTGGGGATTTTGTATATTTTTTTTTTTTTTTTTGTAAATTTTTACAAATACTATTAAATCATTTAAATTTAATTTTAAGGAATAATTAACTTAAATTATGCCTTTGATATTAATATTGATTAATTTACTAAGAAAAAATTAAACAAATTAACTAAATTTTTATAATTTTAATAATTTCTTTTATTTATTTGGCTACAATAATTTTCAATAATTATCTAATTGATCAAATTATATCCCATCATACTCCATGCACGATTGAAATTAACTCATAACTTCTTCTTGAGTAGCATAATTATTGTCCAAATGTATGATTAATATAATAAATATAATAATCTGTGTTAATATTACAGGTCAGCAGCAAGGCGGTGTAGAATTAAACGAAAGCAAAGGTGGGAATTCCTCTCTGAAGAGAACCGAAAGCTAAAGATTGAAAATGGGCGATTACGCGATGCTATAGCAAAACTTATCAATCGTGATAGTGGTGGCTTACATCAACAGGTTCAACATTAAATTCATCAGCATAAAGTATCAACTTTAAATACTGATGATAGTGGCAAAGACGTTTGAAAAAATGTTGATAATTTTTATTTATTAATAACTTAGTTGTATTACATATTATATTGATATATGGGACTGATGGTATATACTGGTATTTAAATATTCTTTTTAATTATTTAAGTATGTTATTAAAAAATAATTATTCTTAATAATGACATAATCAAGTATGATATACTTTAATGATTCTTTTGTGTTCAATTTTATTGCCAATAAATTTAATTATAATTAAAAATAATATGATAATGAATTACAGTGGTACCCACTTATTGTACTTATTGTTATTATTATTGGAATCTAGACAAATTGTTCCAATTTGTTTATATACACAAAAAAAAAAATGTTTTTATTAAACTTACTACACCACTTAATGGGATAATTTATTATTTATATTTAACCTACACATTAATATATATGGAATTTCAATACATTTTTAAAATTTAATTAAATTTTTAACCAAACAATATTTGCCTTATTTTATTTTCTTATTAAGCATCATTTTTAATTAATGATTAATTAATCTAACAAACTTTAATGGTATAGTTCTAAAATGTCTTATAAGAGTTTACCACTTTAGTAGAAAATAATATGCAAAAACGGATATTCTTTATAAAAAGAAATATAAAAGTGAATATAATAATGTACTATTTAAATTAGTTTATTTCATTTATTTTGTCACATTTTTTTGGTGTTGTTATTGTTTATTTATTTTTATATAGCAGTATTATTAAGGAAGAGTGTTTTATGTTTTTGTTATTTTTTCATGTTTTAAAGATCTAAATTAAATTCTTTAAGACTTTTTTTTTTTAAGGAATAGTTTTTATGAATTGGGTTTATTAAAGCAATGTTAATATATTTATTAATATTCTTAAAAAATCATTGTTTACTTTTCTAAACATAATAACTCTGTACAATAAACAGCATATTAATGTTTTAATTAGCAATAAGTTTTATTATAAACTATTACATTTATAACCAATTAAGGAATATTGGAAAATTATTAAATATTGTACATCAGTGGTGATGAATGTTACATTTCACACGTTTTTTTGTAATATTTTTTAAATTTTCTAAATGAATGCAATTAAATATTCTTAAGAAACTATGAAACAATCATTTCTTTATAATTTAAAATGTGCATTGTAAACATGGTAATAACCACAATTTTAGTTATTTCTGAGCTTAAAGTAATATTTTATATGAACAAAAATTAGTATGGTTGTTTATTATCAATTTATTAATATAACATTAAAATAAAATACTTTTTTTACAAAAATAATAAAATTTAGTAATATTTTCATAATAAACATGATTTAAAAGTATAGAAAAGTTTATTTAATTTATTAAACAATACTTTTTATAGCTCGTTTAATATAAGTCTTTAGATGATATTTATAAACATCTGTTTTTGAAATTCTTTAATTAATTTGAATTTTACATATATTTTAAGCAAGAAGTTTATTAGAATTTAAAAATATGGAAGTGCAATAAAATAGTAAATATAAAATATTTTATTTACATTATTAATATATAATTATTTTGTTATTAGTTTGATGACACAATAATTTGACCTTCTATTTTGTATGAATTGTATTAAAAACTTCTAGATCCTGTTTTTATAATTCTATTAAATTGTTTTGATTTGACTTTGTTAGCTCATTTATAGTATTATTTTTGTTGTAGTTTTAGTTGTTTATGTTTTACTTTTTTGTGTTATTTTAAATGTTATGTAATTTAAGTATAAATTTAAAAATATATCATGTTCAATATTGTTATAATCATAGGATGTATGCACAGGACGTGCCCTATGTGCCATGGCACTATCTGAACATTATATTCTATAGTTACTATGATTAATATAAATATGTGATAAATATACACTGATAATAAATAACAAATTTATATTGTATTATTTTTTCTTTGCCCATTTCATTCTGTTGTAATATTTATATTAAGAAGAATAAAGTCAGAAAATGATTATAAATATGGTTACATAATCTTTTTTTAAGTGTATGATATTTAATAATTTAATATAATTATAAAACTAATTTAAAAACAGTGTATAGAACTAATTATTATTTTGTATTATCTAATATTGAAAGGTAATAAAAAATTATCAAAGAGGATTCCCCTCCTATTCATCTAATTATTCAATATTTCTCAAGCATGCCTCAAATTTAAAGTCTGAGCACGTCTATAGTTATAATATATTATTTGTAAGGTACTTACCATGTTTGAAAGTTAATTAAATTTTTCAGTTTATAGAATAGAATTTCTATGATAGAAATTATTTTGATAGAATTTATAGTAATCCTAATTTTCCCTGTCGTTTAATAAATTTATTTACTATATAAAGTACACATATTTTATAGATAACCCAAGATTTAATTGTTAAACTAATGAAGAGAGATTTAAAATTTCTTTTTCTTTTTTTAGAAATTTTAACTTCTTATTTTTTTCAAGCAATGGCGATTTTTCATTTCGTATTGTTCATTATGAAAATTATTTGTAATTGTGTTGTATTTATGCTGTAATATATAGTTGGAGCGCATGTCGTAAAAAATTGATTAAACAATAAACAAACTACCTGTGTACATATTAGCATTGATTATAAATAGGTACTAGACAACTTCTAGGTTCTTGTTAGTAGAACATGTTAAAATTGAATAAAGATATTTAAAAAAGTAGAGATAATTATAAAAACTAGAAAAATTAATTTGTTCTGAAAGAATTAAAATAAAAAAAAAAAATGTATTTTAAAATTTCACTCATTGCGAGATAATTGCAACATACCATGAATTTCCAAAGCTAACAGTGATAGTGTGATTTTTTCATCAAGCCAATAATATAAGCAAATGCTTCAAATTCTGAAAACTTGTTACGATCCACTCGATTGTGGGACACTTCTAGCAGTATACCTATTGATAACACATAAGTACAGTAATAGCCATTCGAAAAACTTATGGGTACTTATGTTTCCTGTTGACGACAATAGCGTTTAGAGACATATTTATATATTATATATTATAGAGACAGCAATAAAAGCTAGTTTCTCATAAATTATCGTATCGTATTTTTAATCAATTATCAAAATATTATAATCATTTTTAATGTCACAAAAAATAAGAAAACAGATAACATATGAAATAACAATTAAATGACAAAAATGAGTCTACTTGTCAATATTGATTCACATGGCCATGTATATGAACAATAACCAATTATAACTAGTCATTAACTAAACTTGTAGTATAATTTATTTTATTTTTTTATTTTTTTGTATACAGACAAAAATGAACGTTTATACTGTATTCCCTTACAATAATTTTGTTATAATTTTTAATTTTATTAGATTCTGAACGAAGTGATGGAATCTATTAGTTTTACAATGATGTGTGTTTTTTTTTTATTTTTGTATCTGACGATACCTTTTTTGGCAATAAAAATGCTTCGATTTGCTTAAACAGCAACTTTTCTGAAAGGAAAGTAAATGTAGATGGTACTTTGGCAAGTCAAAAATCTAACTTTTTCAATACTTTTTAAAAAAATCGAAAAAAACGATAAAAAAATTACGAAAAAACGGGAAATTTTACGCAAAATCATGTTTTTACAAATTACATTTTTTTTAAATTGTTGCGTGCCGTCGAATCAATAGGGATGGTAGAGGATTTAATAAATAAGATTGACTTCAAATTAAAGTTACTACATTTTATTAAAATAATGTGCGATAAAACATTTACAATGTAGAGTGGCGTGAAGGTGTTTGCTGTGTCCGAACTTAAACACATCTGACTTTTGGTCTGTTGAGGACCCCCTTATATACTAAGATCTTATGCGAAGCTACTTATCCCGGATATGATTAAATTATAAACATGTTTATTTAATACATCCACTTATGGGCATTAGATAGTTCAAACCTTTTAGTGGTTGGCCTCGTTGGTTTTGCAATATACACGTTGTCTTTGCTATTTTTATGTTAATTTATTTAATCCGCAAATATCTTTGAACGCCCAACCCTGTTTTGTTAGTTGGCTGGTTTTACAATTCTTACATTCTACAACCTTTCATATGTCACTCATATTTATGATAATTTGAGAATGTGTTCATGTAACATTTATACATTTACTAATTATTCATATAACCCCCTGTTAATGGTTATCTTGGGACCTTCATCATACATGTCCGTAACAAAATGCTCTAACTCAAAAACCAAAAATCGCAACAATTTGAAATATTCACCAAATTTTTATATTGGTGTTCTCTATATATGGTTAAGTTTTCAAAGTATTTTGACATATTTTGACTTATTTATAGACAATATAAATTTTCGATTTTTGTAAAATTTTTGTTTTTAAACATCTATAAAATTTAATTGGTTGATCGAAAATTCTTGAAAATTTAATACAAGGCTTATAATAAGTTAAACTTATCGTAACTACAAAATTTTGGAGATGTTGAAATTATTTAATTTATCAATTACATAAATCCATTGTTAATTTTAAAAGTCGCAATCAAGTATCAACGTTAACGTCGTCAACATGTGTAATGACAACATACATTATACGATATCACATATATAAATATTAAAATTGATGCTATATGTTAATATAAGGTATTATTATAATAACTACATGCATTAGGTATTTTTAAATAATTTAACTATGTCGCTGATTGCAACTGCCAATCCATCCTAATTGAAAAATATATATATCGTTTCAAAATAAAATATACTTTTTAAAATATTTATAAATAACAATGTATTATATCCTAGACAAACATATTAACTCCGTTCAGAATCGTTATTCGTATACAATGATATCTATCATTGCATTCAAATTTAACAAATCCATTGTAATAATGACCTATCCTATAAACGAGGTGCATTCCACCCCCAACTGTACAGCAGAGCAAGGCCCATCCGGTTCTTTTTTTATTTGTGTTTAACATTTTAAGTTTTACAACATAAAAATGTAATATTAACCAAATATGAATTGAAGAATCATTGAAACTATGTAGAAAGAATTGAAGAAATACGGAAAATTACAATTTTACATGATAATGAATTTATAATTATTGATAAGAAATATGACATGACAATTGATATGGAATTTGTTCTTGCGCTTTCTCTAATTTCTCATCGTAACGGCGTTCTACTGTTATTGCCGCCGCCACCGCCAACAGTTACGCGTTATCAATATTCAACAGTTGTCGTCAAGGATTGATAACGAGTGCAAAGTTCTAAGCCAACTGTGCATCATGTGTACGGCCGACGAATACTGTCCTTGTTTCGTGATTAGTAGTGTTTCCGCAGCCACGTTCATTGTTCGTCGCGTAATATCACACGCTCAGCTTTGCACTGTCGCTTTGTCCCGGTTGGTGTGCATCAGTTTGACCATAAACAGTGACAGTGAGAACTCAGAAAAGTGGGCGTACAGT
Organism: Sipha maydis; assembly: GCA_034509805.1. Lineage (NCBI taxonomy): Eukaryota > Metazoa > Arthropoda > Insecta > Hemiptera > Aphididae > Sipha > Sipha maydis. Next base: position 50,031 of record JASXSY010000549.1, on the reverse strand, counting down.
GACGATTAATACGACGTACCCTGACTGACTTTGCGTTGCTTATAGTTACAGCCTACAATGACCACATTGATTGATCGCAACAATACAGCACCGTCGTACCGGCCGGTTGTCATAGTGCATGGTTTGATGACGGGTGACGTGAGCACAATGGAACATTTGGCTGCTCGTATTGCTGAGGTGAGTTATAAGCACAAATCAGTAATATAAATTTTTTTGTGCTGACCGAAGGCATTCTTGTTATCCTTAATTTAATTGTAACATATTTTTCATCTTAAATCATTTTCTGTATCACTAGAATCTTGTTTTAGATTCATTTCCATATTATAGACAATAATTAACTGTTGATAGATATAGACAAAAACTTGTCAAGCTGTTATGATACTAGATAGTTTATTTTTATAACTGTAACATTATCATTTTTAAAGTAAAATGTTATTCAAACAATGTACAATGTTAATTTATAATTTCAACAACTGCATATTTAATAGAAGTAGATATAAATAAAAAATTATAATCAAATGAATTATACTCTATAATTAAAACAGTAGTTTTTATATTTACTTTTAATAAATATTTTCATGCCATTATGAGGTTATGTAAGTTACTCCTGTAAGGCAGTTTTATTTTTTTTTTTGGGAACATTATTTTAATATTTATTTTTTTGTGAACAATTAAAAATACTGGTTTTGGTTGAAGTCTATCTTAGGTTACATAAAGAACATAAGTATATTATAAGTAAATTAGTAATCTATAAGATAAATAAAATTCCCAAGAAATTAAAATACGAGTATGTCAAATACATAAAGGTTAATCTTCAAATCAGTAATTATCTAAACATTTTTAATAATATTTTAAGACTGTATGTGAATTTTTAATGCATACATTTTTCTGTATGTTTAAAAAATATCAATTAATGATTAATTATCAATATTTTTGAGTTATAGCTACACCCAGGCACCAAAACATATGTCTTAAATAGATTCTGTGGCTTGGCTAGTTTGGAACCATTATGGCGGCAAACAAGGCAATTAGCTGATGATCTATTACAAATATGTTCATTGCATCCAGAAGGTATTCATGTTATAGGTAAATATTAATATATTAATTATAAATAATTATTAATATATTTATACTAAACAAAAAACATGTATATGTGTTATAAAATATATTTTGATCTAATCATAACAGGATATTCTCAAGGTGGACTCATTTCCAGAGGCATGATTGAAATGTACGGTGCTATCCACAATGTCAAAACATTTGTGTCACTTAGTTCACCACAAGGAGGTCAATTTGGAGGTATAGTAATTTAAAAGTAGTTTAAGTATATTACACAAACACACACAGATATATATATATAAAATTATACAAGTTGAAAATTATTAATGAAAATAATTTTTTTCTCATATTTAATATAAAACGAGGATATAATATTTCGTACATTTTGCGATACTATAGGTACCCATACTATTCCATATTTCATTCTAAATGAGCTAAATGAGTAATATTGCATATTTTAGTAATTTAATCTAGTCGTGTCTTGTCTTTTGCAATTTAAATATTTGTCAGGCGTAATTCGGATTATCACCACAATACATTTTTTTGACATAATTCATATATTAGTATAATTGAATACTTTTAATTATTACAACTTCATATTTTCAGATGAATATTAAAATATGTTTCCTAAAATATTGTAAAAAAAAAAATATAATTATTATTTTAGTTGATACTTACTTTTTTCTTCTCCATTACTTGTTATGTTACAGTGATAATCAATAATTATGGCATAAATGATATAGTAGTTTGATGAATGCGATACTGCAAAAACCTAAGTATTTCGATATTAAGCACCTGCCACATATTTGCAGGATTAAAATTGGAAATTCCTAGTAAATTGACTACTGAGGTATATAATGATATACCTACATATAATTTTCTCAGACTTTGGGGACTAGTTTGCCTAAAATATATACCACCTTTAATCTAATACAACAAAGCTATTGATTTAATGTTGTTTTACAGCTGAATGTTTTACAAAAATGTTTCCAGCGCTTACAGCGCGCACTGCGTATGAAGTGTTTTATACACGAATAGGCCAACATACTCTTTCAGTCGCCAACTATTGGTATGACCCTCGTCATCGGGATCTTTATCTTAAATACAGTGTGTATTTGGCTGTTATTGATAATGTCAAAGAAGAAATTTCCAATAGCGATTTTCAACAATATACCGGTAATAAGATTCTACTAATTCAATAAATGATCCGACTGTGAGACCAGCAAGATTTACTTTTTTTCATGTAACTGATAACTTAATAAGTAAAATAAGTATTTTATATAATCAATGAAAAACAGAGCAATATATATTTTAATATTAAATATAAAGTCATGAGTTTTAAAATAATACAACAATAAACTGTAATTTTTATCTATTTTTTATAAATATAAAAAATGATTACATATAATCAATTAGTATTCATTATATCTGCTCTGTTGTTCAGTATTATTAATGTTAAGGATTTTGAGGTTTGTTAGTCTTAAACCACAAATTCTGATGACCTTGTTCTGAAACTTATATTACTGTTATTTCAGAAATCAATGATGAAACAGTAGAAGCAATAGAAAAACGTGTTGCTGCTGCATTAGCTGTAGTCTCTGCTGCCACTTTGAAAGTAGTCGAAGATCATAATGATGAAAACACTGATATAAATAAGGTTTCTATAGCTGATGCTGTTGTGGCTGATGTCTCAACTAATAATACTGATAAGGATGGTAACAATTCTGATGGTGATTTGATTAGTAATGCTAGTACAAGAAAACTGGGACTTACACGTCTTCAAAAGTTGGTGCTTATTGGTGGACCAGACGATGGGGTTATATCGCCATGGCAATCAAGGTTTTTATATATCATTTGTTAAAACTTTAATTCATCTTCAATACCAATGTTTATTATGCACTTAACCAAATATTTTAACCAATTAAATACTATGCAATATTATATTCAAGTTAAAAAAAAATTAAATAAATTATGAGGAGAAGAAAGGCTTAAGGAATCTGCCCTCTACAAGAAAAGCCATTAAATTCAAACAAGCTTTCTAATTTTTTTTTAATAATTTCTATATGAAACCAACAATTCAGCTTGTATTGTGTAATATACATTAAAACACTTAAAATAATAAATTATTGCTAAATACTGACAGTATAAGACAAACTTCATTTGGAATACTAAACTTTTTTTTAATTCACAAATATGTGATAATATTAAAAATGATCTCTTTGTTCACCGTTTATCTCATCATCCAATATTTGGTTAACATAAGTTTAAATTATTAATTTTAGTTTTTCTGTTTTTTTTTTTTTTTTTTAATTAATTTGGAAATTTCATGGTTTCATAAAAAAATTGCATTGTGTTGAAAGTTTTGTATAAATAAAAGTTTGTTAAGTAAAGGTTGGAATATGTTTATATATCTTTAATAATTTAAATCAATTTTATCTATACTAAAAGTCCGAGTTTTATTCTAAAATATTATATTGTATTTTTTAATTATTATTTTATGTTTTAGTCAATTTGCTATATTGGATAGCAATGGTGAATTGGTACCAATGCGGGACCGACGACAAGATGACATATATAGCGATGAAGACCCAATAGGACTACGGCAGCTTGACTTAACCAACCGGCTGATAGAATATACAGTACCCGGAGTTGGTCACCATGAATGGCACTGCAATGAAAAAATATTACGAGAATGTATAATTAATTGGTTAGATTAGCACATAAATAAGTACAGTATTAGTCAGTAAAATATTAATCAACTATTGTAATAACTGCTTTTTCAATGATCAATATTTTTGTGGAAATGTTTTTGTAAACATGTGTAAAAGATACTGAAGTATTTAATATACAATCCTTGTAAGAATTTTATCCAGAATAAGTTCTTAAAACCAATGTATCATCCATTTCAAATTTTTTTTTTAAATTATATAGTGTATATATTAAGGTGTATGACTACAGAAGGTGGATGTTGACAGTCACCGGTGTATTTTCACATTTACTAAAAATCATAGTGAATGTTGACAAAATGGTCTTAACACGTTCATACACCAATGATTGTTGACATTTACAACCAGTGTTTGGTAAATGTTAACCACACTTGAAGCACGATGTATGTAAAAGGTATTTTTGTATTATTCTGTAGGATCAATACAATTTTTGATTAAATTTGACGTTATCGCCCACTCACAATATGCATTCAAGATGTTTGGATGTCAGTAATGTTGTCGCATAAGAAAATCCGATAGTCAATGGTTTGCTAATATAATATAAACATACATAAGAATTGTTAATACAGTATTTAAGAGTTTTTCCTCTTTACAATTTTATAGGTTCATGTAAATTTTAACATAGGTTTTTATACAATTTACTGTAGCAAATTTTGAAGGATTAACATTTTTTTAGGTGTATAACAGTCATAACATTACAATCAACAGGTGCTTACTAAAATTAGTCTATACTAAACAACAATTTTTTTAATGCTATATTTGAGGTGTTATGGACTTTTAACAAGAATCCAGGAAAAAATAAAATTACCTAATGAATTAATGTAAATAAAAAAATAAATTACTTTATAAGTACCTTTTATTATATAATATTACGAAAAATATAGTGTAAAATCTGAAAATGCCCTCAAGATTGTAAAATAATTATGTACCATCTCATGTGGCATGTTAGTATTGTTTGGTAATGTTAATTTAATATGATAAAATTGTTTAATAAATGTTGTGTTTATGATAGGGTGGATGTAGCCTGTCTTAGTACTTAGTAATTCAACTAACATATTTACACTTATTATTTGTATCATAATTTGATTAAATTAATTAATTATTTATTGGACTTAATTTAATACATTTATTATATTTATTAATTTCCTTAATTTTTTAGCTAAATATTCTTGTTGTTTGTTTGTCTTATGTTTTTACCATGAACTCTTGAGTTCCCTTTATTTATGTTAATTTATTTTTACCTTATTCCCTAATTTACTTATATAAAAGTAAACATTTTTAATACATTTTTAATTACATAATAGGTACTTATGGTTGAAATCATGCATGCAAACGTTAAAATAGCGAGTGACAGTAAAATACGGCGCAAGGCTCTAATCTCAATATCGGTTAAAGTTTTTTGTGATTTTTTTCTTTGCTTTTCTTAATTATTCGAAAAACTTCCCAATCTTATGTATCAAATAGACATCAAAAATTATATTTTACTTATATATTTTATCTATAATGATGTAGAAGAACGTAAATTCAGTAACTAATAAAAATTAAAATATTGTTTGTGAGCCCCTGAAATTATTGTGCGCCAATGTAGCTCACATTCTATACGCCGTACGTTATTCACGTATAGGCAACGAAATGGAAACGTCGTGCTCTGCCTTATCTTATGTTAATATTCAATTTTGCTTACGGCAATGTTGAAAATGATAACAACCAGATCAAGGTAAGCGTTTGGATATTAAACAAATTATAATACAAGAGAATGAGGATAATACAAGTTATTTATAATTTAAGGAGAAAGGATCTCTATGGTCGAATTTTGTTCGGTGCTATGACCTTAGAATTTACATAAAATCGGACAAAAATATATTTATACTAAACTTAAAACCCTTTGGCGTGTTTACGGGAAGTGCCGGGTGGGCACTGGACCCACTACGGACTGTCTCCAACAAAATCACACTCGAATAAAAAAAAGTCGTGCCGTTTGTGCTCAATACCGACAATACCAGTAGAGCAGTATTGGGCGTAATTGATTAAATAATATAATCAATTACGATTAATTTTTTTCCTAAATTAAATTAGTTATTTATCGTTTATTAATTTTTAAATTAATCATTATTCATGATTACATTTATGTGATCATTATCGCTAAAAATATCGCAGGACTACGTTATTTTATTAGGTAATATACTACATAGTATTGAAATTAGGGATTTACAAAACGTCAAGTATTAATAAATAGTTTAGAGCCATTTATTACCAACTAATAGCTACTTTTATATTTGTATGCTCCTTATACTTTTGTATTAAAAACGAATATCTTATTATAAAAATCTAATGATTTTTATTTTATTTATTTTATGATAATAAAATTAATATTTAATCAACTATTATAATTAATGTCATACACTGCGATGATGAATTGACCTGAAATTTTCAAGTTAATTTTCTATAATTAATAATGTTACACTCATATGTATCTATATATTTAATCAAAAATTATAGTCACCAAGGTACTCGTATTAGTTTCGATTGACTAAACGTTTCGCCTACGCATTGCTTGTCATAATAATAAGCCAGCGAGCAGTGTGTTTATTTTATTATTAACATCGTTTTATTTCGAAAATTATATAATATTGATTCTAATTATGGTAAATAGTGGTAAAAAATTTCCTAATTATACAATTTTGTGATAAATATACATGTAATAAAAACTTAAAAAGTATAATAGTTTTAAATACGTACCTATCTAGAGTGTAAATTATGTATAGTCCTAGGTATAAATACTATGAAAATCGATCTCTGATTACTTATAAATAAAGTAAAACTAAAATCTAAAAATTTTTTGCTAAATAAAACTATTTTATTTTGGAACCTAAAAGAACCTAAAATAATTTTGAAAATGTTGGTTTAGTTCCGGTACTTAATTTATCAATATTAAATATTTATTTTATATATTATATATTATATATAATATAATATCTATATTATATATTTGAAACCAGTAGTCCCTCGGAAGCATTAAATATTTTAATGGAAATATTTTAGATACTATAAATAACTGTATAGTCTCAAAGCATCATACGAGTACGAAAAATCGTAAGCTAAAACCATGGATAACTAATGTTCTTGTAATATCTATAAAAAATTATCCAGTACAAAAAGTGCTCATAGGCACAAATAGGGGGAGGGGGCTAGGGGGCTTAGCCCCCCTAAGAATTGCTATAGCCCCCCCAAAAACAAATGATTTTACTATATGATACATATTATAAATTACAATGTAATTTCGAAAGAAATATCACTTTTCGCGCGTAACGAATGATTTGAAAAATGATAATCGAATTTCGATTGATGCGTCGAGAACCACGTGATCACGCTAATCTGAAGAATAGTTGGTGGGAAATGTGCAGCACTAATGTCTGATAAGAAACTAAATACTTTTAGTAAAACCGAAAGGAGAATTAAAGGCTTAGTATAAGAATAATAAAAAAAATTGATGTCAAAAAAATACCAATGTGTTAATATAATATTAGATGATTATGTGAATTTTAATTTAGATGGTATATATATTTTTGTACCTATATATGTATATGTTTATTTGTAATTCATATTGCTGCAGCAAGGTAAATTTTTTTAGTGGTTTTGTAATAATTTAAAAGCATCATAAGAGTATTCAGTATCCTGAACTGAGTTACGGCTTCAGCCCCCCCAAATTTCAAAGACTATTTGCGCCTATGAAATAGCTCCCTATTATATGGTCAAAACTATATTCAAAAATTTAGGAAATGATGTAAAGAGTCTAATAAAGTATGAATGTGAAGATCAGTCTAATAAAACCAATGTAAAAAATATAATTAACAAAAATCGTATAAAAAAAAAAAAAATTACTGATCATAGTAAATGATCTTGATGAGAATGTGTGCAAAAATAAATTATTAAAAAGTACCTATGTGTAAATATGAAGGATCATCTATTAATATCGTTTAGTTATATAATTTTAAGTTAATGTTATTTAGAGAAGTAAAATATATCATTCTCAATTGTATAAGACACATGTCATTTTATTTTATTATATTATATAAGTACTCCGTATACTAGAAACGAGCTTGCTCAGTTGGTATACGTATCAGCTCTTATCACTATTATTGTATTAATTAATTTTTGTAAATTGATTATTGTATTGAAATAATGATATTGATTATACTGAAATAAATAAATAAATAATATAAAGATATCGATTGCTACTGTTTAAAAGTTTCCGGTGATTTTTGGTTCGATATTCGTCCATGCTTGGCTGTTAGATTGGACATCCCTGGTCTACAAGTTATATTTAATTAAACATCGTTGGCCATAAATACGAAAAGCTTATATATTTTTTCAGGTACCTCTGATGATCAGATATAATTCTTAAAATACGTTTAATTGAAAATAAGTAAACAATTTAACAATTAAAAAAAAAATTGAATTAACAATCTTATAAAAATATTTTCCCATATTCACGCATTTGCATCTGTTCGACGGTTTAAACACATTTTTATTATATGATCGGAAAAGAAGAAAAAAAGAAAATATCACGTATCAATAGATAATCGTTTGAAAATTTTTTTTTGCAAGCGTACGTCCGTCAATGGCGCTTATGATTTTTCTGTGTCACGTGGAATTTTTCCAATTTAAACTCGAACTCGACGGCGTTAGGGTCGGTGGCCGCTAAGATCTTCGCTTGTCTGTTGTTGTAGCCGTCCAAATCGTGGACCACGAACTCGTCCTCCTGCTCGGATCCGGTAGACATGGACTCGCCAGCGGCTGCTCCCTCCCTCTCCTCCTCCGTTGCATGCAGTTGCAGTGGCCTATGTGGTCGTGGCTGTCCAACGTCACCCCGGCCAACGTTGTCTTGGGTCCAGAACACCCGGTACAGAACTTCGTCCAGCCGCTGCTCGACCGGCACGAAGTACGCGACCAGTTCGGCCACTTCGATTGGCTGACGTCGGCCGCGGTCGGTCACGTTCGCATCGTCTTCTCCGTTCCCAGCGGCTTTTTCCGCGACGGGACCGCGGTCCAATGTCTCGCCCGCGTCCATCATCAGGTCACGCACGTCGTCCACCGCCCGGCAAACCCGCCGCCATTCAGCCGCCATCAGCCGCGATACCCTGCACGCCTCCCTCAATGGCACGCGGCCGCTTTTGTGCGCACGCACCAGGCACGCCAGCTGTTCCGTTTTCGCGGCCCGCATATCACACAGCACGCGCGCCCTGTCCGCCACCGACGTGCGCGACCGTTCTATCACGTTTTCGGCTTCCGTTAGCTGTGCGCAATAACATCGCCAAAAAACAAAATTTAAATTTTCATATGTTTTGTTATGCGAATTTATTTCAATTATTATTTTTATTTTTATTTTTATTTCAATTATTTTTAACTAAAAATGCGTTAAAAACTTGTGCAATAGAACCTATTATAATTATTATGCTTATAGTAGGATACTGAAACAATGAACACAACTCAATAATTGATTTTCGTAGATTAATGTTACCAACTTTATTTTGAAACGATAACGATACTCACATGTAAATCAAGTGCTATTAAAAATTCAAACATGCTTTTATTATCAAGGTCCATCTTAACAATTGTTTCCATAATTTTTTCTAAATTTTGCTCGTCGGCAATGTAAATTAAATATTTGATAAATTCTTTCGCTTCTGCATTTAATGCTGACAACTCATTATTCTGTTCATTTGATTTCTCAGATTTTTTTGATTCCCTTTTTTTTACTACACATGCATGTATTTTATACACACATAAAAAGATTAAAGTAAATTCCTATATTACCCATAAACATTTCAATAAAAACAGAATAGAATAATATGGACTAATAAAAGTTATTAATTTTTTTTTATATATAAAAAAACTTATAAAACTTAACACTACTTACATTTTTCTGATAAATATTCAGTCATAGTGATTTCTTCATGCATTTGTCGCTTGAGAAGTGATACATTTTGTTCTTCCTTTTCAATTCGAAGATTATTATTATTTAAATGTATCTCCAGACGGTCTTTAGCATAATTTCTTGATCAAATGTTAATGTAAAATGAAAAATTATATAATTATTGAACACTTAAAACAAGTTTATAATTTATTTAAACCCTACATTTCTGGTAATTGTTTTACTTTGAATTTTAACACTATGTTTTAAAATGGACGTAGTAAAGCATATATAAACAAATTTCCCTGTATTTAAGCATATGTTTGTATATTGTTGATAAAACATAGTGTAATGTACTATGTATCATTATATTTCTTCATACGTATTTTGGTAATTAAAACCGGCCATAAACAAATTGTGAAGTAATCAAACAATAGTAATAGGAAGGAAGCCACGTGCGAATTACAAAATCACGAATAAGGATAAATTATAAAACGAACACAATCAAACAACGTATCTGAAGGCTTCGATTTATCACCAACGACAGACATATTCAGTCATATATACTACAATATCATAAAACAAAATATTTATAACTACACCAAATGTATTAATTTAAAGATTCTTACAATTTAAATATGACCGTTAAATAAAAATAATTTTATTCAATTTTCTTATTTATTTGAAAATTATAAGATATATTTTTATTCAATAGTTTTAATAAATTTACTAAATTATAATTTATCATCGATCATATTTTAAAAAGATAAAATTATAATCATATAATTTCTATATATCTTTATATATTTATATATAATCTAAAAATATAAAGTAATGTCTGATATATATATTGTGTTACTATAGGCAACTTGTTCGACAGGCAGTCTACTTTTTATTTTTTAAATAAAAATTGTTTTCTCTTTCAATTCATTTTTCACCCAAATGGTGTGCATATAAAAAAATAATTTACTCTCAGGCATAAATTTTCTGCTCCCTTCCCCGCCATAGATTCGATTTTGATTATGTAATTAATGAACACAAACTATTTTTATATGTTATTAATAGGGTGCAGAGTTTATATGTATTTACATATGTTTCATGAATGATAACAATGATAACAATGTTTCATGAATGATTGTTATCGAATAATTCTACTTTATAAACAGGAGCGCATTTAGGGGGGAGCAAAGGGGACAATTTCCCCCGGCGGCAAATTTATAAGCGTGGCAGTTTGTGTACCTATATATTTATATAAAACATTTAGTGACGAAAATGTAGATTATGATGCCAGTAACATTGGCATACATTTCAAGACAACTACATATTTTGTTATATTAGATAGACTTAAAAATGAGCTAGAAAAAAGAAAAATAGCTTATGACCAGTTATTTAAAAAGTACTCGTTTTTCTTTCAATTGGAAAAATTAAACAGCATAGAAATCCGAGAACAAGCAAAATGTCTTCAAGATATATATGTAGATGATTTAGGAAGTTCTTTCCCCAATGAATGTGTTCACTTTAAATCACATATGAAGAACCTAAAAGTTGATGAAAAGCCAAAAAATATTCACCAATTTATTAAAAACAATAATTTTTCTGAAATGTATCCCTACATTGTTATTGTATTAAGAATATTATTATGTACACCATGTAGTAACTGTTCCACTGAACGGTCTTTTTCAGCTTTAAAAAGAGTTAAATCATACCTAAGATCAAATATAAAAGAGAAAAGGTTAAATGCGTTGGCAATCCTAAATATTTAAAATGACATTACAAAAAAACTTAATTATAATAATGTTATTAATATTTTTGATGCTAAACAAGCTCGAAAAAAATGTAGAAACTTAAAAAGACTGTTTGAGGGAAAGGTACATTTATACCTCCAAAAATATTTGAAATGTGTTTAATAAATTTGCATATATTATCATATTTTTTTTGATTTTTTTTTTTTGGGAGGGGGTAGGGACGGCAAAAATACGTTACTCCGGGACGCATATTTTCTAAATGCACCCCTGTATATAAATATGTTTCAGGACTATCTGAGAGTCTTAAGCTATGGTTGATGCTACATATTTTTTTTTACATATTTTTGTTAAATATTTCTCTATTTTGAAAAATTTTCCGTCGTCGTCTTTAAAAAAATCTGTTTAAAAATATAAAATTATCCAGTTGTCTGTCGCGACTCTTTAGTATGTATATACCATTATTATTAGATTTAAATTATGATATTCAACGACTGTGCTATATACAATAGTATGTACTATGTGATCTTTACTGAATATTATCACGTTCCAATGGCTCTAATGCTATCACATTTAGTTACATTCGTTAATTGTTAGTTGTCAACTTCTACTCGTCTCGTTCGGGAATTTTTCTCATTATTTTCGTTTTTTTAATTTTTATATTCTTAGTTCGATCAATGTGTGTCTATGTTTAATTAAAAAATGCCAAAAGTGACTTATAAAAAAGGAGCCTTAGTAGTGCGGTACTTGTGCAAATTTCCAAACGAAATGTTTCGAGCGGAGAGTATATAATTCAATGTATAGTTTTATAATAAGAATCCAACGTATAGCTTATATTTTAAAAATGAATTTTTTTTCTACATATTGTGTATTTTTAATTACATATTTGGATAAAAATAAGTATATATATGTGTGCATATTTTTTAATTTTAAATACTTGTAAGTCCACACTGTAATTATTAAGTTACTAGTGGCACGTACCTTTGTTTTTGAATTTTCATTACTTGTTCACTGAGAATGAATGATATTCGTTGACCTTTTTCCAATTTATACATTAATGAATTGTAAGTAATTTGTACTTGTTGCAATCGTTTCAAAGACGATTCGACTTTCACTCTTAATTGATTCTGTTCATTGATCAATTTATTGTATTCGATATTCATATCCTATAATGTATCAAAAAGTAGACGGATAAACATTACAAGGATAAACAAAAATAATATTTACACCAAGCATTATTTTTTTGTCCGTTTCCATTTTAATTTGGTTTTCTGGTTTATTTAGTCCGATTTCTAATCGGAGTATTTCTTTATCAATTTCCTTTTCGATTTTTCTTTCCTCGTTAAACTCGATTTCGCTCTTTTTGATTTCGCGGATTAACTGTGCAAATTTTGCCTTGTATTTTTCACTATCCTTTACATTTTTGTTGCAAGTGATCGCTTTTAATTTGATCTCCAAGTTATGGCGTTCTTCTTTTAACAACCTTATGGCCCTTCTGCCCATTACACAATACCATCGTTATTAATTATCAGGTTCGAATTTAGGTCCCTAAGTGGTATGCTGATATCCACAGTGTTAGAAATAAATGATTTAAATTTAATGATATTAATAGGTACATTTATCTTTTTTTTTTAACTGAGTAAATGAGATAATAGATAAGTTCCAACGAATTATTCTAATCAATAGATTTCTTAAACAGTTGACTCTCGATAATTCGAAACTTTCGTTAATTTGAAGTAATTTCTCGGTTCTTTAATATGTTCGTAATAAATCGAATGATAATAATGCATTTAAAAACACCTAATTATAATATAATTTAGTAAAATTTTAGGGATAACTATCCGCCCAGTGGCGTATTTTGGGTGATTTCTCGGGGGTGTCCAACATTTATTAAACCTCGAAAACAACATTTTTAGAATTATTTGCTGATGTAAAAAGCATTCTATGTAAGGAATTGACAAAAAGTTTTACATTTGAAACTCATGTAAATGGTATAATAGAAAAGTTGTAGGTTATTATGTTGAAAGACCAATGTCCAATATATTAGGACATTTTTTTTTAAAGTCAGGGGTTAAAGTCGCTAACAGGTTACAATGATTTATTTGTTCAACGCTCAGTAATTCGAAGTGTATTCATTAAATGTGTTTCTCGTAATCTCATCGTTAATAAGTTGCCTTATAATTGTGTAAAAACATAGTTTATTTTTACCGATAACTATCGAATTTTTTATCGTAGATACAATTGCATACTATTAACTACTTACTAATCGTATCTTGTCTTCATTTATTTCGTTGAAAGTCGACTATAGTCTTATTTAATACTTTTTTCATCAGATGCAATGTAAAGTTCTTTAGTGATGAGTGCATCTCATTCTAAAAAATACAAATAATTGACGATTTCGGAGAAAAAAACGATTGAAACTGTGAAAAAAGGTCAAAAAACTTTGAAAGTAACGAAACAGTAAAATTGAGCATAATGGGTCAGACCAGCGTTTCCCAAACTGTTATGCGGACCCCTAGGGTATCGGAAAGGGTTCGCGAACGTAAATTAAAAAAAAGAACCGGATGGGCCTCGCTCTGCTGTACAGTTGGGGGTTGAGTGCACCTCGTTTATAGGATAAGTCATTATTACAATGGATTTGTTAAATTTGAATTCAATGATAGATATCATTGTATACGAATAACGATTCTAGGATTCTAGGATATAATAAATTGTTATTTATAAATATTGTAAAAAGTATATTATATTTTGAAACGATAAATATATATTTCAATTAGGATGGATTGGCAGTTGCATACAGCGACATAGTTTGTCAGTCTAGAATATTATACATTATATTATATTTTACATGTAATTTTATGTCAATATTCGCTGTTCAAACGCTTTTAAAAAAAAAATTGTGCCTATGGATTTTAATAATTTTTGAATGACAATAAGAACTACTTCTGTGGAATCTTTTATTAAATTTTCAAGTATTTTGTACGAGCCAAATTTTTTTTAACACCGATTATAAAAAAAAAAAAATGTAAAAAAATCGAATATTTTAAATGCCGATAAGTGGCTTAAAAATCAATATAATATTTTGAAAAATATATGACATAAAGGAAATACCAATCTTAATAGCTGGTAGAAATTTCAAAAATCTGCGACTTATACTTTTTGAATTATAACAAATATTTAAAATCGTTTGAGAATAAATCGCTAATTTATGCAATTTCGTAAATATTTAAATTTCAAACAGTCATAACATTTTTTCCTATTAGTCCGGTAGACATTTTTTTAAAGATTTTTGAAGAGTAGCTTATAGATAACCTTGTGTTAAAATTTTGAACCTTAAGTATGAACAGAAAAAATTTTATAAATTTTTATCTACAAAATAACTTGCAAATTATCGTGATTTTTACACATTTTATACAAATTGAAACTTTGAGCACTTATAAAAAAAAATTGTGACTTACCATTTTAGATTTTTTTTTATCAGTTAAGCAACAACTTATAAGAAACCTTGTATTAAACTTTCAAGATTTTCTGGCCGTCCAAAAAAATTTAATCGTTTTTTAAAAAAAAAAAATTAAAAAATTGAAAATTTCAATTGTCTATAAATAGCTTAATAAAAGTCAAAATACTTTGAAAATTTAACGGTGTATAGAGAACGCTTATCTAAACATTTGGTGAAAATTTCAAGTATTTATATCGATTAGTTTTTGAGTTATAGCAAAATAAAAAATTTGATTTTATCGAAAACTGGTTTTGCGTAAAAACTCCCGTTTTCTCTTATTTTTTTAGGGTTTTTCCCGTCGCATTTAAAAAATATTGAAAATTTTTTACTTTTAACCCCCAGAGTACCAACTAGATTCACTTTCCTTTCAGAAAATTTGCTACATAAGCAAATCGAAGCATTTTTACTGCCAAAAAAGGTGTCGTCAGACACAAAAAAAATTAAAAAAATAAATAAAAAAAAAAACCAATAGATTCCATCACTCCGTTCAGAATCTAAAAAAAAACACTCATCATTGTAAAACCAATAGATTCCATCACTTCGTTCAGAATCTAAAAGTAGTATAATTATTTATTATTGGTTTTTATTTTTATTCAGATGATCGGCTATAATTTTTACCATCACTAAGGGGTCTGACACAGAAAAAATTTGGGAAACGCTGGGTTAGAAAATGTAGAGGGTAAAATGTGCTTGTGAGTGGTCTCTTACTAAAATCAAAATCAGAATCATTCGCTAAAGAGTTGGGTAACTATGCTGTTTTGCTAGTGATGTTTGGGAAATCAATTCTAGAAAAAGATATATTATTGTTTTCAAAAAAAATTTGTGCTATATGGTAAATGTTTTAGTGTTGACGATAACGTATGTTCACAGTGGTATGATTAATTTTCAACTTTGTTAAAACATTTCGAACCATGAAATGTACATATACAATACTATATATATACTATCCTTTTCGCTCTTTAACCACAGAAAGTAAATGAACAACGATTATCTGTTAATAAATTTGTATACTAAGAAAAACTTCCCTTCACGTCCACATTGAGGAAATCTGAAATGGGCCAAACATCAGCATTGAAATCATCTGGAAAACACTCATTTGAAATTTCTTCACCATTTAGAATTTTCAAATATTAGGAAAAAATAATAAAATGTAGGTATAGTATATTCACTACAATACGACAATGACGAATGTAATAATTCCAATTATTGGCGTGATAAAATCAGAAACCTAGGTACTAATCTTAGTCCGTGGTAATTTCCAAGTTTAAAGTTATCGGCATAATGGTCGACAAGAAACGATGAGAAGTGAAATAGTGTGAAATGAGTAAAAATGTGGAAAAATTATCTAAAAATGTCAAAAAATTACTTAAAATGTAATAAACACCAAAAAATGCAAAATAATAATTAGTTTTTCAGATTCACATGTTAATGAAACACATTTGTGGCCAGGAGAACATTACCCAAAAAGTTTAAAAAAAAAAAGTTCAAAATACAAAAATACATAAACTTCCAAGCCATAGTTATTATCATTTATTATCATTAGATTTCCTCATTGCCTAATTTTATTAACTTTTGGTCAATTGAACTATTAAATGTATAACATTTTTTTATTAATACTAACTAAAATGAAAATAAATAATAAAACAAGAATTATTATGAAAATATGCATAGGTAATATTTTAACTGAATAGTATTTAAAGCAGTGTTTGATGTGGCTATAATTATTATTGATAGAAAAATAAGTGGTGCATGTAGCCTAATTTGCGATTTGAGTTTGATTCAAAATAACGTATAATAACCATAATAACGTATGGATAACATTGTTTATATAAATTTACTAAATTTAATTATAAAAATTAATAAGTGCTATGGATCTTACTCTTGTTGATTGGCTGGATTAACGTTGGTCCGTTGTTTTTTAATTTTATGTCTTTTGTTAATATAACCATACTTAAGTAAGTCAGCTTTAAGTATTTCGCTGGTATTGTCTTCTTGTGGTATTATGTTCTGTGCCATTATGTCATCGTATGACTAACAGAAAAACGAACGTTATGAGAACTACAATGGCTTTTTCAAAAACATACACTTTATATATGATATTGTTTACTTTTAATGTCGTAACCAACCAATATTTGTTTTTTTCTCATAAATAAATTACAATGGTTTAACGAATAAATTATATTTTTACATATTTTAATATTTGTTTCCTTTAATTCTGTAGAAATTGCAATAATATTAAAATATATATATATATATATATATATATGTTATAAATAATTACTATCATAGTTAAGGCACTACAGATACAATTTAAATAATATTAAAAATAAAATACATTACTACAGAATGTTAAGCAGTTTATAAAGATTGAATTGTTAAGATGAAACCGATATAAGTGGTAAATTTTTTTTTTAGAATACACACTCACACCCACACTTATGTGTTTCAAAATCGCTTGGGTTCAATTCGAGAAACAATTATAAAAATATATTAGTAAGTTCACTCGATATTCGACTAGTAATTTTTAACGGGTGTTTGATTGCGTCCGACTACATCTGGGTAGGCAATTTAATGATATTGCTCCTTCGATGATTATTGGAAGAGGAATGGAAGCAAGTAATTTACACATGGGAATAAGGAAATGTAAATTAATTAGCGGTAGGGAAGACCCTTATAGTTGGTCGGATCCTGTTCAATGATTCACAGGGATAACAGAATTCGAATAGACTTTAATATAAACAGTTAAAGTAAAACTAAATAATGAACGATTGGATAACACCACGATGTTAACAATTATGATCGATGACCCACGGTGATAACAAAAGCGATCAAATGAATCGAACACGACGAATATAATACGGGTCGGTTAATGATCACGAGACTGGCAGGAACGGATGAATAACTCATGGAACATAGAGTGGTACATAAATAATAGTTGCGGGTATCACGGTAATTTAGTAAATAATTGCTATTTATTGTTGGATAATAAGAATGATATAAATAATTTTATATAAGTACTCAAATATAAAGGAATGCTATGAATACTATGATGGTAAAAAAATATTGACGATAAGCCGGCGCATTCGAATACCAACCATAAACGATATTTTGTCCTAATTGCGTCCCCAATTTCCTCATGACATGTACGGGTTTAGTCCTGGTTAGTATTATTGATTGACGTATTTTTCTTCTCACTTTTATATACTTAAGACTGTTATTTATATAAATGGTATGGTTAAAACTACTAATGTAATATTATTATTTATTACTATTATTATTATTATTATTATTATTATTATTAATATTATTATCATTACTATAATTGTTATTCTTATTATTGTTATTAAATTTATTAAAATTAATTATTGTTCTAAAATGTATGTGACTTATTTTTCAATTTTATAAAACAATTATTGTAACAAACTCAAGACATGATATATATTTTTCATTCATATCTAGTCAAAGTATTTTTAATAACATTTTTTTCTGCTTCCTCTTTCGTTGGTTTATTAAATTTGAGTCTCAAATTTTAATATAAATACCAGTTTGAAAAAGTTTTCAATACTTCTACAAATTTAAAAATATTAGGTACGATGAATAAAACATCCAATTTAATTTTGAGTGAAACGATATACACGCGTTCATAGTATGCATTAATTGGTTGGAGAACTTGGCCCATATTGAAGGCTTTCCCGCAAATTATAATTTTTCTCAAAATCATTTGAATATATATCTTTTTAGATTCTGAACGGAGTGATGGAATCTATTGGTTTTACAATGATGTGTGTTTTTTTTTTTTAATTTTTAGATTCTGAACGGAGTGATGGAATCTATTGGTTTTACAATGATGTGTGTTTTTTTTTTTATTTTTTTGTGTCTGACGACACCTTTTTTGGCAGTAAAAATGCTTCGATTTGCTTATGTAGCAACTTTTCTGAAAGGAAAGTGAATCTTGTTGGTACTTTGGGGGGTTTAATATTTTTAAAATGCGTCGGAAAAAAACCCTAAAAAATAAGGGAAAAACGGGAGGTTTTACGCAAAACCAGTTTTCGACAAAATCAAATTTTTTATTTTGCTATAACTCAAAAACTAATCGATGTAAATACATGACATTTTTACCAAATGTTTAGATTAGCGTTCTCTATACACCGTTAAATTTTCAAAGTATTTTGACTTTAATTAAGCTATTTATAGACAATTGAAATTTTAAATTTTTTTAATTTTTTTTTTTTAAATAACGATTAAATTTTTTTGGACGGCCAGAAAATCTTGAAAGTTTAATACAAGGTTTCTTATAAGTTGTTGCTTAACTGATAAAAAAAAATCTAAAATCGTAAGTCACAATTTTTTTTTATAAGTGCTCAAAGTTTCAATTTGTATAAAATGTGTAAAAATCACGATAATTTGCAAGTTATTTTGTAGATAAAAATTTATAAAATTTTTTCTGTATATACTTAAGGTTCAACATTTTAACACTAGGTTATCTATAAGCTACTCTTTAAAAATCTTTAAAAAAATTTCTACCAGACTTAGAGGAAAAAATTGTATGACTGTTAAAATTTAAATATTTACGAAATTGCATAAAATAGCGATTTATTCTCAAACGATTTTAAATATTTGTTATAATTCAAAAAGTATAATAAGTCGCATAATTTTTGAAATTTCTACCAGCTGTTAAGATTGGCATTTTCTCTATGTCATATTTTTTTCAAAATATTATATTGATTTTTAAGCCACTTATAGGCATTTAAAATATTCGATTTTTTTACATTTTTTTTTTTTTAATAATCGGTGATAAAAAAAATTTGGCTCCTACAAAATACTTGAAAATTTAATAGAAGATTCCACAGAAGTAGTTCTTAACGTCATTTAAAAATTATTAAAATCTATAGGCACGTTTTTTTTTTTATAAGCGTTTGAACAGCGAATATTGACATAAAATTACATGTAAAATATAATATAATGTATAATATTCTAGACTGACAAATGATATCGGTTTTTTTTAAAATGCTCTAACTCAAAAACGAAAAACCGCAACAACTTGAAATTATCACCAAATCTTTATATTGACGTTTTCTATACAATAACATTTATAAATAACATTGTATTATATTCTAGACAAACATATCATCTCCGTTCAGAATCGTTTTTCGTATACAATGATACCTATCATTGAATTCAAATTTAACAAATCCATTATAATGACCTATCCTATGAAGAGTCGCACTTCACCCCCAAGTGTACAGCAGAGCGAGGCCCATCCGGTTCTTTTTAAATTTGAATAATTTGCCAATTCATTCAAATTTTTGATTTGAAAATATGGCATCGACGGATAAATTTATTTTGTACACCGTTGCATTTTGCTACGACTAACAAAAGCGTAAAAATGTTAGAATTTCTGAACCTCGGATATTGTTGTCGACGACGCACAGTGGTCTGTAACATTAATTTAGACGACAAAAACCCCATGTTTGAAATGTTAATTTTTTCATAACTTTGTTTATGATGTACAAATAGACAACCTAAGGAACCTTAATACGGAAATATTTTAATACAATTAATTTAAAGATCAAGCTATTTAAAATAAGTGACAAATGTAGTTATGCACATTTCATTTTTTTTTTTTTTCTTATACTTAATTTTTTTTATTGTTTTTTAACTTCAACAGACTGCTATTAAAAATTACTCAACTTTACCATATATTCGATGCACTTAACATGTTAAGGAATTTCTCAGCTAGTCAAAAATATAAATTTTGTTTGCGTCTGTGCACACATTTAGAGCACAGAAATTATTTACTTCTAACAAAAATTAGTTATAATAAAAATAAAAAAATAGTTTTGACGATATAATTACTTTTTAATCACTTAATTCTATATCTTAAAATGATTGATTAAAATTACAATTTTTTGAGGATCCAGGTAATACAAGAAGAGATTTTACAGTGTGAGAACAGGCGCGGCTCCAAGGGTGGGGCCACTGGGGCCATGCCCTCCGCAGCTTTTTTTCAAAAATTTTAATTTTTCACATATTTGTCCTTGTGAACTGTTAAATCCTGATTTTAATTACCTACCTAGCTAACAATTTTATTTGGCGGCCTAAAAAAACCATATGACATTAATATGAGGTGTGTATCATAATATAGGAACGTAGTCGGATTCTGTATTCATTTGGAGAAACAACTATTATCAGTAATCACTTACAGGTTCCAGGTTAGAATATTCTCTAACTCTAGTCCCCTCTAAGTCCCCTTTGAAATTTAGCGATGGCTGAAAAAAATGGTCCCCCCTTTGTAAGTCTCTGAAGCCGCGCCTGTGTGAGAAAAGGTTTCTGTATCTTTTTCCGGTACATTTTTTATCGAAGAGATATAAGGATCGGAGGAGACTAACAGAATATTGAGCAAATCTGTATTATTATTTAACCGAGAGTTTTTTCGTGTGTGGTGTTCTCTTATAATATATAATATAATAGCATATTATGTTTGTAATCTTTGTTTCTTGCTCCTTGTGCTTCTTCGGAAAGTTGTCCTAACATTAAAAATTATGTTATAAAATCTTTAAAAAAACTAAGTCATTATTAAATATATTTATTAACTAGTAGGACGAATTGCAAATCTTATAACATCAGCCCCATGTATCAATATTTTGTGTACACTGGAAGTCATATAATACCAGGGATATAATTTCCCAAAAAAAAAATTTGCAGTATCCATAGCATATACCTATATCAAACACTTCCGGATTTACTTCACATCCACTAGTAATGGCTGACAAAATATTAGAAAAGCGTTGTAATAATTTTAAATCAATTCCAGTAATATTAGAACTGTTTTCTGAGACGTTAAAAAATCGACAAGTTGTATTTCCGTCATTAGTATTTCCTTTACCTATATTATATTATAACTGTAATAACATCAGTAAACTTTACAGTTCACAACAGTAAAAATTTAATATTTCAATAATCCCATTTCTATATGAAACTTATTTTGTATATTTTTTTTTTCTTTCAGCAAATTTTAATTTGTGTTAAGTTGATCTAACCTTAAAATAACAATATACATAAAACGTTAAATTTGGTAAGGATTATTTATTATACAAACGGTACGGTTTTAGTAAACCTTGGTGCTTACTCCCCAAGTTTTGATTTCTAAGCGATACAAAACATGTATTAAGCACTCAAAACATTGTATCCATGAATGAAGTGATGCGAGACCAAACTTTAATGAGTCTTGTGAAATAACTTTTTTGACAAGATTAATATTATTCATCTGCTTACGGGTAGCACCACAAATATAACATGTTTGGCTTGACGTATGAGTCATTGAATTACATACCTATAAAGTAACAATTATTATATATATATATATATATATTATTATAACTTATGATTTATATTATATTCAGTGGTCGGGAGTAGCGCGCTAATTGTAGCGACGCTACAGTAGCACGCTACTTTAGCTGTAGCGATTAATATAGCATCGCTACATTATATACAATGTAGCGAAATACTATAGCGTGCTAGAAATTTACGGTTAGCGTAGCGAAAATGTTCATTATTTTATCGCTACTTCTAACCTATTTCATGATAGTTAAAATATTGTTATGAACGTTTATTTATTTAATTAAGATGACTAGATGAGAGTATTTTTGAATTTTTCTGGTTTAACCCGGACCGCACTAATCAGTAATCATAGATTATAGATAAGACTATAATCATAAGAGCATTATTACAATGTTATAACTTATATTTATATCACAGAATCAGTTCTTAGAACGATATATATATATATATATATATATATGGGTTTTTCATCCGGTTAAATCGGGAAAACGGCTCGTAGATAAAATGTAATATAATATTATGTGGTTATATTTTAAAAATGATGTTATTGAATACAGAAGTACACACCATGAATAATAATTAATAGGTAGGTATCTGGTATATTAGTATTTTATTATCACCATACTTGTTTTCGGCATTCGGCAATTTTCAATAAAATGTTTATTTGTTTTGAGTTTTGTAACAAAAATACATGCGATAAATTGAATAAACCTGCCTTCCAAAAATACAAGAAAATAATGGTAGGCATTAACAAATATTGACCAAGTAGTCAAGTGAATATCTAAATAAATCAAAACATTTTTTAAAAAAAATGTAGCGTTACAGTAGCGCGCTACATTCAAACAATAGCGTTAGAAATAGCGCACTACATTAAAAAAAAGTAGCTTTAGCGATAGCGAGCTACTTTTTGGGGGGAGTAGCAGTAGCGTTAGCGTGCTACAAAAAAACAGTAGCGTCCCGACCACTGATTATATTATACATTAGTGCATAATAAGTATATTATATAAAAATATTTCTACCTTTCCACCGACCATAGTAAATAGTAAAGTATGAATTACTGCTATTTTTGTAGCATCAAATGTAATGATTGTATGTGTCACTTTTTTATTTGATCTTCAATCGCATTGACTTCCAATAAAGTTGTCTCCGCTGTTTCTTTTTTAAATTCAAATTTTATTGGTCAACAATATCGCGTTGAAGATGTTTGATGGTTTTGCCAAATAATTTTTTTTTCATTTTTATCATTGAAACAAAATAACTGAAGAGGAACTATTGAAAAGAGAAATAGATCACTGTCTAATGTTAAGCTAGGGCTACTATATATTTGTTTGTACATTTATAGTCCATTACTTCCATCACATCCTCACTTATATATATAATTTCAAACCGCTTCAAATGGGATTCATTAATGTTCAAATTATTTATTTTTAATATCTTTTTGGATGTGTGATTAAGATCTTGCAATTTAATTTCACAACCGGTTTCTGATATAATACAACTATCTGAATAGCATTGTTTTTTGGCCTCTATAATTATATCATATGGTGCGTATATAGGTATCAGCTTTGCGTTCTTTCGCAGAAAGTCTTATATTTATATACTGTTGTTTAGTCAAACCATTTTGAAACAAAAAATGCTAAAGCTTCATCGGCAGTACATGGAATAGGTTTATTTGTCTCTGACGTATTCATAAAAAGTTTAATTTTTTTAGCAATGTTCGGAGCAGCTATTACTTTATTTACAAGTTGAACAACATTACGTTGTCCAGCTATTTGTAGTTTTTTTTTGTTGCATCTATAAATTCTGGAGATGTGATAGAAGAATTATCTACAAGAGGTTTTATTTTCATTCGCTTAGTCCTATCTGTGCAATCTGTAAATTGTTTCGGTGGTCGACCACCAGTAGATAAATTTAATAAGCTTTGTGAAGGTAATTTAAATTTACTAATAAACCATTCAGTAAATAATTTATTAAATCGATTAATATTACGTCCTGATTTCAACCATTATATCGATAACGCCAGAGAAAAAATTAATATTTAATTTTCTAATAATTTAACATAAGTATCACTCCAATTAAAACCACTTAATTTATTTTGTAAATAGAAAAATACCCTGAAAGAACCTAATAAGTTCTGCAACTAACCGATGTGGTAAAAGCCAACGTATTTTTCTGTCGTATAAATTCAATTATTTCTCTATTTATTATGTAACTGCATGTCTCTTTATATGTACTGCTAATTAAAAATATAAATTTGTTAGTATAAATATTAAAGATAAAATAGATAAATTAAAGGCATAACATTCAGTTTGAAGGTTAATTTGTTCTACTAAAATTATTAAACATTAAATAAAACTTACCTTCCAATGGGTTATCCATAATTATTGAATAAACTAAAAAATGAATAGCCAAATAAATAAAATAAAGTATTATTCAGTACTGTATAAAAATAACATATACTGTAACGACTATAGAACTTTGTAATGAAACAAGGTGTGGTCGATGTGCCAATGAATTATATAAAATTTTGTTCAGACTAAATGGCAAACGCGTACTTATCACCTGCCTGCGTATCTCAACTTAAAACTATAAACTATAGTATTACGTACGACAAGTATGCTACACATATATGATATCAGGTTATAATAATTGTATTGCTATCAAGTATCTTAACAGTGGGTACATATTAAACTATTTATCAATACAGCAAATTACAACTGTTATGATAACCATTTTTTATTAGAAGTAAATCATTTCTGTGCTCTAAATGTCGCTTTCCATTACCGCACAAACATGATCCAATACCGCACAAAATGCATAACCCAATACCGCACACAAAAATAGTACTATACCGCACAGATTTATAAAAAGGTTATAATTCCTATACAACAATAAATAATTCCTAATTCCGTATACAACAAATGGTACGATACCGCATAAATTTATTAAATAAAGAAATCTGAAAAATTATTACATAGAATTAAATAGTTAAAAATAATTTTTAGTCATCATTTATAGTAGTATAGTAATATAAATGTAATAATATAAATATGAATATTATTGTAATATGAAAATAGTAACTATATAGTCATAATTTGTAGTAGTATAATAATAGTAATACAATTTTAATAATTTTAATTTATAAGTTCTAAAATAAGTAAGTTATAGTTGTCAAAATGAATAGAACTAATACCACGGTTATTAGTAAAAAGTTTAAACATTGTATTGATTTTATTTTAAATGTCACATAAAATTATTCAAAGATTGAAAGATGACTAAAAACGGACTACAAATTTGTACACGTGAATTCAATCTTTTACAGATAATGCTTAATACTCTCGTTATAGATCATTTTCGATAAGCGACGATAATCGTCCAAAATATACGTGTGCGGTAATGGGATTTTAAAATCTGTGTGCGGTTTTGTCCCATGCATATTTTTCGTGTTTGTGCGGTAACGGGCGAAGCCCCTAAATGTGTGCACAGACGCAAACAAAATTTATATTTTTGACTAGCTGAGAACTTCCTTAATATGTTATGTGCATCGAATATATGGTAAAATTGAGTAATTTTTAATAGCAGTCTGTCGAAGTTAAAAAACAATACAAAAAATTAAAAAATTTCTTTTAAGTGTAAGAAAAAAAAATGAAATGTGCATAACTATATTTGTCACTTATTTTAAATAGCTTGATCTTTAAATTAATTGTATTAAAATATTTAAAAAATAAATATTAAATCGAGAAAAAATACATGAAAAAAAGTAAATATTTCAATTAAAATATCGATTTTAACATAAAAAACGTAGAAAAAAAATGCTGTAAGTGTCCCGTTTATTTATACATAGGAACTTCAAAATCCGTATTAAGGTTCCTTGGGTTGTCTATTTGTACATAAAAAAAAAAAAATTATGAAAAAATTAACATTTCAAACATGGGGTTTTTGTCGTTTAAATTGATGTTTCAGACCACCGTCCATTCAACGAGAACGTCATCCACGCGTATTGCCGAGTGCGTAAATAATTCCAGTGAAGCTGTATAATGTCAATTGTCAAGAGCATTGCGAGCTACCAAACGTAACTAATGGAGGGTAACGTCGGTTGTGGTGGCGGTGGTGGTGGTGAGACTCCAAGCAACGGGATAACAGGATGGAGAGTGGAAGAGCGCGGAGAAGCTGACGGCCAAGGACAACGCCTCGTTCTCTGTGGTGGCGAGATGTAGAGGAGGCACTCGTCATTCGGTTGGTTTCTGCACCCTGCACGCCGACCCTGACACCTTCACAACTCGTTACCGCTCAACGTATCGTCATATCCAGCATCGTGACGGCAGGCTTTGCGGAACCCTAGAATTTTTTTTGTTTTGTGAAGCCAAAAAAAAAAAAATTCATCGACATCTACTATCTAAAACTCTACTCGGACAACATATTTTTTTTTTTCGTTTTATCAAAATCACGTAAAAACACGTTGTTCCTTAGTATGGAAATTATATTTTGCTACAAAAGCGTCAACAATACATTATTGTTTATAATTTATTAGATACTATTGTACTATTTATACATATTATTTAGTATATTATTGAACAACAATATAGGTACCTACTGAACATGATAAAGAAATTAAAGAATTAAATATTACACATGTTTTCACATGACAGGGGACACTTGTTATTTACTTTAAAATAAACCAATATGTACATCACTGCATAACACTTATATTTAAAATTGGTATTTAATATATTAATATTTTATTAATATTTATTTTTATGAATATAAAATTAAAAAAATAACAACCAATAAAAATTAAATAATAAATTAGTAAAATTAATTTTATTTTGCATATTTTTGTGTTTTTTTTTTTTTTAGATCATGAATGCATACATATTACAGTTATTTTAAGTGCATAAAACCCGAGCCCTATTGATAACTGATTATTATATTAATACATCTAAAGTATAATATTTAAGCATTTGTTTATAACGAATAGGTATTTAAATTAAATAGATGTAATATTTAATATCAACCAAAAAATAATTATATTTATAAAATAATGGTATAAAGTTTATACTATAAACGCATCGTTTTTCGACACAAATATAGTCTATTTCCTAATCCTAATTTAAAACACTGTAAAATTATAAATTCGAGTTATTATTGTTTCTACGTTTATTCTAAAAAAATGCGTTGGCGTTTATCGTTACGGATAAAAACGCAAAGGATTACAATCATCATGTATAGTCAGCAGTTGAACCAGGATATTTAATAAATGGTGGTTCAAATCGTCTTGATTTAGAACCTATAACAACCCATCCAATGGATCATTGGATTATTAACTAATAGTTATTAAATAGGTAAAAAAAACAAGTTACTAACACCAAGAACACGTGTATTTAGAAAAGAAAATGTTTTGTCAAAATTCCAGAATTTACATAATTTACAAAATGTTTACAATATTACACAAATATGGTTGGGCCAAATTTGGTTTAGGAAAGATAAAATATTTATCAAATTAAATAATAATTTAAACACCCATTTGCATACATTGCATTACTCACGATATGTCTTTATGTGGTAAGATGTTGTATTATGCGATGAAGTTATTACAAGAATAGTAAACTTTATTCGATTTAATGGATTATTTATAGATTCATAGGTAACATATAGAGTTTTTAAATGAAAACGAATCGGAATATAATGATACATATGTTTGATCGGATTCGGAGATTAAGTCGCGGAAAAATTGTAAAACGATTTGTTGATTATGTATATATATATATATATATATATGTAAGTCTTTGTGTGTGTGTGTATTTAAAAATGTGTATAACAGAAAAAACAAGTCAGTTTAATTATCCACATTAATGTACGATGAAAATATTTGTTTCTGTTATTTATCTTCAACATAGGACTACTAATGGTGAAATAAATAAATAAGTAAATAAAACATAAACAATTCTCTTATATATATATATATATATATATATATTAGTAATATATCTAAAAAAAGTGAAACGAATAATAACTGAATAATAAGATAAATATAATGACAACCTGACTATGACCAATAATTCTTTGCAATTATTTTAAATGTGACATGTGGTTGTGTTTACAATGTTTTTTGTTCGTACTTCTTGTATACATACAGAATGTATATAATGTGTATAATTAATAATAAAATATACGTTTTCTTAAAAAAATAAATAAAAATTAAAAAATATATTTATAAGATGATTCTGAGAAGATCCATTATCATAATATGATAACACCTTAACCGTTGTTCACCGGGAATTTAAAGCATAACAATAATAATACTGCTCGAAGTCACATCTTAGTGTCCAGAATTTCCGAGAATTATATAATATATAATAGCATGGTTAATTTAAATTCTCAAAAATCCTGGACACTAAGATGTGACTTCAAGCAGTATTATTATTGTTATGCTTTAAACTCCTGGTAAAACAACGGTCAAGGGGTTAGGGTTTGACTCGCTCCTTCGTGGCCTTGCTGATCTTTCCATTGTTTCGACGTGGTGGTTCACGCGACCGGGACGGGTCCGCAGATTGTGGAGAGCGGTAGGTCCCTCTCTTGTAGTGAGGGAAAGGGACGAATATATAGTGAAAACATTTTCCCGAACAGCGAACCTGCCCTGATAAGTCGAAATGGGATGGCGGCTTCCAACAATGCGTACAATGTCGATTGTATTCCGAGCCGCGGGACTGGTCGACGACAGTAATTTACTCCGAAATCGTCGATGGCTGGTGGGTTTGAGGTGGGACCGTCCCTTGGCTGTGGCGTAGCTATCATCGGGCAAAGAAGGGCAGTGCCTTGGGGCCTCTAGAGCTCAGGGGCCCTCAGAGCTCTTGGTAAAATTTTAAAAATACATTCGTAAAATAATTAAATAAAATTGAAAAAAGGTTGGATTTTTAATATGATAATTGAATATTAGAAATTTAATATGAATATTGTATACCTATAAATACACACTTTATGCAATGATCGGTGTTCGATTACGGAGCACGGTTTAAAATAGTATGGTTGCCCGACGACCTACGATAAGATCGTTTTAAACTGGCACGGCTTTTAACTATAACAACTGGAACATTGACCACTAGCGCTTGCAACGTGATGTGTACCGATATAGAAGCAGAATTTACGAGCTTAATATTTTTTTCTCGCGCTTTACTAGAATCAAATATTTTCCTAATATTGCGACAGACTATATGACATTTTCTGTGATATTACTCTCATACTCATAGACTTCTATAAAAACCACGATTTGAATCCTGATAAATACTTCAATATCTATCTATTATCGTAGTCCATAGCTCTATCATCTATGATACATACAAATTTACATCCGTAGAAAATAAAACAATAATTATTCATAAAGTTTTAAATGTTATGCTTAATTGTATTAAAATTGTGTAACTGTGCTAAAAATTAAAATGCCGTGCTGTATACATAATTGTTCTTCACATGACAAATATGTAAAGATAAGTTCTTTCAATGTTCCAATGAATATTGCCTTACGGTCTGAATGGGAAAATGTCTTAGGTATTTCCTTAACTAATAATTCTCGTGTTTTTCGTAACCATTTTACTACTCATGATGTAATAGACACATGGAAATGGAATAAATAAATACACGGTTAGTACCTTTACTTATAGATATATAATGTATTTATGAACTATTCAACTATAGGTAAAATATAACATATAAATATATTTGTAGGTGTGTCTAAAAAACCTAGACTTAGAGATAGAGCTATGCTGGTGAATTTATATATTGTTAACAATAATGAGTTAACAATTTTAGTAAGAATTTATAGTTAAATAACTTATTAACACCATAATAGACTTTTTTTCAAAAATTTAACTTTACTCATTATAAATAGTTAAATAATAATATAACAACATAAACTATAAGAATGTTTGTATACAAGGTATACTAGGTATACCTAGTAGCTAACTTATTTTGCGTATCAATTAATTATCTGTTTATTATTTTAATTAATGGTTTTATAGAGGTTTTTATATTTTATGATGAGGCATGTGATGAGGCGAGAGGAAACGAATGCAGTAAGAGTGGTTATGAAGATGGACGTTGAAGGGAAAAGAGGAAGAGGAAGACCAAAAAAGAGATGGTTGGATACTTTGGAGAATGACATGAGGGCTGTCGGTGTGTGCAGAGGAGATGTGATTGACCGAGTAAAGTGGAGGTGTAGGACAAGGGTGGCCGACCCCAAATAGTTGGGAGGAAGGCGAAGTAGAAGAAGAAGAAGAAGATAGAGGTTTTTATATTTTAAACAACAATATAAAGTTTAATGTGGTTTTTCCTATGGATAGAATTATGGGGCCTAATTTATTTACTGCCCCGGGGCCCTTTTCAATCTTGCTACGCCACTGCCCTTGGGCTCAGATTCTAGTTCCTACGAAATCCGGGTGACCTGTCACGTCTCACGTCAGCCTCGGTAACCCTTCCGATCGTGTGGCCAAGTGCGGTAAGGTTGGGGACCCGAGCTGTGATGGTGGTGGGTCGAATCCTGTATACATGAATGGTACGCCTAAGGGCGGTAACGCACTCCGGCGCCACAGGCTTTCCTTATCTGTGGAGAGGATTGCCCGGAGGGGTCTGAGAGGCCCTGCATGGGGGTCGTCCAGCGATAAAGACTTTGGTACGTATCTAAAGGAACCAACGAGCGGTCACACTAGTCGTTTGTAATCGACAACACGTCTCTGGTGGGCAATTGATCTGGTGTGCCGAGGGCGGGATACCCGAAATCGAGGCCGGATGTTCTTCGAAGGCCCAGAGCGAGGGTGATGGGTTCCATCGCTGGACCCATGGATAAAAGGCTTGCTTCGAAAATCGGTGGAAAGTGAGTGGGCGCAAGGCGGTGACTAGAGTAGAACAGGACTCGTAGGGTAGTGAGCCCGAATCGCGCTGTGCGGGAACAGTGCACCCACCCTGTCAGTCGACTCGGGGATCTCCGAGGACCTATGATTACATTGCGGTCTAAGGGTGAGTTCTGATTACTACTCGACGAGTGGCATTAGGCTCGCCCACGCTGTTCACTTGTGATAAACTGAGGATTTAAATACTAGTTAAATACTATAGTTCAGTTATGAATTTAACTCATTTGCGTTCACTTTCATTGCGTAAAAATGGAACTCGTTCATGTTCATGTTAGTTTTTTTTAAAGCGTACACGTTCAAGTTCAAATTCTAAGAAAAATAAACACGTTCATTTAAATTTTTTTATTTTATATTAATGAATTACCTACCTGCATTCTATATATGGGACCTTTACAAAATGTATTAGGTACATTTTAATTATGTTTAAAACTTATACTTTAACATACTATAATCGATATTTATTATTTTTTCACATATTTTTAAAATAGTAAATACATTTGAACGACTCCAAATATCGTTCACATTCATTAAAAATATAAACGTTATACACATTAACGTTCAATTTGAAAAAAGCAAGTGACGTTCGTATGTCATTCACATATTATGAATGGGAACACGTGGACATTTATTCACAAACGACGTTTTTTCCAAACACTGTATTGAAACCAATATAATATGATATCGTATGGTTTTTATAGCATGGGTTTTCTATTTTAGATATCTGATAATTAATATAATTTATATTTTCCACTTCAAATTATTAAACAAAATGATAAATAAGTTACAAAATCAAGCATAATTAATTAAAAATAAATAAAATTTTAAAATAATTACAAATATATTAATTTTTATAAAAACATTGTTGTCAACCAGTAATTAAATATAATCTTTTATGTGACGAAAAAATATTTACTTTCCCCGGTAGTTACAGATAGATTAGAATCATTTTCGAACCAAGTTGTAATTTTTAAACTATAGATATACAACTATTGTAAGTTAACTGAACAGTTTATAAATTATTATCCTTCAGAAATCTTAAATATTTTAAGAAAACCTATTCAATATTAAATATGAAAAATATTATTTTGTCAGCCTAAAGCATACATTAGATCCAAAGTGGCCAGACCGAACGGACCAAAAATATGGACTCTATATATTTCCAATATAGTTTAATGTTACTGAATTTTCATTTTGAACTATATTAGTTAAGTAGATGATTACATTGTGTCGTGATATTAACAAAAATATACCACATATTGTGTTTTTTCAATAATTTTTACATGTTTTTGGTATATTTTCAGATATTAAGAAAGCTTTTAACTTTATAGATCATAAAATATGGACAAATTATACTTTTGTGATATTAGAGGATTTGTACACTGGTTATTTAAGTAAGACTCTATATATATATATATATATAAAAATTCGAAATTGCATTAGTTGAGAACGGCTGGGCCGATTTGGCTCAAATTTTTTTTAAATAATAGAGAATGTCGGGGAGTGGGTTTATATGGTTTATATATGGACCTAACTCCACCCCGGGAGGTGCTCAAACAGGAATTTTGAGATTTACGATAGACATTTTTGTTTATAAATGGTTGCTATGGGGGTTATAAGATTTGAGAATAATATTTATTTATTAGTGGTTAATATAATGAATTACCCGACGTTGCAAGGTAACAAAAAAAAAACATAAATAAGTACTTTGAATATTTTCTATTTGTTTGTGTCATTAAAAATGCCAATAAGACGCCAGAATGCCAATTTTTGTCGTAGAACAAATGCAGCTACAAACATGAGAAATAGAAGAGCGCAAAGAACAGACGAACAATGCCAATCCGATAGTGCGAATGATTCGTAGTTGACTCTCGCAGAGCAAATTACCAACAACGCCAACAGGTACATCGAATATTTATATCTGATTCATTCCTGCGTTTAGCATTCCAGTATGAGCCCGGTATTGAATATTATGCTCATACAAAAGTAGTAATTTGTGCTATGGACAAGGAATGCCCGCACTGCCATGCTCTCAAATTCAAAAATGAGCCAGTCGGGATGTGTTGCGCGTCAGGAAAGATGCAACTACCTGAAATTGAAACACCACCTGAACCATTGAACGGTTTACTTATCGGTACAGATCCAGATTCTAACGTGTTCCTGAAGTCAATTAGAACATTCAATTCATGTTTTCAAATGATATCGTTCGGAGCAACAGAAATAGTTCGAAATACTAATGCAAATGGTCAACAATAAAATTCTACACTACGGATTTTAGTACGTTAAGGTTAGGTTAGGATTATGTATTAATTGATTTTATTAATCCACCGTACTATGTCAAACATGGTATAACTTTGATACTTTATTAGATTTAAATCATACACTAAGGTACGTACAAACAGCATTAGGTCCGCGATCTACCGCAAGTAGATTGCCTACCTGATAATATACTGCTGTGAATCAGAATTTTTATTCCGGAGAGAAAACTTAAGATAAATCTATAACATCATCCACCGAATATTAAATAACGAATTGAACAAAGTTAGAGTCATATGGAGTTGGTATATTTAACGAGCAACGAAGTGCACGGGATCAGCTAGTAATATAATATAATAATTACAATAATAAACTTAAAATTGATTAGTACCACAAATTACTGTACAAATTACAAACTACAAATTACTGTTATTCATAATATACATCAACGGTCTTCTTAACTAACATACTACTGGAAAAATAATATTTTTTGATAATAATGCAATTATCTTATGAAAAAGTCGATGCTTTATTGACTTATATTAGAAGGCTAATAAAAGTTTGTCTATTGTTAAAAATTGGTTAGACTCATTAAAAATTAACATAGAAAAAACTAAATAAATTCTCTTACGTATTTATTTATTTATCTATTTGTTTTATTGTTATACGCCATAACATTCATTTATTTAAAGGGCGGTGTTTGATTAAATTGATTTAAAACTAAAATATTAAAAAAAATTTGCATTTAGACGATCATAGAAAAGTTGCACATAATAAAAACTAAAACAATAAGATTATTAGTTAGTTCTACAATTACCTGCAGTTGTAAGACATTGAACAAAGTAAGTTCTATAAAATAACTTGGTAAAAATATTGATGACATTTTAAATTAGGACGTGCACATTAACTCAAATAATTATATTCTTAAAAAATGTTCTTATACATTTAAATTCCTTTGATATATTCTAAATTCTAAATTAAAAAAAATTACCTATATTGCTCAATTCCAACATAATCTTTCTTATGGAATTTGTTTTTGGGTAGAAACATATCATACTTACTTTCGGAACCTATAAATTACTCTGAACTCACTACTAAAATGTATGTTCAATGAACTAAATCTATTTCCCCCAGTTGACTCGTGTGAAGAAATAGGAATTTTAAATATAAGATCATTAAACACTATAATAATTTTTCTTAGGTTAAATAATTTTAATTAAGGTTTCATATCATAAATATAATACTCGCTTTAAATATAAAATCAATTCTTATAAATTTCAAATATTTTATAATGTTTAAAAAACATAATATAAATTTATATAAAAGTACAAATTTTTTTTTTACTTAATTACATACTTCAATAATTATTGGTTATTACATAATATTATTATTACTTTATCTTTATATTAAAATTGATTTTTTTTATAATTGTTTTTTACTTATTTACTATTAATTGTATTCATAATTTTGTATATAAACGTAATGATTCTATTACTAATCATCTAATTTTTGTATTTACTGTTTAGCTTCACTCTCTTTAAGGAAAGTCACAGGGTTTTGAGAAGACGTGGTAGTTGAGTTTCTTGACTCAGTACGAGTTTCTGGATTTATTGTGGTCGTAGTTGAACTTTCTTCAGGAATACTGTAAATTATCACATAACTTTTGTATAAAAAATAGTACTAATAATTTAATTGTTCAATTCGTTAAAAACTTTTTAATGAGTTTAATAAGAAGTTTTAACGAAGAAAAATAAGAATTCAGTGAATTTTAACTAGTTATTATAACTAAAAATTTGTAGTTGTCCTTGTATTATAACTCGTACAAAATTATTAGTTTTAATTTCTTATTGGTAATTCTAAAAGTCTGTACTAAATATTAATTTTTTACTATGTATGAAAACATTTGATATTATTGTAGATTCATAAATAAAATAGACCTAGATAATGTTAGTCAAATTAGTAGGACCACATAATCACTCTTAAGGGGTCGTATTCAGTGACAATAACTATGTTCTAAATACGCATATAAACTAAACTGTGTGTATGAATACTTCTTCAGAGGCATCTATATTAACTTGATTAAGCTTTTAGGCTTTGATCTAAATTTCTACCTGTGGTAATATCGTCGTCGAAATAAATTATTACTAAGGCAGAGGACTTGTAGCTCTTAAATAGCACTAAATATGCAAGCACTTATGCATTTAAAAATCCCATAATATGCACTAAAATTATGCGTTTATATTTTTTTTAAAGTAATTTATTAAAAAAAAAATGAATAAATCATTTAAATTTGCGTAACCTTATATAATTTTTCATATCCTACTGTAATGTCACAATAATAACAGTATACTGTAAGTATACTATCCTATAGATACATACATGAACACCAAATTCAGATAAATAACTCTTTTGACGTTTTAATATTAAAACAGCACACAAAGACAAAAAGCTGACATAAATTACGAGTAGACCTACAAATGGAGATAGTAGAACAAAGATTAAATAATTAACAAACAACGATAGACACAAATCAGTGCAATGGTATTTTTTAGTATCGTCCTGTAGAAAATTGTATTATATAAAAAACGTGCCTATTATTTATAAATTAAAGTCGGTGACCCTTGAGACGTATTTCTAGGAAAAACCTGCGTCTGCAAACAGTCAACAACCATGTTATACATATGATCAAAATTTAAAATTATTTTTAGTTCAACATTATTGTGATCGTATGAAATAAAAACATAGACAGAAAAGTGTTGATAAAATTATAATTCATTAAAAATCTAAAAATCATAACAAATCATATCACTACATCTAAAAAAAAAGCTACATGCCCTAAAAACAAAAAATACTCAAAATATGCATTTATATGCAAAATAAAATTTCAAGTCTAGCTTTATAAAAGCATGAAACATACTTGTTTTGTATTCTGCTATTTTAGTGATAGTGCAAAACAAATATGCAAATGCTACAAGTCCTCTGCCCTAAATATTACCATGAAGTTTATTTTTATTCACTCTATTGTCAATTTTTATATTAAAAAAATTAATATTTACTATTACTCCATTGTAGATTGTATTAGTGTCTGTTTATGTAAATATATATAAGTTTAAATAAAAATTATTTTTGCCGCATTCGTGTGAAATCCCGAATTAAATGAATTTTTATAAAAATAACTTCTATAACATTCTTAGACAATTTTCACTCATTTTACAACCGATTTTCACCAATCATTTCTATTAAATATAATTTAAAATTCTACATGAAAAATTATGTCCATATAAAATGAATTGTAAAAACAAATTAATTTTTCCGTAACTTGATAATATGCTCTATTACGGGACGAATAATATTCTATATTTTTATTATATCTATTATTTTAGAAAATTACATTAAAAAATGTCAAACAGTATATATCTATTATTTTAGATATACTGTTTGACATTTTTTCAACATTTTAGAATCATTAATATTTATAAAAAAATTAATTTGTTACCTTGAGTCCATACAATAGGCCTTCAAATCTCTTAGTTTACACGGTTTTTTACAACACTCGTCGACTGGTCCAGTACTGCTATTTACAACTTCGAGATTATCTGAAATGAAAAATGTACATTTTAACACACTATAATAATATAATTTTAATTGAAACTGTTCAGTTTCTATAAAAAACCTATAAGTATGTAAATAATATTGGAAATAATATCCATACGAATACATTATTTAATGACAGGACTAGATGACGTTCTTATAATACAGAAGCTCTCTTTAATAATACTGAAAAGTTTTTTAAACATATGTTTTAATAGTTATATAAATAAATAGTAGAACCAGAAATGTTTTCATTAATTAGTTAATTTCAATAGGAAGTGTAGTCCATAAATTAACTAATTTGATTATGCTAAATATTTAAAATAAATGCCATGTATTTATTTAGAATTAACTTATCCCAATAACACTAAACTACATAATTTCAATTGGATTACGTTCATATCTAAAACAAATTACTCATCAACATTTGAATTTATTCATATTTTAAAATATATTCGAAGCTAAAATAACTAGATCGACTTTATTCATGACTTTATTTAACTATATGAATATGTAGAATAAATAATTAAAACACTAAGAGATTTTTTTAATTTTCTAACAGACCTATGTGATATTCTTTTCGATAAATGAAGGAGAAATGTCATGTTCTGAAACTAGTTAATAATATAATTATTACTGAAACCCCATTTTGATATTTTTTTATATTTAAAATAACACAAAATTAAAATGTTTAACTTACTATCAGTTGATCCATCATGATACTCGTGATATTCATGGTTACATATTATGGCCAAATAATTGTACAAAGTAGATCCACAAATTCTAATTGTTGAATTCCAACCTATTACACCAAATGAATTTATATGGTAATGCTTTATTTTGGAAAATAATGAAATTACAGTTAGTTTATCAATGTAAGTACAGTAGAGCGTCAATTATCCGAACTGGCTGGGTTAACTCAAGAAATGTACGAGTAATCAAACAATGAATAAACCAATCACCAATAGTATACTTGCCTACTTCATAATATTGAGCCAAAGAAGATCCAA
Source organism: Sipha maydis (assembly GCA_034509805.1). Lineage (NCBI taxonomy): Eukaryota > Metazoa > Arthropoda > Insecta > Hemiptera > Aphididae > Sipha > Sipha maydis. The sequence goes on along the minus strand of JASXSY010000549.1, from coordinate 11,993 downwards.
TTTATCGATTTTTTGTTATCGTGTATTTCTAATATTTTGATTATTTTTTTTATATTTAATATAATATATTTTATTTCAACCTAATTTTAATTCGACTGTGAATTTGATCGCATTTATTATCAAACTATATTTAAGGTACTCATCTACTAGCGCGATGCGATTGACGTGATTCGACTAAATAGAAAAAAAAATCTTGAACTGTCGTACGTAACGAGTTTCATGTTAAATCGCTCCTTGTGAAATTGAAGTCTTGTTAACATTTTATTGTTTTTCGAATGATGGTTAGTAAGTTTAAGGTAACTGTACCAATTTTACGTGTAAATTAACATGTAATTCACAGTATTATTCAATGTATATATAAACTATATGAATAATTTATAAATAAATATATATTTCATAATTGTATCAGAATCAGAGAAGAGAGAGTTTATCAACCACAGTACCATAATAATAAACAAGAACATTGGAATTAAATTCAAAAATTAAAATAACAAGTTATATTCATTCAACTATTATACAATAAAATAAAATTAATTCAAAATATAATTAAAATTAAAAAAAGTCAAAATACTTTGAAAATTTAACGGTGTATAGAGAACGCTAATCTAAACATTTGGTGAAAATTTCAAGTATTTACATCGATTAGTTCTTGAGTTATAGCAAAATAAAAAAGAACCGGATGGGCCTCGATCTACTGTACACTTGGGGGTGAAGTGCGACTCTTCATAGGATAGGTCATTATAATAGATTTATTAAATTTGAATTCAATGATAGGTATCATTCTATACGTAAAACGATTCTGAACGGAGATGATATGTTTGTCTAAAATATAATGCAATTTTATTTATAAATATTGTAATAAGTATATTTTATTTTGAAACGAAAAATTTAAATTGTCTATAAATAAGTCAAAAAAATTGTGCCTATGGAATTTAATAATTTTTGAATGACATTAAGAACTACTTCTGTGGAATCTTCTATTAAATTTTCAAGTATTTTGTACGAGCCAAATCTTTTTTATCACCGATTATAAAAATAAAATGTAAAAAAATCGAATATTTTAAATGCCTATAAATGGCTTAAAAATCAATACAGTGAAACCTCTATATAGTGGACAGCCAAAGAGAATTAAAAATTGTCCACTATAGAGAGTTGTCCACTATTGAGAAAACCTATTACGCATACATTTATATGCGCATACATTTTTGCCGGGGAATTTAGAAGTGTCCACTATTGGGAAGGGTCCACTATTGAGAGGTGTCCATTAATAGAAGTTTCACTGTATAATATTTTGAAAAAAATATGACATAAAGGAAATACCAATCTTAACATATGGTAGAAATTTAAAAAATCTGCGACTTATACTTTTTGAATTATAACAAATATTTAAAATCGTTTGAGAATAAATGGCTATTTTATGCAATTTCGTAAATATTTAAATTTCAAACAGTCATAAAATTTTTTCCTCTAGGTCCGGAAGAAATTTTTTTGAAGATTTTTGAAGAGTAGCTTATAGATAACCTATTGTTAAAATTTTGAACCTTAAGTATGAACAGAAAAAATTTTATGAATTTTTATCTACAAAATAATTTGCAAATTATCGTGATTTTTACACATTTTATACAAATTGGAACTTTGAGCACTTATAAAAAAAAATTGTGACTTACGTTTAAGATTTTTTTTGATCAGTTAAGGAACAACATATAAGAAACCTTGTATTAAATTTTCAAGATTTTCTGGGCAGCCAAAAAAATGTAATCGTAATTTTAAAAAAAAAATACTTAAAAAAATTGAAAATTTCAATTGTCTATAAATAGCTCAATAAAAGTCAAAATACTTTGAAAATTTAACGGTGTATAGAGAACGCTAATCTAAACATTTGGTAAAAATGTCATGTATTTACATCGATTAGTTTTTGAGTTATAGCAAAATAAAAAATTTGATTTTGTCGAAAACTGGTTTTGCGTAAAAACTCCCGTTTTTCCCTTATTTTTTAGGGTTTTTCCCGACGCATTTAAAAAATATTGAAAACTTTTTACTTTTGACTTCCCAGTGTACCAACTAGATTCACTTTCCTTTCAGAAAAGTTGCTACATAAGCAAATCGAAGCATTTTTACTGCCAAAAAAGGTGTCATCAGACACAAAAATAAAAAAAAATAATAAAAATAAAAAAATAAAAAAAAACACATATCATTGTAAAACCAATAGATTCCATCACTCCGTTCAGAATCTTATATGTAAAAATGTGTATAAAAATCACTAGTTTCGTCAATTGAGCACACTACGTTCCAACATTAGACTTTAAAATAAATTTTTTAGTTTAAATTATAAAATTAATCTTCATTTTCATAATAAGAATGATTATCCTGGAAGGAAAACAATTAATATGTACAAATATTTCATAGTGCGAATAATCGACGCTCTAAAGTATATATAATATTATTTGTATTACATACTAAAATATTTAACGTAAGTGTTTTGTACTTAACACTTACGTTGCACTATAAGAACTAAGAGGAATAGAAAATGGTTAATGTTAAAATTAAATGGTTAAGTTATAGTAGTTACTTGTATTAAATTATATATAATATGCATACATTATTTTTGTACAGGATTTTTTGTCTATAAATAATACGTGTTCTGTGCACAATAAAAGTCAAATAAAAGCCCGTATACATACGAGTAACATATTCATATAAACGTGCATGCTTCCCACCAAAAATAGGGATGAAATACAAAATGACGAGGAACTGAAGTTTGTTTAAAGGGATGAGGACGATCGTTCGTTGTCCCCTATGAATTGGCCCCTGAACATGAATCAAATTTAATTGAAAGATTCACCTCAAAGATTAAAATTACTAAGTTATGAGTCGCATCCACAAAGCAGATAGTGCATAATTAAATTAAAGTTAGTTAATTTTATCTTACGTAAGGCAAATTGTGTTGATCCACACACCAGGTTTATAAAAAGACATGACAATATAATCCTGAAATTAATAATAATTGAAACAGATATAAACATGTATAATGAAAATCATATTTGTAGTATTACCTATATACTATAAAATTATTATATGTATATATTGTCAGCACATTTATTGCAATAAATTGTAACTCAATTAGTATAATAAAAAAAACTATTTAATTTCATTATCATTCCAAATTCGTGAAATAATAATTAACATGCTTTAATTTTTAAAAGATTTCAATTTTTTGTTAATCTTATAATAAATAATTCAAAATTTTACATTTTCTTAGCTTTTTTTCGTAAAATGTTAAAAAAATGATTTTGATTTGACAAGAAGTCTTGAAAATATATTATAATTTTTTCATGTGTACTTATCTTAGTGGGCAATGAAGAAAAAAATTAAGCTTAATTTAAAATAAAATAAAAATGTGAGTGAATAATAAACTAAGCACTTGTGAATTAGTACAAATATTTAATATTAAAAACTAAATAAAAGTAAAATCTTTGTGTCGTCAATAAATTAGGATAGTAGTTACTTTGAAAAATCATTTTTTATATCCAAAAACTTAATTTTCTTTTTAGTTGTACTATATTAATACATCATAAAATATAAGCAGTGTATTAAAAAATGTATTTCAATAACCGCACATTGTAAACAATAAAAAAAATATATTTGTCTAAGTTCAGACTGAAAAATTATGATAATACAAACAATAATAAAAAATAATAATTAGACCATCAATTTTAAAACAACACCAATACATTTTTACACAAATCTCTTAAATATACTGTTTTTATATAATTTATTAATATAATACAATATATAACAATTTTAGACGCCATTATTTATTTTTTTCATCATTTGATATAATGTAGATATTTTTTAAATTTTTTAAAAATATTTTGGAGGGCTATTTAAATTAGTTATTGTTATGATTTCGAAAAACAAGTAGGTACTGCATGTTATATTTATTACAGCTATTGAAGATATGAATGTTATTTAACGGTATCAGTAATTATAAAACAAAATAATAATAATATTAAAATTACTTACATTTTCAATACATTCATTTTTTTTTCCTTTGATTTCAAGTCCAAAAATCAAATACTGACAATCGTCTGTACATAAATATAAAAAAAAACAATGAATTAATGAATTATATTTAATTCATATATATATATATATAACAAATAGTTTATATATAGAAATAAATAAATAAATGCTCAGTCTGGAGTATATTTATATTTGTATAGTATGATCGGTTTTGAATTTAAAATTCATCATCAGGTATATACAAAGTCGAGAAAATTGCGACAAAATATGAAAAAATAAAGGAAGGAATAAATATTTTAATATTTATTAAAATATCATTCAATATTTTTTATATTCAATCGCGTTTTAATTAACTATGTTTTATTAGTTATATCAAAACTAAACTTAATACTATATAATATACTTACCATATTATACAATATAACAAACAAAAATGATTATAAAACTTCGATAAATATAAAATATATTTTCGGTACACAAAGTGGACAACCAGATTGTGAAAAAAATTACACAATGTCAAATTGGAGTGACCGTTTCATGAAAAAGTGTCCATATCATGAAATATTTTCGTAATTCATGAAGTGTTAAAAAGCCGTTTCTGTTTCATGAAATGGTCAATTTCACTAAGTGGCTACGACATATATAGTATACCTCACGATGAATTTTTAATTCAAAATCGATCATACTTTACAAATATAATAATACTCCATACTAAACATTTATTTATTCATTTATTTCTATGTAAATCTATTTGTTTGTTTTTATATATTAATTTATGAGTATTAACCAATAATAATTTTTATTTATTTTTTATTATTTATTAAAAATAATATGATAACATGTCATCGTTACCTACTTTTATTATAATTACATTAAATACCGCTTAGCTTAACAGCAGTGGCGGCCTATGGTTGTTGGTGATGATGGTGCAACTTTAAATAATAAATATCAACACCCTCATCACTAACTTATTAGTTCAACTACTCAGCCTAACAAATTCGAATTTGTCGCATTGTGAATATGTTTGAACGAATTTTCATGCTTTATAATTGATACACTTTGATGTTATACATCAAAGACTCCGACTTGAGTTAAAGCTGTTTAGTCACCAAAAAGTATGCAAGAAAAACAAATATTATTATTTCACATGACCGTATTTGTATCCGTTCTGGGTAGGAATTTCGATGGGTGCACGCGCGCGCGCGCGCGTATTGCGTTCCATGGCATGGCAATAAGACCGCGCGGTGTAGTACGACGGTTTCGAATGAGATACAATGGGTCAGTAAGCATGATCAGGGGGGGAGGGGAGACCTCGTTGCCTGATTGTAAACAATCCGTATGTGCGCGCACCGTTTGGCTAAGCATGAAAATACAATTGTCAGCAATACGGGGAAGGGGGGCGCATTCGTGTATTGATCGGTTAAGAATCAACATTTTCAAAAAAGAAAATAATAAGTATCGATACGTTCCGATACGTATTCGGAAAAAATCCCGAAGCGGACTTCAGTGTTCAAGAAGTTAATGATACGTTAAAACTATTAATTTTATGTCAGTACGTAGTTTACGGTGCGCCGATTCGCCGGTATCATTTATAATTTGGTGGAAAATCGTATTATTGTTATACATATATGTATTTAAATTGAGGATGTATAAATTGGTATACATTATTAATACGTATTAGGTTTAAAATGTTTAATGTAGAAATTATTTGATTATGAAACAGCTAATGGATAAAATAATTAACGTTTATGTAAATATAACACATAAATTATACTATGTTGTAGAGCAGATTACTACAGAATTTTTTTACGTTAATTATTTAGTTATGTAATCATTACTCTGCGATTTGTTTGGGTAAAGAAATCCACATTTGTAAACATTTTCCAAAAGGAAAAACGGTCACAAACTAAGTTTAAATGTTATATACTAATAATTTGTTTTCCTTTAATCTGTAATGATTAGTAGAACGTTATTAATATACACATATATTTTGTACATTGACTGAGTGGACACTGTGTTCCGCCTAGGGCTACATATTATGTATATATCTATACATTGTATAGGTGTATCATATGTCACTGTTGTGAGTTTGACGGTTAATGTGAAGTATGTAAGATACGGTAGTTCAACCACGCCGACCATCCGGAATAGGTGTATTGAACTTCGTTTAATGTTTTGATGTAAAAATCTATACTTGTAAGTTATTTTATATATTAAATCTTAATAAAACAACATTCGTCATAAATGCATTATTTCATAAGAAAAATATTAAAAAAACAAATATAATTTTTTTTTTGCCAAAATCGAGTTTTTTAGTTATTTCAGTTTACGTAATGATAATGAAAATTTTGAATCGATACTGTGTCCGCGCAAAAAACCTTAGCCACGGATACGTGCGTGACGTAGACATAATCAAGTATAATATAACCCCGGTTGGGTGGGGAGAAGGGTTGCTTGGTGCTCGCTATGATATTTCGTGTACCCCATGGTTATGCGTAGTAGTACGAATACGCCGAATGTGTGACAGAAAACGTTAAAAAATATACGTCGACAATGCAATCCAGTATCGTTATGTGAAACCTTAGTTCATTTCGATCGCTGTCGAAAGAATTATCTTTTCGTGTAACGATTGATTTTTAATCGATCCGAAAGAATTTTAAGAAGAAACATTTTATTTTATTATTTTTCTACGCACCCTCTGTCCAGCATCAAACGGTGTCTACGTTCACCTTTGATACACAGCGCCACGTGCGTATACGATAATCGAATAAAACAATATTTCGATCGCACTGTACCGCTGTATAACAACGTTTATTTTTACAATAAAAATTATTTATACTATTTTAATATTTTTAAAAACATAAAATAAAATTATTAACATACCATAATCAAAAATTATTTTTTTCTTTTGTTTAATATTAGTAGTATCCCGTCGTCATGAGCCGCCACTGCAATTATAAGATATTTTTCTAACCGTGTCAATCAACACATTGTATTTAAAGGTCATTACTATTCAGAGTGAATATTCTAAAATGTCGACCCTGGAATTTCATTGTCGGGGTTTCGATCGGTACCCAGAATAATGTGGCGCGTTTATAACGGGTTTACTTACGCACGCGCCTCTAATGCGCACGACGCACAAATCAACGGCATCGCGGTATCGGACGGAAAAAATTAAGAACATGATTTTTTTTTTATTCAAAACGTGCATTACGAAGAAATTCTTACTAACCGAATTTAATTGATTTTTTAATGACTTTCTACGGGGTGCATTGCACTTTGATTTTTATTAAATCTGTTGAAAACAAAAATAATTTATTAAAAAACATTTTATACTCTTCAAAGTTGATAATTTAAACTCGTCTTTTAGAAGTTAGAAGTATGGTTTTGAAAATTAATGACATATACGTGATGCAAAAGTATTCCACTATTCGTCGAATAAAAAAATAAATACATCAAAATCGGATTGTTCTACGATACATGAAAACGTTTGTAACCAATATTAGGAACTAATAGCATTTGTTAATACACTTTTGTTATTTATTGTAAAATGTAGCAGTGTACAAAGAAAATTAATTTATCGATGACATGATTTCAAATCTATAATATGAACGTGCTTATTTTTATAAATTTTTATAATTTCTTATAAATTTTCCAGGAAAGCATTTATTTATATATTATTGTGCTTATTTTGCTTATATTAACAAATTATTCAAATTTAAGAACTAACAATTTCAACCAATTGAAAAATAAAATATTAATGCAATGTACGAGAACATAATGATGTAAAAGAAAAATATAATTTTTATTTTTATACAGTTGAAAAATAAAATTTAAAAACTGGTAAGGTATTTATTTTATGTAATTGATTAATTTTTAAACAATTTTATAATTATTTGTTATTTTTAAAATATTTAATGTAGTTAATACTACATAATATACAAATAATGTATAATAATTATAATTATAATTAATAATAAATATATTAAATGCATAGTTTTAGATTTGTTTTTACATTTTACAATTTCTAATGCATATTTTAGCGCACATTCTGTTTTTAAATGCTATAAGCCCAAAACCATTCAAATAACTAAAAGCAAATGTTTTTGAACAAAAAATAGTTTATGCACTGGAACGTTAACATGGAATGTGGTATAAAAATATAAAGAGTTATGAGAAACATTAGTTCAAATAAGGGATATAAGTCATGTTTTGAATTTAAAAAGAAACTAGCAATAGTCGCTAAGGACCTTAAATATAATATTATCCAAATTAACACTTAATTAAATATAAATAGTTTTAAAAATAACCTGAACCGTAATTGATTGTAGACTTCTTAATGCCAAATGATATATTAATGGTCGAGTAGATCAATGTTTGCACTTTGTCAACGATGATGATAAACAAACCCGTCGTTTTATGAATAAATATTTACGCTAATGAGCACGGATAGGAAAAAGTAATTAATTAACAGCGAAAGCAAAAGAAAACTCAACAGACCAAAAGTGTTCACGCAATCGATTATGAAGGGCGAATGAGTGTAGTGATGCGTATGCGTTAGAACAGACGCCGTTTGGGTCTATCGGTAGGTAGTTTGAATGCTGATGAGTGAGTGGAAATGAGTGGGGGACAGATATATATTATGATATAATCCGAGAGTTGGCCGACCATTCCCTGTAGTCTTTATACGAGGACTAAAGTAAAAAATGTGGTTTCGAGTGAAGGGTGTTAAATATTTTTCGAACAGATGAAATTATATATAGTGCTGTTTGGTTGGGACGATTCGATGTAAATCGAATAACCAGTTTAGCTGCCAGTCGAGTTGATTTAGGTGATTTACGGAAAATAGCTGAACGAACACGATATTGTCCCTTTTTTCAAACTACGGCAGACTATCGAATATCCGGGGCATACATAAATTGCACTAAATGACTTTTTTTTTTTTGGAAATTACGTCCGATTGTTTATCTTTGTTGAAAAAGTATAATGTAAATTGCGCCCAAATTGTTATCTATATTAAAAATATGTATTGTAAACTGCGCCTAATATTTTATTCATGTTAAATAGGTATAACTTAGCTGTGTAAGCTGTGAGAGTGTAAGATATACAAAACATTAAACTTATTAAAGTCACTATGGTTATATATTTTTTCAATTATATCACAGAAATATTATTTTTGTCCAAAACTATAGAATTTGCAAAAATAGGTTATCAAATAACTATTGTGGTGATACGACTACTGTAAGTTATCACTGAATTCAACATAGATTTGCTAGTATCAATAGTATCAACTTAATAATAATAGTATAATAATACACGTGCATTAATTTTAATCAGTGAAGTCACAATAGCCGAATTAGCAGCGTGTGGCGGCACAAATAGTGCTTGAAAATTATTTTAAATTTTGTATTTCGTAAAATGAATCGGCCTTTAAGTTTGAGTGAAGTTTAATGTCAATGTACAGTTGAAAATTGTACAGCATTTTTAAAAACAGTAAGTGATGTCGACAGACTTACTGAACAAAATTTAAACTATAATAATAACTGTGAATAATTCATTATAATAATAATTATTATAATTATTCATTATAATGGTTATAACTATTATATCCATTTATCATTAAAGTGATCAACACCTAGCTTCTAATTCTAGCTATTATAGAACTCATCCAAATATTTTTATGTTTATAGAAAAATTAAAAGAAATTAAAATAGAAACAAATACTAAACTAAATAATATAAAATAATCTTTTAAATACCTAAATTCTAAAAAAAAGTGAAAAGTTACAAAATTGAATAAATAATTATAATAGAGGGCAAACACTATTTTATGAATATGATATTATCTATCTTAGTATTATAATTATATAATTATAACTAAAATTATATTTTTTTTTAATTTTTAATTTTATTATATTAATTATTATATTATATGACTGTAATGAATTAATTATAAATTAAAGATTGTAATTTTTTTTTTAATTTTGTAAAAATATAGCTATTCAATTTTTAAATTTTACCCAAGCGAAATTTACATGTAACTTAATAACATTAGTTGAAAATTCGAGCGTAATTTACTTACCACTTTTTCCACTTGATAAAAACCATGATAACAAAGGCTCTCCAAAACCACTGCTAGCAAGAATTTTTATGAGAACAGAATAATTAACTATATCAAAGGCTTTACTGAAGTCAGTGTAAATTATGTCAACCTGTTTCTTTTTTGTAAAGTTATCAAACACGAATTCAGTAAACACCAGATTGCACGTGTTAACTAATCGATTTAGACGAAACCAATGTTGTTCGTCCACTAAGATTTGATTTACCGCCGGTTGAATGCAACTTAATACTAAAGATTCAAACAGTCTACCTGACTTATAATAGTAATTGGTTTATAGTTAGCTACATTAGAAGTATCACCAAATTTAAATATTAGCGTTATGGAAATAAGTTTGAGAATTTCAGGGAACGATCCGGAATCTAGTGATTTCCGAAATAGAAGCCATAAGGAGAAACACATAGACGATCTGATCGTGGTTAAGAAATCACCTGATATACCGTTTGGACCAATAGATTTATTTCTTTTCAGACGCAATAAACTTTTCTCAACTTCTGATATATCAAAGAAACAGTTACTCGGAAGATCATTAATAAGGGATTGGGTTAAATCAGATACATAGTTGACATTAGAACAAGAATATACAGAATTAAAATGTTTAGAAAAAAAGTCCACTAAATCATTATTATTTTTACTAATAAGATCATTGAGCGTAACTGTTGTAGGAATAGATTGACCTGATTTATTCTTTTTAACAAAATCCCAAAATTTAGACCGATTAACATAAAAAGTTTCTTTGGTAAAGCCGATACATTTTTGTAACATTGCTTACTTAAGTATTTATATTTAGCACGAAGAAAACTGAAATTTTTATTATCATAAAGGTTGTTTGTGCACTTAAAGACTGCATGAGCTTTTCTTTTTTGGAATACTAGATCGATAATGTCTTTAGAAAACCATGAAGGAAAATTAGACCAGAAATTCAAATTAGAAAAAGTTTTTAGACAATTGAAAGATAGCAAAAATTTATTTATAAGAGGAAATTGGCCTTATGAAAGTTAAAGTAGTAATAAAAAGAATCAATTTGTGGTATGTTGGTGACAGGAATAAAGCCTATGGATTATAAATGGTAATAGCGGCCTTTAGGTACCACTAGGATCAATGACGTTTTTACGAAGATAAGACCTAATAATGAACCTGATTTATTAAAAATATCATTGATCTGAAATAAGTTGTTTGCTGCAAAGTCTCCGGAAGACAATTGATTAGAGGGCCAACAGTAGAAGAATAAATCAGACTCTTATTGTCATTCGACCAAAAAACATTTGGAAGATTAAAATCACTACAAAAAGTAAATAAATTATCAGAATAAGTGATAGTTTTGCTGTAATGTTATTAACAAAGGCAAAATAAAAAAAAAAATAAAGTGAAAAATAAATTCTTAACAGTAGACATAAAGGTTTCATAAAATTGAAGAGGAGAGTTGGGAAGTAAGTAAGTACTGGTAATTATATACTTTATGCTGTTGAGAGTAAAGCTCACAAACAAAACCTCAATAGCTAAACAAGTTACAGGTATTTGATATGATGGAAGGTTAATATGTATGCCAACAAGAACCCCTATACCCCTAGAATAGCTGCTAGTGATGTTATTTAGATCACATCTAAAAATATTATAATTAAACAAATTTAGTTCACTATCAGATTTATCATTATTAAGCTACGTTTCAGTGAATGCAATGAATGGATAGTTAAAACAAGAAGTATAACATTTAAAATTAAATAATTTAATCCTAAGTCCTCTGAAATGTTGATAAATACCGAGAGAAGCATTTTCACACGAACAAGTATTATCTAATATTTTTGTTACCGCCGAGGCCACCAATTAGTTTTTTACATTTTCCATGGTGGATT
>JASXSY010000548.1:0-47821 GCA_034509805.1 Sipha maydis | reverse complement strand
AAGAGGAGGGCATGTACACCACATTAGAATATAACATGGCATCGCATCCAGAGCAGCGCTCGCAGCCGTATTAAACAGCCATGACGATTGTGTGTTTAATTTTTTTATTTTTTTATTATTATTATTACTTTTTTTTTCTCAATAATTTCGCTCTCCGTTCACTTGACACACATGACCGCTTTGAAGTCCATATACTGTACGTCCATTCGGTCGAATGTGAACATCACACGCTATACATATATGTACACTATATATACACTATAGTCCGCACGGTCTGGACGCGGTGCCAGAATATTGTAACGTGTTGCAGCAGCCGATGCGTGCGGCACGCGCTAAAAAAAAAATTACAATCCAAAAGTCTAAATATCCTGTAACCGTTCCAATAAAGTATGTACGAGCTCGAGTTCCGATCGTGGCGGGTGCGATGCTCGCCTGGAAAAGACATTTATTTTCACTCTTTTATAATAATAATAATTTTTGCTTATGGGAATATATTTCGATTAAATTATAATTGATTGGCGGTCAGTATTTCGTTTGTGTGAAGATTAAAGTCTATAAATAAACAAGATGAAAAGAATTTTTATAATGTAGATGTTGGCAATGCTTCGTGAAAACAATGTGGACAAAATCATAATAATTATTATATACAAACATTATGCACGTGAAGCCTGTTTGTCATCACAATTGACGTTTTAACTTTATACTTATAATATTTTACTATACTAAAGTTTTTTTTTTTTTTTGGGGGTATTTATTTTTAAATTTTTAATTTTAGCACTTGATTCTTTTGTGACCGGAATTTCGACAGATTTTTGTGCGTATTATACTGATTAACTATAACTAAAATAATAGTTATTATACTGATTAACTATAACTAAAATAATAGTTATAGTTAATCAGTATAATACGCACAAAAATCTGTCGAAATTCCGGTCGCAAAAGAATCAAGTGCTAAAATTAAAAATTTAAAAATAAATACCCCCAAAAAAAAAAAAAAAACTTTAGTATAGTAAAATATTATAAGTATAAAGTTAAAACGTCAATTGTGATGACAAACAGGCTTCACGTGCATTTAAGTTTTTGTTTAAATTGTTTTAAACTAAAATAATAGTTTAAAATAATTTAAACAAAAACTTACCAGTATCCTAATGTCTGAGTACAACGAATATTAAAAAATCTTATCCTATAAAATTGTCCATCACGCTGTTAGCGCCATATCATGCCATGACAAGCATTTTTTTTCAGTCACATACTTTTATAGATTGGATAATATTTGTGTTATCTGTACAATTCTAGATATTTCAATAAACATGATATTGCACCAAAGCAAAGATGCAAATGTAATTTTTTATATTTTATATATTTTTTTTTTATACATATATTAAAAAAATGGTTGAATTTCCGACAATATAAATTAAAAAAAGTAATAAACATAGGTGTTTTTAACAAATAAGAAAAAAAAAAGAAAAAATAGTTATGAACATCCTGTTAGATACTGTTATATAGTTTTGAATAAATTGGTGTCTTAAATAAATTTTAATTTATTGTAGATATTTGAAGATTTGTTATTGAGACATTCGAACAGACTACTCGAGATGTTTAAATTTATTTCTTCTTTGAATTGACGACATTCTAACAATAGGTGTTTGATAGAGACTTCGGAACTGAAAGTGAAGCATGGTTCAGATTATCATTTTTCTATGAGTCGTTTGTGTGTTTGCCAGATGTGATCTATTCTTAGGCACGTCAGTATTATACTATGTTCTCCAGTTAAATTTGTATTGTTATTATTGCGAATATCATACGACGACCTCTGTACATCTTAATGATTTAATTTTTTTTTTTAGTTTTATGTGACACAGTCGATATAAGACCTGTACATGTGCACCAATCGTAGCCTGTAAACATTGAATCTCGTTCGATTCTTATGGCGATCCTGCTGGAGATTTTTTTTCTATTTCAATACTCCGCAGATTTGAATATAATATTTCGCAAAAAACTGTGGTGATTGCCTCGCTTATACAGTCCTTTGTGCTAATACACATAAATATTGCCCAGCAGCGATGAACCGAACGGATTATTATTGCACTATACTGTAATGTATTGTAGGGTCGTCGGGGGTGGTATGTGTGTGTGCACAAAGAGACGCTTTTAGGCGATTCGCCGCGGTTCGACGCAAAAACCCATATAACGTGCGCCGCGCGCCGTAGCCAATAATAATCTCTCGTCATCATAGTGCGTGCGCGTGAATATATATATATATATATATATATATATATATACGATCGGAACCACCCCGTCCGTGAACTATGACGGGGGTAGTGGATCTCTGCAGCGTTCCGTCGGCGAGCGGAAAGTGAAAATTAGTCACGGCAACAATGACCACCCTTTTCTTCAGCCAACACGGGTCATTAATTTCTATGGGACACTGAAAACGCTTTAAATGCTCCTAATTTGATACGATAGTTTTCGCATGCATTATTCCCGCGAGACCACCGCAACAGCAGCCGGAGAGTACATTGTTCGCGAACATAATAATATAATCCCACAACTACACACTTGTATACACACGCACGCACTCCGTAAATATATAGGTGTACGATGGTGTGCGTGTGTGTGTGTGTGGGGGAGGGGGCCAAGAATCGACGACTGATATATTATGTGCACGTGTTATTGGCCACGTATTGTAAACGTATATATTGTGTAATTTATAATACGTTATACTCGTGTGTGCTTGTGTATATAAGTAGTGTATTGTACACATACGTTTTCGGTGTTGCAGCGCAAAACTACTGCAATGATTGAAAAAATTATAAGCACTAGTTATTATAAAATGCATTTTGATGTTACGGAAAAAAACTATTTTTGCCGCGAACCAAATTCCAATTAAGTCATCAGAGTACAGCATTGTGCTATAAAAATAACTGCATTTCAGTGACCTATGGCACTCGGATCAACAAGCTGAAAAAGTGTACCGATGACTTTGTAATATTCTAGAAAATATGTAAGACTATGGTTGTATAATTTTTAAATAAACCGTTGTTTCGTGATTATATAAATAACTTACGTTTACCAAAGTTTTAAAAATGCTATACGAAATCGATCAAATGATATCATAACAAATTTTATATGATAATAAAAATTCTACTAACCAAATAGTTTACAGAAATATATTAATATAACTGGAAATGTGCAGGTATCTCAATGTCAGAATAGTTAATGGATCATATATTTTAATACGGATAGGTTAGTACGAATATAATCATGTTAGACAAAAGCAACATTTGAGTACTCCGAAGTTTTAATAATATTAAGTTAAAATAATCACCTCAATATATTCATTGCCTCCGAGTCAATATCCAAATCCAAAATCAACAGAACCATAGTTTTGAAAACTTAATATAGTTTGTATCAAGTGTTTTTAATACAACCGCTCAAGACTCACTAATTTGGTTTGTCGGAAGTGCCTGAGGGAATAGACTAATTTTAAATAATGGAACAATAGAAACTTTAATCACCCCTCCATTATGTATATATAAATTAACAAATCCTCTCTTGGGGTTGTCTGTGTATTGTGGTGTTATATCTGTGTCATGTGTTTATTCACTAAAAGTGTTTGATATTATCTGGGACTAAAATTCGATACTCCTGCACTCTGCAAAAGGTTTATTTTCTATGCGTTCCAATTATTATAATGACATTTTATCATATAGTTTAATCATATCATATTTATTTTTATTTTTAAACCAATTTTCGTATACATGAGTAAAGTATACATCATCACGTATATTTAAAGATAATTTTCATTTTTAGATACACTATTATATAATAATTGCTTAATCGATAAAATGATACTTAATACATTTGAAAAAATATATATATGTATATATATATCTATATATGTTTATTTATTTCAACAAGACAAACCCAATATAGGTACAAAGCATTGGTTAAAATAGACTATCGGTACAAAAAAATACATGAAGTAATGGTATGTACTAATAAAAAATAGTTTCTAAAAGAATATACTTTAAAAATCCGTGTTTTGTCTCATGGAAAATATGAAACTAATGAGTCCAGTCAATATACTGCAGAGGTTAACGCGTGTACGGCGATAATAACAATATTCAGTGGCTAATGCAAGAAAAAATATACGGGGGAAGAGGACCAATACTTAAATGTTAATATAGATTTGTTATCATGAATTTTCGGGAGATAAAAGGGTTTCCAACCCCCAAAACACCTACACCATCTGAAACCATTAATGTACTCATGCGTGTATTTTTGACCAAATAAAATGTTCAAGTATACGAAAAACGCCGAAGTTGACCGAAATATTTCCACTACAACATAACCGTTACAATACCTCATTAACCTGCAAAGTATCGTAGTCTTAGCATTTCCACCATCTCCCATTCCAAATCGTGAACATCGACTCATTTGTACAATGCTCAAAACACGTGCGGGAAGGAGGGGGGGGGGGGGGGGGGGGGGGGGGTGGTGGTGAAAACTAGATAACTTAACGAAAACTTTTACTCCCGAAGCACGTTTCGAACAAAATGCTTTTAACACAACAACGACCCGGTACGCGTATCGCACGCATAAATTATATTCGTCCTATGGCGGATGCGGTGCGTGGGCGTTTCGATTGGATTATCTGCGGAATTCGAAATGACCAAATGTCGGTGTCGTTGTCGTCGCGTTACGCGAGTGCGTGCGTGGCAATGTACGTGAACGCGGGGAGCACAGCGGTCGGTGGACAGTGTGGTCGTCGGTGGTTCGGGGTGGCTGAAGGGATGAAATGTGCGCAAATTGTCGGCTTTTCGGTTCGTGTTTTTAACGCGTTATAACTACCTAACTGTATATACGCGCAATATATATATCTATGTGTATATATATATATATATGTATACATTATATTACTCGAACAGCAATATTAGATTTAAACAGACTCCGCTCGGGTTTATTACGTATTCATAAAGTGTTTTTAGCCGTATATATACGGATCTATATAAATATATACCGCCTCTTGCCGCACCCGCCGAACGAGAGGACATGGCGAGTGCAGCGCTATCCACCGCGGATAAGTTGCGCGCGCGCGCTTCCCGTCATGTGACTTGACGTAATTGGACCGGGCTCGGAGCGGACCGAGTGACTACACATCCGACCCGGCTCAATCGCCTCTCCCGCGCTCCCGTCCCCAAATATCTCCCTCTTCTCTCGTACTCCCGTACGGTTGTAATGCATTATACATCGCGCCCGCAGCACTGCATAATAATACACAAACGAGACAAATCTGTTTGTCCCGGCGAGCCGAACGATCCGCGCAGTTATTATATATTTTGCGCGACATCCTTACGACGTGTTTCTCAGCCGGACGCACGGTGGAGGAGCTGCTGACGGTCCGCAGAATGTGATTACAATATCTGAACAGAAAATGTACAATGGATGCAGTAATAGCAATAACTGCAAACACACGCGATACTTCGACCGGAAATCCCGATCGACTACGACCGTTTGTACTATGCGCGTCCGTAATGGTCATTGGCTGGCAAACGTGTTATAAAACGAATTATACTATTTTAAATAACCTTTGAATATCGGACACCATCAATCTGTGTGAACGCGTTGTACGCGTTGTTCGGCCGAAGACACGAATACGATTTATTTGATTAAAATATCCTCTTGGCAACGATCATTGTTAGTATGACGTGCACTTAGAATAAGTTCTTAAACTAAAATTCACCGACTTTCCATTTAACATTACGTAATAGACAAAGTCAACAATGGAAATATGATCCCTCGAGTAACTATAAGAAACCTATGGTACCGTTAGTAAAGTGCCCGACCGTCATACTATTCATGTCATTCCAGTAAATGTCTGTACAAGTAACTTTTATCAAATTTGCTTATTGTTTTGATAATTGTTTTGTTATCCCATTTCTATTTCTAAAATATTTATTCTGTAAATCGAATGAAAAATATTTATAGTTAAATCAGCTGATTCAATACCAAAAAATCTTATGGAATTGAATGCGAGTAAATTATAAATAATAGACTTTTTAACGTTCAACATACAGATAAATCGTTATTTTTTCTTTCATCTAATGATGGTTTCTATTTCATTCGACATTTCTCGACAAAGAATATCTTTTAACGCCACGAATTAGAAAGGTTTTGCCATTTATAGCGTAAAACTTAATATTATGTAACGACTGATTACAATATGATGTACGAAAATCGTATTTGAAAAATATACCCTGGTTTAAATTGTTTTTATTCATTTCCGATTATCGGAAACGAGTAAAAATCGTTTTACGAAGCAAATATGGATTGGACGTAATGAATGAAATATTTTCAAAATACGTACGTGTTCGATTATATAATATGTTTGACATAATATTGCAAGACCAGTCAGATTGTCAGGGATAAAGTCATGTCACGCTCCGCCTCGGGTGACGGGCCGCGCAAATCGTAATGCAGTACCTTCTACGGGTAGATTAAGTATACAGGACCTTTGCCAAAAAGGGGTAGCATATTATAATACATAATACGCTCGCTGCGTGCGCACATTATGATGCTCAGGGACCGTTGCCTCAGACGACTTGAAAGGTGCGAACAAAAATAATAACCCCCTGTGTAGATATATATATTTATATTGCTCTGCCGGAAGGGTAGAAAGGTCCCTTTTTCCGCGAGCATTTCCGAGATGAATTATTCAAATTCGAATTGACACCGGAAACGATTTCGGAAATCATTGGCCCGACGAAATTGGTTTCATCCGATATGTTTTATTCCACCCTTATATTATATATTTCGAATTGGTAAATCGAAAGTTGTATGTATATATATATATATATATATATATATATATATATATATACAGGTATATATATGTGTACGCGTGCACAGGTCTATAGTTTTTGAAGGATACCATTTTTTTTTTTTTTTTTGATTTTCATGTATTTTATTTTAATCTTATAAAATTATACCCATCATGCACACACGATTTTCGTAAAAGTATTCATGATCACAAATACCTATTGCTCAAGAGTGGAATTCTATTAGAATAATAACGAACATTTATTTCAGTAAAAGTATATCTACAATTTGTAATTATTTATATACAAAAAATAAATTTGGTAACTAAATTAAGATAACAACAACTTGGAATAACGTGATGAAAGAGGCCCACCGATGTAAGAACACTCGAAGGAGAGGAAGCTTCTAATTAATTAATACAAGTCGAGATTTCCAAGAGATCTCAACACCAGTGTCTTTTTAAATGATAAGGAGGATCTTGGATGAATTAACTGACTAAGTTAGACTAATGCTAATGGATTTCTGTGGTTGATTGAATGGGTGTGTAATTTTTGGTAGCGGTTTTTAACTGTAATATAAACCATTTTAACTTTTAGGTCTTTGTGTAAAGAGACATATCATGGTGCAGATGTAATTTAACGAAGCTAGATTGACTGGAATGTATAGTGCGTTTTTGGGAAAGGTTCGTCTCCATATTTGAACGTAATACGCTTATCATAAATCTTAGCATTGATTTATATATTAATAGTTTGTTGTTGATCGATATTTGGTACTTGATAATAAGGCATAATAAATGTAATCTAGAGTTAAGAACCTTTCTTTTAGTTTTTATGATGCTTGTTTAAGATTAAACCTAAATATTTAGTTTGTGTTGTAGTTGGAATTTGATTGTTTGGAAAGTAGATTGTAGGTGGGACAATATTTATTTAAGTGATAGGAATGTGATAGGATTCATCTGAATTTATTTTAATTCTCTACTTGGAAGACCATTTTGAAATATTATCAAGATAGATTTAAAGAATTTAAAGAAAAATGCTGATCAAACATAACTAATATTATAGGTATAAAATTTAATCAAAATAAAATACGTATAATACCGAATTTTTTTCTATAAGCTGTACAGTTAATTGTACAATAATTTTTACTAGATCAAGTGACTGGAATAATCTGTATAATAATTTTTAGAAATATAAAAAAAAATGTATACTCTTCGCTTTATTTCGCATTCACTTATTTTAAAATTATCGTTATTTATCAAACTATTACTGTTAAGTTATTTATTGTTATTTATTTTCTCACGACGCTGCAGATTATTTTCACGTCGACATTACTGTGCATAGATAGATTTATAAAATTTATTTTTTTTTGTCGGTCGAATCCCCGAGACCTGTGAACGTCCTATCCTCAGATTCATCTAACACACATCAGTATTATACGATCGAATATATAATTCTAGGTTATCTTGGATATTAATTTTATGAGTGGCTATTATACATTCTGTTTTGGATTTATAACATAATTGCAGTACTTCAGAAATCAAATACTCCAGGAAATATTTAGCTAGGTATAGTAGTGGAACGAAAACGAACCAATTATTGGAGATGTTGACGTTAAACTAGAACATTTTATGAAGCGCTGCGTTCGTTTCTTTCACATATTATTAAAACGGGTTTCGAAAAATAATGACTTATATCACTAATCATGGGAAACAATCATTAGCGTGTCTTTAGATTTATAATTAAATTCAAGTCGTAATACACCTATATTTAAATGGATGGGTATAATGACATATTATTGTACACGTATGCACATGTAATACTTACACGTACATTGCGTACAAGTCATAGAAATTTAATCTAATATTACATTTTAGTTATCATTGCCGACATTATATAAAGCAGTTGGTTGTTAAACTCCAGTGGAACGCGTTATTATTAATTTTTATTGGCAAACATTATAATTTATATTTGCCAGTGTGTTACGAAATGAGTATTTTCATGGTCAAATACTCGTTGTTCAAGAAATAATTATTTATTAATCGAATATTTGAATGAAAAAAAAAGTTGTGTGTTACTATTTTTAATAAGATTTCGGCATTTTCATTGTTATGAAATAAATATACACTTACAATTTACTGGTGACACGAAAGTAAAAAAAAATTGGTTCATAACACAAACACAAAAGTATTATTGATACTATTAGAATATCAAGATTTTGTTGTTATACGACATTATGTCTAAAAATATGAATTTAAAAGCATATTCATTTAGTACCTATATCATATTAATGTATTCAATCGAGTTCATAGAAATATCAAAAATAAACGATAAAAATGTAGTGGTAACTATTGATCAAAATCGATGTTATGCTTACACTACAATACTATTCTCCTACCTGCCTAGTACAATAATTGTAATTATTACCCCACGCTTACTGCTTCTAAAAAAAAAACACACACACACACACACACACATGTTCATACATACTCTTTGCTAATCGTAATAAAATAATGTCGTTAACCCCAAAGTGCACGTGACGGTTTATTTAATATTTGAAACGTACAACTTTACGAAATCCTGTTAAGCGAAACGCTGACGAACATAATATACTGTATTCGACACGCGTAAAGGCAGTCGCTACTTTGTGCACTGCAACTAACGACCATTGATCCAATCTCTCGCGTTGTAATTAACGACACAAATCGTGTATAAGTGAAATATGAATAATGATAATTACATTTGAAATTTCGCTTTTCTATATGCATCATTTATGTTTAAAAATTGGTGTACTGATTAAGTGATGAAGTTTTCGGGTATGGATAACACACGTTTTAGATATAAGCGCGCGAATGGACGTAACAGCGTTAATAGTAGATTGATTACGGGACTTGATGGTTGGTATGGTGAACGATGGTGTAGGAAGACACATATATGTGTTTTTTCACAACATTGTCAGTCGTCATATAATATTTTAGAAAATGATCAAATGCCCTACAAGGGTATATAATCGTGAAACCGAGACGCGCTTTCAGTGAAAAATGTGTTTTAATTATTCTATTATTTCGTCACGAATTTTTGACTTGTCGAGTGGGTATTGTCCGCGCGTCATCAGCACGCGTACCGATGAAAAATCGCGGTCTTTCACGCGACGACTTTAAAAGCACGGTTAATATGTTTTTAAATGGTATTAGAGTTGTATTATTGCACTAAAAATAAATCGACGCGTTTATACTAAGGTGACTTCACGCAAAACGCGTATAAGAACCATTAAACACCATCTAGCACAAGCTACCGCGCGCGTATAATTTGAACGTGACCGTTAGGACGTAAAAAAAAATAAATTAATAAAACGTTATATTGTAATTTATACTATTTTATGTCGCATAATAACGTACAAAATCGTGTCGCAAAATATGTAATAATAATTACATATTTATTTTTAGATTTAGATATATTTTATATATTTATTTTCAAATATTATTATAATAAATTATAATAATTGAAGCTATAAGTAAAACAAACAAAAATAAAACGATACTAGAATAATTTTAAGAGATTCCACGTAAAAATGTATTACAGTAATTTATTCCCATAGTTTTGAACTATTCTGAAAATTCTTGAATCGATATCGATCATTTTTTCAATCTTGAAAAGCAAGAATCTTGAAAAACATCGAGCAATACGGAAATGAATTGCAATTAAACACATATGTTTCGATTTAAATGCAAATTGCCATTTTTTTAATTTTTTTCCAGATAATTTTTGTTGGTTTTTTACTATAATGTCAACATAATACCAGAAGTCTTTTGGAACGGAAAATTTTGTCAAAGTGCTACGTATAATACATATTGTATATGCGTGCATGCATATAAAGCGTACGCGTAGTGCGAGGACATAAAGTGGCAGAGACGTTTCGTATAGTAACGTTATAATGTGTATATAAATGCAATAATAATAACGTTATTTATCGTATCGTATATCTATCGTAAATAATACTACGCGATGTATGTAATATATGTAGTGAATCGGTGGCGTCAGGAAAAATCCACATCTGACGTCATCGTCTACACACACACACACACACACACACATATATATATACACACACGCACATATACACACACGCACGCATTCTTCCAAGCGTTAAACAACTAACTCACGCACACACAATCGGCATTCGAAAGGTTTTTCGTCGAAAGTGTTGTGCGTGTCTCAACTTTTGCAAACGCATATACACGCCAATGTGAGACAGCGTAAGAAATATAAATTATATATTTGTACTATGTACCGTGCGTATAATACTCTTTTATTCATTTATATACATATATGTGTGTGTGTGTACATACAGAGTGCATACGATGTTGTGCCGTCGTCTGCGGTAGGGCCGTTGATTTATTGGCGCATTTATTTTGCGGAGCGATACCCAAGAACAATAAAAAGACGGAAGGACCACGAAAATCTCAGTTATCCTATGAATTATATAGACCACGCCATCATATATATATATATATATGTATGTATGTATGTATAAAAGTAAAAGGGATGACACCCTTTTACCACCCCTGCCGAGGGTGCAAGGCGACTTCACAGTGCGCGCTCAGAGAGGATACCCCGGTTTATATATATAACTGTTTTTGTGTGTGTGTCGTAAAAGATTTAAGCTACTTAGTAGACGGTTAAGTGGTATCGGTCTGACGCCCCTGCGGTGCACGCCAAATCTTCTTTTCTTAGGTTTTCCGCCACTACAGCCAATCCCATCTCCAGCATCATCACCACCCTCTAGGCTAACGAAAACCTCCGGCAATATTGTTTTCCACCACGCGAACGTCTTTCCGGCACTCTGCTGCGGTTTTCCACGACTGCTAATTCTGCCGAAATCACGACCGTTATACACACACATAATATGTAATATGTAATATAAGTCTACAGACTGCCGCGAGTTCACGTACGAAGAGTTTTTCTTGTATTCTTCTTCTGTAAACGTGTATCGGTTGGTTTTCCTTTGCGCGTTGTAAACGCATTTAAAAAACCATTTACATGTTTTCTTGTTCGTGGTGCCCAATATTACAGTGTTCGTATATTTACGTTCATGTGTGTATGTGTGTATATATATATCTTATCATTTATACTATTTTATACAAAACTATCCATTAATAAGCTATAGTCCTATACAACAATCATCATTTCTTAGTAAATGTGTTTGTTTAAAAAAAAAAAATACTGCACTATTGATTTCTATAATGAATTATCATTATTGTTTGCTATAGTTTAATTATTAAACTTTAATAGATTCAATATTTTTACTCTAAAAATTTGTATGTATCGTGAAAAATGTTTTACTCTACTAACAACGACATTATTTTAAGTACTTTTGTATGGGATCTTTTTTAAATAAAAAAGGTTTATTTATTTTTCAATAGCATGATGATCTTAAAAAATCTATAAATTAAATTTTTCTGTGACATTTTTGGTATTTTCAGTTTTGACACATTTCACAGGAATATTGTGATATACGTAGAAAATCAAAACTCATGTTATCACGAAAACCTATCTAAACTTTGATGAGCAAAGCATATATTAACATTGTCGTTTAAAACATGCATATCTTATATGTGTTTATGTGTGTGTGTGTATTTACATAAATGAATGTACCATTTAATGGTAACTGAGTCGTATACGGTTTTACTATAACATATTTTTTTTACTATACAGTTATTTAAATAGGATACCCGTCTCGTCGTTGGTCATTTTTATTGGCTAACGTTTCACGTATATAGAGCGCAGTAAAAGCTACGGAACACTTGCAAACGTCTCGATAGAGGTATAATGTATATATACATACATAATGTGATGTACGCACGCACGCACATCGAAAGGAGACCCGTTTAAAAAGGATTTCCATATTGGAAACGAACGATTTTGGCATTTTATGCATCCCCGGGTTTTATTGGCCTCGATGCGAGAAAGAAAATTGCCGGATGATGCGGTGGAAGTGGAAGAGAAACAGATGAAATACGCGCACGTACACATGTGCACAAACATGTACACACACGCGATCGCGTATTCATTTTTTATACCGTGCGTGCGAGATAGAAAAGCGATCGGACAAGGACAATTCGGTCTCGTTTTTAGAAAACCGGAAGCTAATGGAGCTTGTCTGCAAACCCGGTATAATGTATTCAATCGGGCGCGCGTGCACCAATACACACACACACACACTCACTAACCCACGCACGCACACGTATGTGAATTTCGTTGGGAAGTATACATTTATAGATTTATGTACAAGCGGCGTGCTCTGTATACGAGTTCTGAACACGAAACTTTTTACGGGTTAATAATGTCTGGGTGAACTAGGAGTCATGGGGGTGATGCGTCAGTATGTGTCGAGGAACGGAAAATCGGTCGCGGGGGCGGAAAAATGCGGCAACCGATTCCGGTGGATTTTCTGGCTGTCCCGCCGAAGTCTCCGGGATTAATGGGTTCCGCGCGATCGCCGAGCTAAAAGGAATAAATTAGAATAACCAACCGTCTCCCTCCCACCACCCCATCACGCGCGCACAACCCCTAAGTCTTTCTTTTACTTCCCCTTATGCGAACACACACGCTCACGTCCAAAGAGAAACCGACAAAGGAACAAAACTAACGAACCGCAACAATCTCGATAACAGCGCTCGTGGACACTAAATCCTTCACCCCGTCGTCCTCAAACACTCGCGCATGTGTATACATATGTTTGTACGTGTGTGTGTGTGTGTGTGTGTGTGTGTAATAGCTCTACGTCACCACATACAACGTATACAAATACAACAATATATATACCCTCTCATCATTGGTAACAGATGAACCACTCTCTCCAACGGAGATTCGTCGATAGTTCGGGTTACACTATATTATACTACATATAGTACGGATTTGTTTATTATAATAGTGTGTATACGGCTTGCCGATAAGAATCTCAAAAACCAGTATACGCGCACTTAACCCATACGTTGTGCTTACGAGCAATACGGTGTACAACGATAATGATGATTATGTGCAACGCAGCCGATACACGGGTGTTTTAAACACTACTGCGCACAGCGATCAGATATATCTATGCATCTCTGAATAATAATAACCCGTTGTTCAAACACAACGTCGTTCAATAATAAACGAAGTACGTGTATGGACATATTTCGGTGGAGAGGGATGTAAAGTGGCGTTTTAGAAGGGAAATAAAAACCGTGCCGTTTGACAGAAATGATTACTAATTGAAACTGTCAATGTGATAATCGCGTATGTGTTAGTATTATAAAATACGTATTACGGTGCATACGCGATGTTTTCCACCATATGACATACGGAAACGCTCATCGGTCCCGCCGCCATGTTAGCCGTACGCACCCTTCTATCGTGAAACAATATTTTTCGCGTGTTTTATTTGTTTCATGTTTATTTTCTCTCACTCTCTCTCTCTCTCTCTCTCTGTAACAGATCACGACGACGACGATCACGTACAATAGTACTCGATTTCATATTAAAAACTATGACGCAGCGCTATAACGCACGAAAAATCTATAAACGTCTGTTCGTATAAATTTTGTACAGTAACGTTATTAATACATTATTAATGGTAGATTTGATATCTATTTACGGGTACTTCCTGCAATGAGTTACCTTCGACAATATTTTATACGTTTTAAAATATATTATACCAGTACGTGAGAAAACGGTAAAATGTAGCAGATGTCATTTTTTTCTCGTAAGTAGACACAATACTATCACTCGATAGTAGATAAAAATCTATGGTTTGAATACAATGTCAATATTATCAAGGGGTAAACGTAGATTGGAATCACTGTTCAATGTTACTGAAAAATCCAGTGAAACAATAATCACCAACAACTGGTTTCAATTCCTGTGCAGTATTAGAGGCTCTATGATTATATAAGTCTGTGCTCCATCGTACTATTTTTATACGGTAATGAAAAGTATCGTACCGTCAACGTTAGTTTGAAAATTGTTCCGTAACATTCTGTAAGCAAAAAAAAAAAAAAAAAATCAATTAATCATTGTAAAATATACATTAAAAATTACGGTTTTAATTCAAAATAGACGTATAATAGCCATTATTCTTTATTCCACACTATATTTCGTTGAATTCACACTCGTTATTTATGTGGCACTCATATCGTCTCGGAAAGAAATCTCAAAATAGATACAGCAAAACTCAAAGCAAAATACGAGTTTCCCAATTAAGCGTGAACTACCAGACAAAATCCCAAAGGAGGGAATGTTTTTACCCTTCACGAAATAATCAATTTATACTTTCCACTTTCATCTGGAAATAGAACGTCTGTTGACCGGGTCGTTGCATAATAGAAAAAACGTATACATTTGTACACATTTTTTTTCATCAATATTTTGACTATAGAAAAAAAATTATCTAGATTACGTTTTAGATCTGAATAAAGTTTTTTTTTTTGTAAAAAAAACTGACCACAGTTAAGGAATAGTTTTAAATTTGGAAATAGTAACACAAATATACGTAGGGTTCGATTTTGTATGTATTAAAATATTTGTCAACCACGATCGATTTGAGTACATTCCAATAATGAAATACACGGTTTAATTTCGGCGTATTTGGTATTTTTGAACCGCCATCACTCAATTTCAGTATACTCGTTGGGCTGCGTACAGTTCAACATTATTTTTATTTAATTTTAACACGTCGTCTGCTGACCATTGGCCGCCTCCACGCTATGTAAAACTATCCCATTCGTGTGTCGAAAAACTATGATGTATAACAAAGAACGTCGTTCGTTGTACACGTATAATGTTTAAATACGCGTAATGTTACCATAGGTATATATATTTTCCGACCGAATAAACAGAAATCGTGTACAATATAATAATATACTACAATAACGGTACACTACGGGGGAGAGAAGAGAGAGAGAAGTGCGTGCTATTATGTGTGTGTGTGTGTGTGTGTGTACATGTACATAATATACATGCGTGTGGTGCGAATTATATGTATAATGTCGAGAGGGGTTAACCACGAGTGCCATAGATTCGAGTGATGGCTGCGGAATACAAGCTAAAGTCGGTTTCGAACACATTTGAGTGGCCTCTTGACCACTATAGGATATTACACGTCGGCGGCTGCGGTGTATGAGCCTATATTATAATAATAATAATATAATACACACTCGCCAATATTGTATACATTGACTTCGGACGATGTAGCGGAGAAGTCGAACGGAATGGAGGAGTAGGATAAGGAGGAGGAGGAGGAGGCAGCGGCTTATCGAAAAGTATTTACAATGAAAGACCGTTCGTTCAGAACAAAACTAAAATTAAAAAAAAATAATAATAATAAAATAATATATGCTGCAAACCATCTGCGGTGGAGAACGTTTCGAAACGCACGTGTTTAACGAATTTCATTCGTTGTATTACACACACACACACACACACACATGTTTAATATACACGTTACATGTATATTATAAAGCACGAGAGAGAAATTCACCCTACTCGCGCCCACGTAGTGTATACTCATAAACTCGTAAAAATAACAATATCAGAGACCATTAATGATTTATTACCGCCGCCGCACTCGACTTTTTATTATTATTAACAATTAAAAACTCGTTCAACCCATACCGGCGGCGGCGACGTCGTTTCGTCTGTGCCATATTTTTTCGATACACATTATAATATATACAACCGCGTGTGCATGATTAATATACATATGTATTAGTTATACATATATAGGTTATTGTTATTTTTTTATTTCCCTCCCGACGACTTAGCGGCGGCGGCGGCGGCGGTGGTGCTTTCAATTGTACGCGATGACGTCGTCGTTGTTGTTAATGAAGCGGAAGCGTTCGGAAACGGAGTACAAATCATTGCTATAGTAATTTATATTTTCGGTATTTTTTTTTTTTTCTTTCCATAAACCACCCCTTCGCCACCGTTCCGACGCACGATACATGAATAATTCAATCCCATTGTGCACACACAATAAATACGTATATATATAGTGACTTTGTACAAATCGAAACTTAAACGCGAACGTTGGCCGATGGTTATACGTGTGCACACTCCGTACACTTATTAATGTGTATACGTACTATATTATGCGAACTCAAACGGTACAATGCTACCGTACAAGTCGACTGTTTCACGATTTTACACACACATTAAATAATGCACTCGTATAGATGTGTTTACAATACGTACCTACACGAGCTATTGCAGTGTATAAGTGTATAGACTAAGTAGACCGCGCGAAGGGAGTAGATTTTTCGAATGACCGCATTGCAAATTCGACACCGACGCGGTGAAATAATATACATATATAATATGCGTATAACCTTTCGATTGATGTCTAATTCGTTGGAACATTTGAAATGCATCAGCTGTGCGTATACCTAAACGGTGAACACGTACGCAAGTTGTTCGAGAGCTGTTCCAGGATTTTTGATAACCATGTGTAACTAAGATTATTATCATTGTGCACAGATTGTGAATTTTACTTAAATAAATATATATAAAAAAAACTATAATGTGACTAACCTTACGACTATTACGCGAAACATAATATTGTAGTCTGATAAATATAAGTTTATTTGTGCGTGTGTGTGTGTGTGTGTGTGTGTGTGTGTAATGCACAAGATTGAAGGGAATGATTTAGGTTTATCATCAATTATATAAATGCGCGATAGGCATGTGATATTTGAATGCTCATAGAACTGATTCATAGTTTTGTCAACCGCAGTAATTGGACTATTATTCTATACTTACTTTATACTTTATACTTACTAAAAAATACATCGTGGAAATTGTAAGACATAAAATCTTTACAAAACGCCTCTAATGAGACCAAAAACCTATAGCGTTCCATTCGTTTGATTTTTCTAATTTACACACGACGTTTCA
The DNA here is from genome assembly GCA_034509805.1 of Sipha maydis. Lineage (NCBI taxonomy): Eukaryota > Metazoa > Arthropoda > Insecta > Hemiptera > Aphididae > Sipha > Sipha maydis. Next base: position 30,071 of record JASXSY010000548.1, on the reverse strand, counting down.
ATATTTTCTTTCAAAATAATCTGTCCGACGGCTAATTTAAGGGTCAGAATTATTCAGCGTTTCTTTTCAGCCTACCGCGAAAAATCGACAAATCACTCGTAATACGTGTCCAAATGTTCCAATTTATATTCAAATGGCCAATAATATTGCTTGATGTAATTCTTATAAAAAATGTAATGCGTACATTTCCCGAACACCCTTCTTGTCATTGGGTTTTCCTCTTAATTTAAGTGTCGGAGTAATAACACCACAATTTCATTAATATTTTATGTGTGATATATATTACAATGTTTTGAAAACATTTCACGCAGTTTACAGATTGTATACATTGAATAAAACATTTTGTGCATCACTAATTTTCGAGCAAAATCGGTGGAAAGTAAAATACGTATTCCAAGTATAATCTGTTTAGAGTTACAGTGAACGTATTCATACGAAACGATAAATAAAATTTCAATAAAATGACTTTTTCGATTTAAATAAAATCATCATCAGTTATTTAAACAACAATTCCCTACGGCAATAAATACATGGGCATTCGCTTACCTTGTGTTGGTTTACAAGTACTTTACTTACCTATACATAAATTTATTCCGTCTATACAAGTACGACCTATTAAAGGGGTCTTCGATTCCCTTTTCGTTAGTTTTCTAAAGTGTCCCAGTAGTCCCGTTGCCATATCGTTTATACCATTTATTTTCCACGTGCCCTTTTTCAAGGAGATTTCGTACTTTTTTTATTCGGCTTCTATGTATTCTAACTGTCCCGCTACAACACCAAAATATAAAGGGATACGTCTTTTTGTATTATTTGCACATCATGAATGCGGTGTAAAACCCTTATCAAATTCTGAACACGGTTCAATTTTCGAGTAAAAAATATTTAATACACGAACAGGTATAAAATGCATTTTTAATAAATAATAATCTTGAGTATTTTAATCAATCACACAACTCACACTTACCATAATACATCGTTAGAATAACTTAAATCACTGTCGGAGGGAGACCATCGAATTGACCTTTGAAAGTGTTCTTCGAGTGTCGTTGTTAAACGGTTGGACGATTCCATAACAATACGGTACTGCACTTGATTTTATTTCCTTTTCGAGTACATAATTGCGAATAACGTACAATTGCCGTTTGAATATTTGGTTTTATCAAACTATACACATGTCCCATTGACATTTGAATCGGGTTTAACAATAGCCGGGTCTACATATGCGCGGGTTATATATTGTTCAACGCCGATGAATGAAATTTATATAGTGTGCCTATATTATATTCCCGGTGGTCCGATAATTATTGTAACTGGTAACGTATCATGATCGTGTTTCCATGTCGGTTAATTACACGTGATTAAACGAATCGCATTGCACGTGGGAACGAATCGCGGTAAACTTATCGCAATCATTTCGGATCTACCGCGTATCAATCATGAATATAATAATATTACCACTCGAATATGAATCGATATTGTACCTGCGCAGGTTTTGTAATCATCCAAATGGTGTCTGCCGTATAAGTGGTTACGTCGAAAGCAATGATACGTCAACGCATACGAAAAACGATTAATCCTCGAAAATTGAAGAATTAATATATCAATAACATTACATTATCTAATCAAATGTTTTTAGTTCAAAAGCATAAAAATATTAAACTCAGCTTTCATTTTTCCGACAAATAATTTAAAATTAAATACGAAAATAATGTTTATCAAGTAGTCAGTAATTTCGCTTTATTTCGTGAATAACATAATACCTAATACAAATGTTTCCGTTTTTTATGTGTTAGGGATAATTTTTAATACTCTATAAGCCGATAAAATAGTTTAGCATTGGCTGTGAATAAAACTAATTTTTCCAAAAGACTTATAACTGCAGCGAGACGGTATTCAACAATTTTTCTTGGTTATTTTTCGTATAGGTAAAACTACTTAAATCGAAAAATGACTCTTCTAATGTATCATATTTGTTCAGCATTTTTCAAAATGCACAATGTTAGTGCATTTAGTTCCCAGAAAAAAAAGGTCTACATGATGTGATCGGGAGGGCTATACATTGCTCGTTTAGCTTAGAATTCCGTAAGATTATTTGATCAAAAGCACAACCTTGCGATTTGTCCCCCACTATTTACTCGGATAATAATTAGTCCGGGACGGTTTTTCACACATACTTAAACTATTGAAAAAAATAATTTTCAATTATAATTTAATACTCGCACGTACGTTGTTTACTCATAAGCGTACGTAGGCTACGTAAAGTGCATGTATATACTCGTATATATGTATAAAAAATTATACTGGACTGATTTTTACATGTTTTTTTGCAAAAAGACCCGCGTCCTTCGAATAAGTTTTAAAGCCGACACCTCCAATATCCATACCGAAAACCAATTTATTTACGTGTTTATGTATTAAATAGCTTTGACAAGTATGTATTTTAGTACCACTAATCAAAAGAAAACCGTTATCAATTGTTATTATATTGATTTTGGTTTTGTATGTTACCAATTTCGTCTAGTTGTATTTTTTTTCGCCAAAAAATACATATAGCAGTGTGGTAAATAGTGTTGGTAGAAAATTAAAAATGATAAACATTTGTAGTTATATACATATATACATTTTTGATTACATACAGAAATTCCTTCTTCATACTTAAAAAAAATGCACCCAGACAGGACAATAACATATAATGAAATCCACCAATAGCATAGCATTTCCGTATCAGCTAGTATGTATATATATATATATATTATATGTGTGTGTGTGTGTGTATTTTTGTATATATATATACATAAATAGTGAGTTTTGATACGGGTCGTCGTAGATTTATGACGTGTCTCAATGTTACCGTCATTGTCACCACCACGATGATATTAATATATTCCGTCGGCGGAAGACCAGAAGTGAAGAACACTATATAATATGATATGTGTGTGCGGTGCAAAAATCCGTAGCATTTTGAATTATTCATTATTTCGTAAATCAGCTTCGGATGCGGGGACGAGAATGGGCATGCGATATTCGTCGACATCGAGCTGATAATAACGCTGTATACTGTATTATATATAGGTTATCGGTGTGTATTTTTCTAGTGAAAAAGTTGATTTTCAGCAAAAAAAATAAATACATTGGCCGGTCAATATACCCCTACACACACACATAATGGCCACCAATTCCCACCCTCAAAACCCTGTCCTCCATCACTCGATTACGCCCTGGTAAACAAGATAAACTGTACGGCCATAAATAAAACACACCCAGGCTTTTAGCACAATCGATCTTGGTCCGTTGCCGCCGTACTTTTATCGAGGTGCAAAGGCGACGACGTGTGTTTGATTGGCTAAAAGGAGTGCGTGTATGTATATATATATATATAATATCGTTAGTATATAGCGAGACCTCACTTGTATGGATGAGGTAAGGAGAGAGCTTTTCCCCAAAGGACTATGATGTATTAGTGGTCCGGTTGTACTCACACACACATGTGCGAGCTCATAACTACACTCTGAGGTCAGGGACCAGTGGCCATGGACCCGTGACAAATGAAGAACGATCGTTCTTTTTGCTACATCTATTTACTCCGTCTACTTATATATATATATACGTGAAATACATGTATATACGCATACCATGGTCTGTTTCAAAAACGAGTAAATCTTATAAAACACCGACAAAAGGGAACTGCCCTGCCGCCGAAAACCTCTTTTCTTTCTCTGCTCCTTTCGCTCGAAATAATTCAATTCCGCGCGCGACCTTCTGGCAGCCGACCAGCCGCCTTCGCGAAAACGCGACGTCCGGTGCGCGTCACCATCAACTACTAGCCGCAGCAACTGTTCGTATTAGGTATATGGCTAATTGTGAGATTGTAATTTTACTTATCGAGTAGGTCAACAAGTCATGCAAATAAGCTGATCCATCGATCATATATATCTAATAATAATATATGTATATAAATACACGATGATCTCCAAAATCAAATATGCGGACCTCGTACAGACGAGATTTCGTTTCGAGCAGCAGTTTGGAATACAACGACAATCGTAGCTATAATATTGTCAGTTAACTATTGATTTATTAATTTTTTATCGAGTTACCTATATTTTCAACGTTGTGTAGTCAAACATAGCTTAAAATAACGCGATAAACCTCGAAACGCTAATCACACTCATGCAGCGTATAATGCGATTATTTCTGTATATATATTTATATGAATTTATGGTGACGTTATAATAAAAGTTCGATTAGAATGTTAAGCGTAACATAGAAAGAAATAAAAATAAATCAAATCAAAAGCAATGATCATTAAAGTGACTTAACATGATCGTAATGGAGCACATTCTCAACATTCAAATGTGTTCACTGATAATAGGATACTTTACACTGTAAAACTGTTATTGTTATTCCATAATTACTTACATGACGTATTACTTACCTATTAAAGAAATGTATTAAAACATTAAACAATAAAGAAATGCGCTACGCGGCCTCCTATACTGTAGACACACCTACGTGCAAACACTGCAATATAATACCATTTTTAGAGCGATAATAATTTCAGAAGCTGTTTTAATCTTATATCGAGTCCGAATGGCACTCCTTGTTGAACAAAAATACTGATAAATGTCCTTAAAATAGGTAAGATTTGTATTTTTATCGGTCATGCAATTGGCCTTGGATTTCTATTTTACAAAAAAAACCTTAATACGCCATTTCAAATTTTAAGTGAATGTTTTGGATATTAAAAGTTTGAATTAGCAACAAATTTTTCAACGAACTGCTCATACCAGTTTTTTTTTTTTTTATCGAATATTATCACCGCTGCTACGATGCCTCGACCCAATTGATTTTAATAATCACCAATTGAAATATATGTAAATAAATATACTGTAATCAATAAAAATGAATGACATTCGAAAATACTAACATTTTGCGCTTTTTCAAACTTAAATTGTTTAGGTTAAAAATTCATATAATTTTTCTGGTATTAAATAGTAAAATATCTCCAATGCGAGGTCCGATAATTCAATTAATAGCATATAAACACTGAAACCGATCACGTTTTGAGAAAATATGCATATATATATTTATATACTAGCTGATCCTGTGCACTTCGTTGCTCGTTAAATATACCAACTCTATATGGCTCAAACTTTGTTCAATTCGTTATTTAATATTCGGTGGATGATGTTCTAGATTTATCTTAAGTTTTATGTTGGCCGGAATAAAAATTCTGATTCGCAGCAGTATATTATCAGGTAGGCAATCTACCTACGGTAGATCGCGAACCTAGTGCTGTTTGTACGTAAGTGTATGATTTAACTCTAATAAAGTATTAAAGTTATACCAAGTTTGACGTAATACGCATAAACAGAGATTTGATTGAATTTTAGGGGGGGCTTAAATGTCAATTGTTGCAAAATAAGTACCTATTTCAATATTTTATACTACGAAATTTAATAATTTCGGGGGGCTAAGCCCCCCAAGCCCCCCCCCCAATTTCGGCCTATGGTAATACGGTAGATTAATATAATCAATTAATACATAATCCTAACCTAACCTTAACGTACTAAGATCCGATGAATAAAAAAAACCAAATTTAACTTTTTTTTAAATTAGCCTATCTTCTTCCCACAGATCTGCACTCAAACATTCATTTATATATAATAAAGCTAATCCTGTGCACTTCGTGGCCCGAAAAAATCACAAATATATTATGATTTTTCAACTCCTTTTTGGTGTAACTCACTGCAGTAAGTGCAACTCAGCCATGGGAGACAAGATCATGGGAGCCAAATAATCATAAGAGCCAATTAACGAATAACAAAACATCAAATAATTATATTAATTTTTTATATTACCGATGGCAACCATTAATAAATAAATATTATTCTCAAATCTTATAACCCCCATAGCAACTATTTATAAACAAAAATTTCTATCGTAAATCTCCCGGGGGTGGTCAATCCCCTTTTTAAATTAGCCTTAAACGTATTCTCAGACCAACCAAATATACACAGAAAATTTCATGAAAATCGGTCAAGTTGTTTCGGAGGAGTTCGATAGCTAAAAAGGTTATTTTTTTAAGGTTATTTATTTTTTACTTTTTAAAAAGGCTGTGTTTAGGGTCTTCCTAGAAATTATTCGAATTTTTCTCGCTGTAAAAACCATCCTTGGACTTCAACGAACATTAAAAATAAATTATTGGCCAAATTGGTCCAGGCGTTGTTGAGTTATGCGCTTACCAACACATTTTGCGATTCATTTTTGTATTATATACATATATATATATAGTGGGGTGTAGGTGGGGGAGTAGGCTATCAATTAATTTGATAAAAACATGCCTATAACCTTCGGAGGCACGTGAGCAGGCACTGTGCAAAATTTCAGGACGATCGGTGCAGTAGTTCTGGAGTTATTAACGCACAACTTACAGACGTTGACTTTTATATACTTAGATATAAAAATAAAGATAGATGTATGCACACATGTAACTACAAATGGGATTCAACCTAGCATACATGTTAATAAGTCTTCTAAAACATTATTAATGTATAACTATTAAAATTGTCCACTATTGGCCGACTAATGTCGACTTTATCCCTAATCATGACCTTATACGCATTTATCAAAGTACACAATGGTTATAAGTAATAATAATTATAATTCGGCTTCGAGAGTAGAACGTTAAAATGTATATGTTTACGGAAAGTCAGCATGTTTAGCGTCACTGTGAAAGATTGGATTCAAGTACACTCTGACGACCACAAAATCACCGCCAAGTCATTCATTTAACGGAAAAATATTACATCCCGAACACGTTTTAGTCGTTTGACCGCGTGACTATGCTACTACCCCGAAACCCGAGGGTGCAACGAGCACGTTTCATTCTTTATTGTACTATGTACCCCGTCCTGTCCGGTGTGTTTGTTGATTTTTTTTTTTGATTTTCCCAGTGTTCCGGCCGATACTTAATTGAAAAAATAGTTCAGAGTTAGACGAACAGTCTCCAGCTCCCGAAGAACTTTCCTTCCGCACGTGTGCAACTGCTTTGTTGTATGCGAAATGTATTTTGTGCTTTAATCTACTGTACATATAAAATTCGAATACTACTCAATCACTTACTTTCAGTGATGTCTGACGGTAATATTTCTTTAGTAAAGTATTATAAAGTAAGTAATCTATTGGTAAATAATAAATATACCTATAAATTACTTTACTATTTTACGATTATTTAATTTTATTAATCATATTATTCATAGTTCACGTATTATGAACTTTGAATTCTGATATATATATTCTGGTCATACTAATTGGTGATAAGTAATAAATTACTGGTACTTAATTTGTTTCTTTTTCAGTGTTATATCAAAAAATATGGTATTTTTAATTTCCTATTGCCTGATAAATGTAAATTATTTAGTTTTGCACTCTTGAATAGCATTTAAAAAATGTAATTTATTGGCTAACAGCTATATTTCTATGGAAAATATTTCATCACTTTATGTAAGGAGAAATAATATTTACATAGAAATAAAGAATGAATTTTCTTAAAAAAAAAAAAAGAGTATAGCCGTTGAGGTATTTTATTGTTTTGATAATTATTAATAATGATTAATAATATATATTTAAATAATAAATAATAATTATTAGTTATTAATTATAATTAATATTACTTTTTTATTCAATTGGGTATATGAGTGTTGAAAAATAAATTTCTCAATATTACCTTAAAAAAGTAATATTACCGGTAATTTACTCCAGTAAGTTACCTGAATATAAATTATCGGTCATTTTACAACACTATTTACTTTACTTTTATTACTAACGACCAAAACATTATATTTTTAAGTAACTAATAGTAACTTGGCTCATTTTTTTGATTTTCTATTTACCATTAGTAACATCTTTTATTAATTTATGTAAATTCATCAGTTAAGAATATCTTATTTTTTTATATCATATTGTCGGTTTAATAACATAGTATTTAAACGATGTTTCATGTCGTGTACTCGATTATCCACGAATGACATTTTTTTGAAGGACTAAAATGTGAAAACTACAAATTCAAAGTGCAGCTGTAAATAATTATCAACTTTACCTCAGTAACAATTTGAACCCATCATAACTTTTTAATATTACATTATCAATGTTGATAAGTTGCATTTAGCACATTAACTATACATTGTTTAGCACTTCATATAATTCCTAAGATGTTTAAATAATTTTATAGATTACTAAATATGTTTTGTATTACATAAAGTAATTTTAGTCATTATATAAAATTAAATTATTATACACATTCTTGCTAACTCAGCAATATATATTTTTTAACCGTTTTAGAATGCCAATGGGATATAATTTATTTAGCTTTTTAAACGTTTATTTTAATAAAAACCGTTACATAATTACACGTATATTAATGTAGTGCTCACAAATAAATATCGATTGTGCGGGTTTTCAACTTACATATTTTTTGACATCGAAATACTCTATTTACTCTATTCTAAAATAATAAAATATATCTCGGCTGAGGCATGGTAAATCGGTTAGTAATCTATAAAAAAATTTACATTTGATGTTTTAAATATCAATCAATTCGGTGGGACGAGGAAAAGAATAATTCTTCAGTAATGTAAGACTTGAGCTGTATACGTGTGGTGTATATTATATATTACTCATATCTTTATTCGGTTGTTTACGTGATGACCAACGACGCAACTAGTAAGTCTTAATATATGTACATTTTCTCCTGCGAATCTACACCGTACATTTCACTTCACTTATGTATTTAGTTCTATTTAATATGATTGTAGATCTTATGAATCTTTTTAACTCCTTGTTTTTGTATTCCAAGACTTTTATTTCTCTAGAGGATTCCTTGATGTTTTTTCTCTCTTCCCATACTACCGCCTAATTAGTTTGGAAATCTTCAAATCGTCGAAAAACATAATCAAATTTCTTATTACTGCTGTCGTTAGTCAATAATCATAATAATATTATATGAACCAGTTTTCAATGCTCTTATTACAATGCTGCGTCGTTGTTGTAAATGTATTTCCATACCATCGTGATTCGAACACATTGAGTATTAAGTAAACAGCTCGGATAAAATGCCATGTTTGCTATAGATTGACTATTGTCGTGGCCCACCACCACCACTACCACCATCGTCCGCCAAGTGCAAAAGTTAAACAACGGTTAATAACGCATCACCCTAAATCCCGGTTGGTCCAACCACAGTTTTTTTATCGCCGTGTTCCTACTATTCTCCTCACTCTTATTTTCTTCGATACAAGCTAAACTTATCGGAAATGGATTTAAGCCAGTCTCTTGTATATATATATATATATATATATATATATATATATATATATATATATATAGATGTATACACACATTAAGTCACATCTATTAATAAGAATCTACGACACACGAACACGGTTTTTTACTTAAAAAATAACAACAATCTAATATGCATTACCCCCGCGTTTACGTACCGTACGTAAACGTGTAGTTCATACGCATAGTTTCGAATAACAATATAAACAATTTTTATAATTTATTCGACAATAAATATATTTTAATACCAATGAAAGAATATTTAAAACGTATTCTCTATAGCCCTAATATTAAATATTCGTCGAATAATAACGAGATAATTATACTTATAAATTTAATTCCGACTTCAGTTCATACATATATATATATATATATATAAGTATACCCATATAGTTTTATTTATTATAAATGCAATAGTGAATTCTAATTTAAAAAAAAGTTACCACATAAATGCAATAAGATGTAAAATCTTTGGATCGGTTGTTTACATTTTCTCTGGTAGAGATGCAAAATACAAAATTTAATTTTTGTTCCCACAATCCTGATAAAGAACACTTTTAAAAATATAATCAGAATTCTTGCGGAATCTTCCAGAAATTCATCACAATGGAGTAAAAAACAGTTTAAATCATTTTTTGTACAGATAAATTACTATATTATAATATTATCATATAAGCATTACAAACATAATATTATATATTACTATTTATTAATACCTGTCATAAAGTAAAGACAACAATTAGTGAATATATATTATTATAATATATGTATTTTTATAGTTTTTGAATTGGTTTTTATACTTTTTAATAACTTTTTTTTAACATTTTAAACCTTTTTTCATACGACATTTCTAAATAATTTATGGATATTTTTGAATGGATTTTTTTTTTTTTGTATAAACCACACAAAATTTAATTTAATTCCATTAAAATCATTAAAAGATTTTAATAATTCTAATTTTATTTACGCACAATTCCTTTTATTCTTTATAAATATATCTACTTTTGAACTATTTTTAAATAACAGTTGTTATTGATGTTTACTTTATGAATGTCTAAAATTGTGTTGTTGACTGAAACGTTTTTCTTTTAATTTGCTCAACTATCAATTTACATCATTATAAAATAATTTTTTTACTAAGTTTGGATCGACTAAAAATCTGATATTTTTAAGGGTTTTATATTATTAAGTTACACAATATATTTATACTGGTCGCATAAATTGGTTACAAAATAATTTGTTACAGATGAGTAGCGTTAAAATTATTATAGGTATAACAATAATACTTTGACTTTTATAGCTTTAAAATATATATTTAATATAATATGTAAATATACATAATTAGTATTTTAATTATGATTTTATAAATGTTCGTTGTTGAAATATTTTTAATTTATGTTCAAAAACATTAGTGTGTAATATAAAATAAAAGTACAATATTTATGTTCTAGTATTTATCTGAGATTGAACAGTAGAAACTTTTTTATTATCTACGTGAAAAGATTTTTCTTTCATTTTTTAATTTTTTCTAAGAACATTCAACTTCGGAATGTGTAATTTTAAAACTATAGTTAACACTACTGTGCATTAAATAAGAATCTCAGTTCAGTTTTACAACAATTGCATCGTGAAACCATTTTGATGATAAAGCTTTCTTAATCTACTTAATTACCATTGATAAAGGAAAACTTGACTTAAGATTTTTATCGACAACGCGTAAAGGTTCCCACAATAATGAACTCCCTCCTTTATTTATATTTTCATATTTGTTTTATATTTATTTCATAATTTTAATTATTGTAAAAAAAAAAAAATTATTAAATATTATAAGTACTTCATATTTCATTTAAAATATTAAAAATAACATTTCTACTAATTTGTATGTATTAATTGTTTTATTGAAACTGTTGGCTTATCGTTTACAACAATTCATGAAATTATAATGTACTAGCATATTTTAACTGCTCCGGCTTTTTATAAAATTTAGTGGGATATTGAAAACACTACGACGATTCCAACACTGTTCACTGCAATGCATTAACCAAATAAAAACTGAGTCATACTTTACAAAACATTAAAAACATTCCGATCCCGTATAATTTCATTGCAATAATAAAATACTTTAGGTATTTTTAAAACAGTATAGCTTATAAATTGATAAACTATTTTTTATTATAACATATAATAACAGAATACGCACAATAATAGTTGGACGTCTCACAATAATACGAGTATCAAGACATGCAAACACGACTTGCGACCAATATTATACGACCAAATATTACTGTTCACTATTTTCTACCAATATGCAAGTTGTTTGATTATGACACTTGAAAGATCTTTTTTATAGTGTTAAAATCAAACAACTTGATGTCTAAACCCTAAAATGTCACTACCACTACCGCTTTTCAACGCGTGTTCAGCATTCGTATCAAAAAGCAACGACGATAGCATATTATTGGTCGTAAATTAAACGTTCGGCTAAAAAATTGCTTTTTCAGTATTACTACTGCGTTGATTTATCGGATTGCAAGTAGATAGAGATAGAGGACTAGGACAGTAACAACTATATCAGATACAGCCTCTAGGTGAGGAAGAGGAATTTTATGAATCTGCGGTCAACAAAATTACTCATTTCGTTTTTTTTACCTAATTTGTTAATCTAGATACGTGTGCGATTCAGAATAGCGAGTGAAAGCGTTTTTCGCGGAGCGTTCTTTTCTACGGTAGCTATTCGTCTAAAATTACAATCGTACTTTACTGATCGGTAAAACAGAAGTGTTCCTAGCTGGTGTGATAACGGTAATATAATAACGCTGATAGGGTCGTAAACGGTTACCATAATACAGGTAGCATAACGTGTGTCGAGAATAGCGATGGGTGGTGTGTAATATTATAATAAGTGATAATACGTGCGCTAAGCACGAAGTTTAAAATGTAGAGACGGTAATGTGCTACGCCGGAAGGATGTTGCTCGCGAAATTTGGTCAGCTGCAGCGGCTTTCCAGGACTACGCGGGTGACAGCGACCGGCAGCTCCTGGCCGGTGGAGGCAGCGTGTACAACACTTTGGTGGACGGCCTGTTCTCCCAGTCGCCCGGGAATCGTTCTCCTGTGCTCCGGTTGCACTGCATGGACAGCGTGCTCTCCTCGTAAACCTGGTGCAACACCCGGCTCCGCATCGGTGTCCACTCGGCCCCGTTGTAGTTGACGCTCACAGCCTGCTCCGGCGACGTCCGCTGTCTCTCCCACCTGCGAGCAGACGGTGTTTTTTTTTATTGATCGTCGTTATTGTTTTAAAAAAAAAAATCCCAAGTTACAAAATCGATAATATAGACTATATAATTTAGTTATTATAATAGTCCACCGTTTTATTAGTAACGTTACACGATCAAGTAACTCTCCCGGCACGTTAATCGAACTATTTTTCTGTTCATTTATCAGTGGCTATCGCTTAGTCAAAGTTTTATCGATCCTAAAAAGTTACTTGCTTTATCCCATATCGATTCTTTATACCGTCCAAAAATAAAGGGTAACACAAAATAAATTAAATTGATAGAATATTCGACTGACCTAGTTTAGATATACACTTCTAAGGGAAAGAGTATGAATGTCTTACATGTTTAGCTAAAGTACTCAGAGCATGTTATGCCTCAATGTGTTGTATAATTTAATATGATTAAATTTTAATAATAATATAGCTCTATTTTCAATCGAAATTAAAAAGTACCCAAATTATGGGAGTCAATTAAATGAAACATTTTAACAACTCAAAAAACTTGCGTTTAACAAAGTAGCTATCATATTAGAAACCATTAATTCCAAAAACAAACTATAATATAGTATCAAATTATCAACAAATTTTTTGGTTTAAAACAAAATAAATTTTCTTTTTCAAATTGCTTAAAAACAATCTACAAATGTCAAAAACTATAAGTATTATTAACATATAACTATGACAAATGTTTTGAAGTTTTCTATAAAAATATATAAATGCAATGCCATCTTTTATTCTTATTTGTACTGATTTCCACAATGTATAAATCGTTTACTTTAAATTGTTTATATTTTAATAATAAATACACCTAATTTATCTGCATATATAGAGTATTAATTTTATTTTCAACGGATTTCATTAAACTTTAAATTGTGTACAAGTATTTTATCAGTTACTACTAGCATACTACATTTATATTAATTTCGAGGCACCAGAGATCACAGAAAAGGAATATATTTATTTATAAATATATGTATACGTATATTCAAAACCATTTAGAAAGTTATAGAAATTTTCAAAACGCCGTGAATAGTTTTTTGCCTTGTTGTAGCACTGTAGTTTACGTTTCACAAGAAAATTCTGAAATCCAATATTGATTTTTTTACATTTAAAATGGAACAAAACATATCATTACGCACGAATATTATGTTATTTATTGATTCACACGATAAAACCACACATGTGTGTTTATATACTACTATAAAGACAATTCTTGAAATACAATGATTAACTTTCCAATTACATAAGCATAGAGTATATGTATACGTATATTTACCGCCGTGAAATTAATATCTGAGATGTACCTATGATGTACCTGAGATACATAAAAAGACGACCCACTCGTAAAATATCATTAATATCGTATTCATGGATTGTCTGGCCATCGGTCTCCAACTGCGGAATTTTTCTGGTCATGATTTATAAATGATATGACATTAAAAATAATCGCATTGCAATCATATAATTTTATTATTAATAATTTTATTTTAAATTTTATAATACACGCCTATTACATGTACACGAATATTATATGATATAATTTATATAAATCAATACAATACGTTATGTTATAAATATTTAGCATAAATATACAGTCTATGTTTATATATACTCACTCGTTCAGGAATTTGAAATAACTTTTGAGATTTTGATCGCTAATTGAACTTTTGCAAACTTCTAATTCTATGCTAGGATAATAGTACACATAGTTGACGCACATTTCGTCGGTTATACTAAAACCACCGAGTGTGATATTCTTCCTATTCTCCGTGTTGTAATGACACGTGGTAATTAATGCATCACCCTGTAGATATATATATAAAGATACAAAAATACATAAATCGATATTTTATCGAATATAGGACAAACAAAACTATTAATTAACTCAACTAGGTGATAAGCTCTGAATAAATTAATATTTTAATTGTACGCAAATCATTATTCCTTCCATACCTCTTCATTCACCTCTATTATTATTGATGAATTAAATTAGGGTTTTCTTTTGGCGTCACACTTAAATGAAAAAAATTAAATATTTTATATGTGGGACAATCCAGAGTATCCATAAACGTAAACATATACATTCATAATTAAATGGACAATTCTAGTAAAAATATACATAAAAGCAAATTTTAAATTTTAATTTTCAAGTGATGATTGAATTTCCAATAAAAAAGCAATCAATTTTTCAGTTTAAAAACCGTAAAAAAAAAATGTACATACATTTGGACCCTCCACTTGGTGCAATTATTTTAAATCAACAAAGTTATTTTTATTTTATCCTTAACAAATATTTTAACTTTATAAAATTAATATTAAACAACAACAAAAATCATAATTCTTATATTGAATGTTACGCAATCACACGTCAACTCATATTTTCCCTGTATACTAACTATAGTTAGTCAGCCAACTCAATTCGAGTTGCGAGTTCTTAGCGTCTAGGAGAGGAGGAGCATTAGGGAAAGTACTAGTATTCCCCTTGAAAAAAATTATTTTAAAAATAAAATATATAATAGACAATAAAAATATAAAATGACATTTCTAGTTCATTATTTTCATATTATTTTTTTTGGGGGTTTAAGATACAAGACACCCCTACATACACCTATAATCTACTATATTATTTAATTTACCCTATAAATGCTCTAACCGTTAATAAATAGATGTTGGATCAGCCCTTGATTCTAAACTTCTTTTAAAATTATTTACCAAACGTAATATACTCGTATAATCTATATCTTTGAAGCAATAAGAATATTTTTCAAAAGTAATAAAAGACACGAAGAAAAAATTGTTTGAAGAAAGGAATCACTCATCGATGACACATTCATTTATTAAAATCGAATTTTGTTAATACCTTATTGAAGATCTCAACACCGCTTACGGTTCAGGCGACATAGGGAATTTCTAGATACAGTAGCATAGACCAAATTTAAGGTCTAAGTATTTACAAATGATTGGTAAAAATGTCACGAGTCATTCGAACAATGGTTAGACTTCTGCAACTGCAATGAACCAACTAACTGATACGGTTACTGCGACGAACCGAAGTGTCATTATAAACTGATTGTTGTCGAACTCGTTCGATTCTACCGTTATAAACGTGCACTCACAGGTCCAAGGATAATAAAACGGACGATTGAAAAAAGACGATGTGAGAGTTCGTTCTATGACACACGAAAGACTAAAACATTAAAGTGCTAGAAAATACAGACGTTGACGGTTAGTTCGAAGACCTCGGAGTCACAAACGTGAATCGCAACACACTCGTCGAGCATGATACACTGGTGCAGCCACTGCCGACTTCTTAGCCGGTCACCGACTAGGCGTTTGCAGACATCTCGGTTGCGGACGCCTCGTCTTGTCTGCCATCACTACTTTGGCTACCGTTGGCGCGTTCCTACGGTTGTTTTAACTTACGTTCGCCTGACACTCGGCCATGGTCATCTTGGTAACCGTTAAAAAACCGGCTGACGTGTTTTTTTTGACGATTTAAAAACCAAAATTTAATTCACAATTGTGAATTAAAAAAAATTGTGCACTAAATCCCAAATTGCTGTGCTAATTTCAAGTACGTACAAAGAAAATACCATATTTCATCACCTGTAAAAAGTTAATAACCTGTACCTAAATACGTGTCTCGAATGTCATGTAACTTAAATATCAATAAAAGAAAGTTAAAAAAAAAAAAAAAAACAATTATCATATTTCACGAACTCGTTTTTTCTTACGATAATATAGAATAATGAATACATCTGTTTGTACTTTCGGCGACAATCGAGTGATTATTTTTTATTATCGAATTATCACACATTGGTATACTTTCTTTACCGCGGTATTTTATAATACACATCAAGTCAACCACCGTTACACTTTAATCGCCTACCTGTATGAACTCAATTAGCTGGTTGATGATATTTTATGTCTCGAAAACCATTAAAAATATTGTTTTTTCCATACATACCATACATAATTATCGTTCTAATTCTCAAGGTTCGTTAAAAAGAGTAATCACAAAACGTTTGTAAAATATTTCCATTAGCAGCAGCGGAAGTAACAGTGATACATATTATGAAGTGGGTCCATTTAATAATTAGCAAACACGATATCGTAATTCAAATCGTAAACAACTCGCTGTAGGATGCTTTTGAATGAATATCATTATTACACTACACGAATAATATTATACTCAGTATAACCTTTGTTAATTATTAACAACCAGTAATGCAATTACCACCTGAATCTACGGAACAATGAAATTTCCAATAAAAATAATTCCCCATCGGATAATATACCCTGTACACCCGACATAAAGTACGTGTAGCAGAAATTATTGTTAATAACATGACTGAATGAGTTTGGAGTTGTAAACTTTTTACATTCCCAACCAAATGCATACCTATCTATATTTCATAATGCTATGTTGTTGGAAATTCGCAGTCGTAATGAGAAAATATAATTTAAGAGAAGGGAATAGTCGAATTTTAAGAGTGATTTTTCATGATTCGTAATATTTCAATGATTTCAAACTCAACACAAAATGGAAATAATTTTCAAGATTATTTGGATTCTAAAAACCATCTTCCTGGTTCCGCTTTGAATATTGTAAAATTATTAATAATCCTATGCATATAATTTACCGGATATAAAGATAAAACTAAAATTCGGTAATTGTTTAAAATACATTTTTTTCAAAACACCATTTGCTAGGTATTATAAGATAAAATTATAATGATTTATCTGATATATTATATACAAATACTATACAAAAATACTATACAAATACTACTCATAACATTCATAATATGAACAATTCAAAACTAATAATCGATAAAACAATAATAATATGAGCTTCTACAATAACGATAAAAAAAAAACTTAAAATCACTACTATTATAACTAAAAACATTTTTCAGACATTCATGAGAGCTCTAGTCACTTACCCCCCCCCCCCCCCATAAATACACCATTGAATGCTATAGACTCGCCGGACCACGGAAAACCATATTTTATCAGCATAAATGTTATCTAATTAGTGTTCAACACGTCAGCACACAACGATTACATGTACAAGTGTAAATTTTGTAGGTTGAATTTTGTATTATTTTTAAAATGTCTCTTCGAATCAAGTACGACAAATGGTGTAGTTGCAATCTTGAGGTTTTAAAAGGAATTTTTTGTTTAACGATGTCGGATGTCCTAAAAGAAACACGGTAAGATTTTTTCTGTATTTGATTATATTGGTACTAAATTGAGTCATATGTACTATGTGTTCCGTGATTTTTGCTGTACGTATTACGTATCATATAACCTGAGTAATTGTGTACACGCACGCGTACACGCATGCGCTATTATGTACATTGTACGGTACATAAGCCGTCGACGACCGAATGATTTCGGTTTATTGATCGCTGAAGCATTGTATTAATAATTAATTGAAAAAAAAATAAATAAAAAAATAACAAATATATAATGCACACGACGACGCTGTTTCTCTATCGGTTAATTGGATCGCACTCTGGCGAAACCTGAGGGTCTACGTGGCGCTTTATTTATATTTTACTTTTTACTATTATATTTTCCACCAGGGCCGCCTTGTGTTATACATATTATATATAAGTACAGTATTCATACATATTATATACGTAGTTAGGTATACTGCACGCGCGCATTTATCTATGCCGCCAACTCAGCATGCCTCTCCGCGGGGGGAGACAGGTATACTATTGTTTGTTCGTCAACAACTGCAACAACTCTCTGTATACGGACGTACTGCAGAAACAGTTTTTATTACTACTACTATTATTATTATTATTATTATTGTTATTACTATTATTATTATGATTTTTATTATTATCGTTTTTATATTATTATATTGTGACGATGCAACGACGATTTATAGGCATTGCCTACTGTAAAAAAAATAAAAAAATGCTATTAATATCCATTGTATAATTACTGTATAAGTTGTTACGTCTATGTAATACTTATACATATGTATATACTAGTCAAAGAAAAACTATCTGCAGTAATACATCAATTACTAGCATCACAAGGAGGTACGTAATTTGCACCGAGACCTCGGGACACAAAAATCTTTTAAATGTTTCATGACACAAAACCGTGCTAAGTTTTATCGGCATCCAGAGGTAAACAAATTTTATTTAAATATTTACAAAATGTCTATGGTCCAATGTCCCACACACTCTATCTCACTCTCTATCCCTTCGCACAGGTTTTTCTGGCATAAAGAAGTATAATGATTTTTTGGAGATTGAATAATAATCAATGAGAAAAAGTATATTTTGATAAATGTATTTTTGTAGTCGTTTTAAAAGTGGCGAAGAATTTGTGAAAATATTCCATGGTCTATTTTCTAATAATTTAGATGGTTTTTTATTACGTATTTTAATCAATTTTTTTTAAAAAATTGACTTATGTACCATTAAGGTCAAGAAGTAGAAGAAAATATTAAAAAAAAAAAAATCTATAACAAACTTAACGACTTACCGGAAGCACTAGAACTGGTTTGTGGAGTAAGCGAATTTCCTGGAAATGTGTGCTATAATGGTTATCTCTATTGAGTTCCGATAGCTCTTGTCCATCCCGCACGTGCTTCGTATAGATCTTGGTGCCAGTCAGATGGGTGTGTAGTTGCGAACCAAAGATTTCAATTCCTGTCGGTGGAATACTCTATACAAACATTATTATTGTTCAAAAATGTTTTGATTATAATGTTTTTTTTTTCTTAAGTATAAAAATATATTATAGAATTGGTTTAATAGAAAAAAAGGTTTGTAGTTATAATTGTAATTATATTTTCACATAATTAATTTTTTTTTTTTTTTGATAATATATTTTATCTCGTGAATATTAATGTATTTAAAGTATTTATGTTTAAAACTATATTTACGAACGACATCTAGAGGTTTTTTTTTAAACTAAAAAATAGCAATTTTTAAAATTATTAGATGTTATACAGTATGATCACGGTTTAAGGCAACACTAAATATTTCATTTGGATGACCTTGTATTCAAGAAAATGTTTTCGGGAGCCTAGGGAGCACCTTATTACAAAATTTTTTTATAATTTTCAAATTTTTAACATTTTTGATGTGTGCATACACAAAACCCACCTTTTTTCTGCATATTCGGTTAAACTATTTTTTAAAATATTTTTAATTTTAGAAATATTTTTTCTATTTACAAAACTGACCAAGTTATATAAATTAAAGTTAAATTAAAATTTTAATTTATGCATAATCCGTGTTTAATTAAATTGTTATCTATAACCACTTGAAAAATAAAATTAATGCCGAATAAATATTTAATTTACTTTATCTGTTTACAAATAATAATTCAACAATATTGTAGGTCAGTAGAATGAATATTTTAAATATGTGATATATTTTGTTCAATTAACTTCTATAATACGAACACATTTTTAATGATAATAAGATAATCAGTTAATATAATTATTAAGGTAATTAGTTTGATGAAAAAAATGTCATGTACTATAGTGTGATGAATAATATTGATATATTACCTATCTATATTTGATTATGCATTAGCATTATTAATTGTATTTGAAAATATCTGTAACTACAAAAATAACATTTTGTTCAACTTGATTAAACACTCAATCAGCAGCTTATATGTTAAAAAACGGCAAAATCGATGAATTCAAGTTCTTAAAATATTATGTTATATATTGTATATATACATTACATGAGTCGATATAATTGTCAACGGTCATACTATATAGTATACAGTAAATGACATTTTTTTTCAAGTTAATAAAGTAAACGGAATTTTCAGGGTGAAAACTCGAACGAGATCTCTCGACGATAAGCACGTAGTAATGTATCAACAACCAGTAGTAATGTTTAACAGCTAGATAGCGCCACATAATTTTTTTACCAAGTCAAATTTATTTTATACTGCGGTAGTTTTGTAGTGAATGACCAATTACAAATGTGTGCGTTGCTCTTTTTTCGTTTAATATATAATTAACGAGAACTTGGTTCGTTACTTTTATGCATATCGTTCGTGATATACGCAAAACCTTCATCGTTTTAAAACATACTGTTATCGGCTATAATATGTTTTGTACACATTTTTTAACACTGGTCGTAATCACATTGATTTTATAACCATCCAATATTATGGTAAACAACAATTTATTCGAAAAAAATCTTAACTCCTCCATTAAATATGACTCGACCTATATACACCTAAGGTAGCTGCACCAGTAAAAAAATATTTTTCTGTTTAAACGCGTTGTACGCGCAAATAGTATTTGATAACAAGTGTGTGTGAAGGATCCGTACCACTGCCGTGCATTCAGCAATGCAATATCCTCTCAGTATGAAATCCTGTTGTTTCGGTGGTATGGCCATTTTGTCAGTGTACTCCAAGCCCAATTCGATCACACCCGCATCGTATT
The DNA here is from genome assembly GCA_034509805.1 of Sipha maydis. Taxonomy (NCBI): domain Eukaryota; kingdom Metazoa; phylum Arthropoda; class Insecta; order Hemiptera; family Aphididae; genus Sipha; species Sipha maydis. The sequence continues at coordinate 9,004 of JASXSY010000548.1, read as the reverse complement.
TTCTCACTTCCGGCGTAATGTACAAGCGGACTCCGGAACTGTCCACCATGCCTGAAACGTCACGCCTGTGATTTATAATATGTTGAACATATTTTTGACACATTGTATCACAGTCGATGCACAACCAAATATCGTTTGAAATAACAGTAGGTCTTGAATAAATATATGCCGTGATATTATGTATTCCAGCAAAAGACGTACAACTGCCTTCGGGATCAAAAACTAATCGATTTTTGACGAGATCGGCGCCACTAATACGAAATAATGAACACTGGTTGGACATATATTAGTAGACTCATTTATGGTGATCGAACGGCATCCATCTGCTATACCAATGCCAATTCGAACACTGTGAAAAGGCAAGAACGCGGTGCTCAAGAGATAAAAAATAAAAACCACTATTATGTCGATAATATACCATACAATGGTGTGAATGGTATACCATGGGCTCCATGGTTCAACTACGACAAATTGTATAAGGAATTTAGGAAGTAAATTAGTCTAATCTTCAATATCGGATACTACATATTATGCATGCACAACTATGAAAGGGTGGTGTATGTTTATATGACATTTATCATATATATTTCAGTTGTACTTACTGATACTTTAATAATATTATTTATAAACATGTTATCTAAGCGATCGTTACCTTTTCTCAATCCGGGATTGTTGTAGTGCACTTCTAACATGATGTAACTATTGAAATCCGGACCTCCAATGGGTAAACCGGCTTCCTGCGTAAAAAACCACAACGAATAAATGTGCGATTAGGGATGATATGTTCACAAACGATTAGTTTGAAGTTAACGAATCATTTCAGTGAACGATTTCATTCAAATTCAAATAAGAACAATTCGTTCAATATGGTCAAACGACTTTGACCGACCGTTTCAATTATATTATATTTATATTATATTTTTGACAGTGGTAATTTTGTTTAACGCTGGGACGATGTTAGTCTTACCACGAATATCTAGCGCGCCTTTTATGACCAATGATTAGCAATGAAGTTATAAATGTTGAGGATTGTATTTTGGATGGAGAATTAGAGAAGGCGATATTAGTTAAAGAAAAGGCACCTTTTTTTTATTATTTCAACCAAATATATGGCTGTATTTCCAATTTTGTCATGCATTTTAAATAAAACTTTGAAATCGATTAAATTGTCTAAATTAATTTCGAATTTAGCTCAAGTAAATAGAGCTCGTTAGATTTTGATTCATATAGTGTTCTTTATACAGACATAATCAACAATTTCGCAATATCATTCTATGACAACGCAAAATGTTTAAAAATGTAAAATATAAAAACATCAGTTTTTATGAAAAAAAGCGGTAGTTTGTGAATTAAAGGTTCGATTATTTCGAGCATTTGCATATTATTATCGATTAAATTTAAAATATTAAAACAATATAATTAAATCTTACCCTGATTCTAAAGGATCGCGTGGCTGAAGACGCTCTTTATAGCGATCCTCCAGACATCATATCATAACAATATAAAGTAAAAAAAAATTTTCATACCACTCAATCATAATTCAGTACTGAAAGGGTTAAAATTAATTACTTATTTATAGGTACACAATGAAACATTTTATGAAATTATGCATTGTATATATTATTGTAGACAATTAAATAAGTAAATCCCACAGGAAAAAAGTCAGAGTTTAAAAAACCCAATCCGGTTGGGTTTAAATGGGTTTTAATAGTTTACAAATTAATATCGTTTCTTGATACTTATTTATTAGGTCAATTCACTACCAAATCTACAAAACAAAAATGTACCATTTTAATTTAGCTTTGTCAATTACAAATTATTATATAATTTATTATTATATTCCAATCTTGATTCTACGGTTATATAATATTGGTTTTACGATTGGTCACTCTGACATCTGAGTAAAATGTAATAATAAATTAAAAGTAAGAAATGTAAAATACAATATTTAATGTTTTTGCATGTTTTTGCTTAAATATTTTTGTTTTTTATTTTTACCAAAAAGTAATACAAAATAAATATGAAGTTTAAAATTTGTTAATTTTTGTGTTTGTTGGATTTTTTTTACTGGGTTTTAATGGATTGGACCCAGTACTTTGAACCCTGAAAAAAGTCAATGGGGGGATATAACTCCTAATCTCCCCCCCTTGAATACGCTATAGTATGTGACCAACCTCGGGATAGACGAACGCAGTAGCTCCCATTGCCCAGGCGGCCAATACTTTCTTGCACACTTGCGTCTTGTATGGCCGTTTTTCTGAAAAACAAGGACCCCGGTACAAGGGCATCTCATCGTTGGGGCCGGTCTCACAGTGAAACACCTCCATGTGGTGCACCACGCCGCGGCTTTTCTCCTCGATGACCGATTCAAACTGCAGTGCACAGAAACAACAACGTTTTACCACGCACGTGTGTATGACCATCGATTATACGAAACACAAAAAAACAACGTTATAATACGACATATTTGCTATACATATTTGTATTAGGCTTGTAGCCTTAATAAGAGCTATTTATTATATATATATATTAGGGTGGTCCTTATATGGCAGTTTTGAAAAAATATTTAAATTTCTCATGGGAAACCCCCTAGATTGGTTTAGTTAGATATAAAAATGAAATATTAGAAGTTTCAAGACAATCAAAAAAAGTTAAGCTGTGCCACAAGAGCCCCAAACTTATTTATTTTTGATTTTCACAAATTATTTTATATTTTAAATTCTGACCAATGAAATATTAATTTTTTACAAAATTGTATCTTACAATATTTGTATAAAATACTTTTTTATAAATTTTACATCCTTTACTGTTTTTCATAGAATAATTATTTTACAAACAAATAGCGTTTTTATACTAAATTTTGTTTATTTTTATAATTTTGTGGACAAAGAGTACCATTGTGACATCCAATATAGAACGTTTATTTTGTTAACTATAATCTATATCAATAATCAATATAATAAGTATTATAATATTGAAATATAACTTACTTCATGCATACAATTGAATAAGAAAGTATTAAGTATAAATACACTATTGTACATTATGGTTTATCTTAACGGTTTGTTGGAGATAAAATGCAATACCTAACTAAATTCAATAAATATCTTTTTTTGGCTTATCTTATCTTGGATAGTTGAATATGGATTATTTCTCGAACCAACTGACCCGTACTAGGTATATTGTTTAAAGAGGTTTTAGTTTTGTTGTGACTTTGGTTTCAACATTTTTATATATTGCGTGTAATTCAAATAGTGAAGAACGTGCTGAAAATATTCGTAATAACTATAAAATATCGATCGATGATTCAATAACTATTCACTGGGATGGGAAACTTTTACCGGCTTTGACAGGCAAGTACAATGTGGATAGACTTCCAATTGTAGCTTCATGTAATGGTAAAGAACAATTACTTGGAGTTCCGGCTCTTGATACCGGGACAGGAGTTGATCAGGCTAATGCAATATTTCAAACACTTGAAGATTGGTGTGTTACAGATAATATTCAAGCATTATGCTGTGATACAACTGCCTCCAATATGGGTCGTATAAAAGGTGCCTCTGTTTTATTGGAGCATTTACTACAGCGTAATATTTTATACGTGCCGTGTCGGCATCATATTTTTGAAATTGTATTGAGGAGTGTATTTGAAGTGAAATTTGGTATAACTACATCAGGTCCATACGTTCCAATTTAGAGATTTAGAGAATTTTGGACAAATTTAAATACTACAAATTTTGAACCTGGTATCAAAAATGAATATGTTGAAAAATTATTGCACAACGTTAGTACAGAAATAATAGAGTTTTGTATTAGTTATTTAAATAAAAAGCTCCCTAGGGAAGATTATAGGGAACTGTTAGAGTTAACCATAATTTTTCTTGGAGGAGTACCACCACGAGGACTCTCATTTAAAATACCTGGAGCCATACACCATGCACGGTGGATAGCCAAAGCAATATACTGTTTAAAAATATATATATTTCGAAAACAGTTTGATTTAAAACAACGAGAAGAAATATCTATTGCTAGTATATGCGTGTTTATTGTTAAATTATATGTAAAGGTTTGGTTTAAAGCTCCTCTAACTTCATGTGCGCCACTACAAGATTTAACATTTTTAAAAGATTTAATAAATATCAGTCAGTCGATAAGAGTATTTCAGATATATCCATAAAAAAAATGTGTGGGCATTTATGGTATTTATCTCCAGAAGCTGCAGCATTCTCATTTTTTGACGATGATGTCTGCGTGGAAACAAAGAAAAAAATGATAACGGCTTTAAATACGGATTCCGAAGACGAATTCAGAATACAATATATTCTCAAATTAAACCAAGTTGATTCAATTTTAAACAAAGGTCTTGAAGATTTTATATGTTCAGAATCTATGACACTATTTAATCGCTTCAAAATAAATACTGAATTCCTAAAAATTGATCCGTCATCTTGGCAAAATAATAAAAACTACAAAAAAGATGCAGCTATAATAAAAAATATACCTGTTATCAATGATGTTGCTTAGCGAGGGGTTAAACTAATAGAAGACTATAATGACAAAATAACAAAAGATGAAAGCCAAAAACAATATTTACTGCAAGTTGTGTACGACTATCGTAAAACATATCCAGACTCAAGAAAAGGAACACTAATGAAGAAATAAAATTGCATGTAATGATGATAAATATTACTGTCATTTGTCACTTACATGACACTGTTTTAGTATGTTTATATTACATGTTCGTATATTACATTTATTTTATGATATGAAGCAATAATTAATATAAATTTTTTTAATTGTCAAATAATATTTACTCAAAATTTCTAAAATAAAATATGATACTTTGCCTTTTTACCATAATAAGTATGTTTATACATTTTTTTTCTTTTCTTTTATAATTACCTTAGTAAATTGTAAGTTTATAATAAAATAGATCAGAATATAAATTTTAGAAAATATTGTTTTCTAAAATAAAGTTAAGTATACATTTTAAAAAAAATATTTATTTTAGGACCTGCGATTAAAAAAACCAGGAATTTTTTTTTTCTTGAAAAATCAATGTATATCAATCTTTGGCGCTCTTGTGGCACGGGTTAATTATTTTCAATCATTCCCAAACTTTACAAAACTCATTTTTATCACTATCCAAACGACTTTGGGGGGTTTTATTTGAATAAATCAGAGATCGAAAAATAAGGACCACCCTAATATATATATATTTGTTATCTATTGTTTATGCATTATTTATTATTTATTATTATATATGCGAGTACATTATTATTTGTATTTTGTATAATTATTAATTTCCTTGTAAATGTGCTGCATGTTGTTTTTACTCATTAAATATAGCCATATGCAAGTAGTAGTATAATACAACAAATTAATATTTCACTGAATTTACAATAGGTAAGTAAAAATACGATATAATTCTTATCTAATTAAACACGTTTCACGTTTACCCTGACGATGTGATGTTTCGAAGACAAGTCCAATGGAATCTTCATCACGTGACACCAGTAAGTCGTCTCCTCTGCGGGCACGTTCACCTTGTCCGCCAACACGTCCACTTTCGACACTTTGTCCGGTAACTGGACCTGCGGCCTCTCCGCTTTCAGCAACTGAACTCGTTGCATACCCTTCACTCTAGCCTGCGACACCAGCAACCCTTCCACTGCGAACAACGGACCGCTGCCCACCATCCACACCAAATGAGTAGTGCCGTCCTAACAAAACGCCGAAACTTTTAGAAAACACGCGTAAAATGTTATCGTATTAGAAACTCGTATTTCTAAAGAGCAAGTTTTAACTCGAATCGTAATACCATGATTACGCTCGTGGTAATTGGTATTCCTCCCTCCCCATAAATAGCTTTAATGCGGGCTCCCACAGTGTGTGGCTCGGCGAATTTTGGATGGCGTGCTTGTTGTACCAAGGCTACTGTTATGTTAGGGATATCACGAGAGCCAACAATGTCTACATTTCCACGGCAAATGACTTGATGAGCCACGAGCTCACCTGAGTCGACCAAAAATTCTTCAAAATTAAGGCTATGTACTCTTCAATTCAAAATGATTAATACTCTAGATCAGACCCAAATTGCTGCGCAGCATTGTTCAACTGCGTATTTTGTAATGTGCGATAAGTATTTAAAAAAGAATTAGATGAAAAACAAAAAACAAAATCCAAGGAGAGAAAATACTGGATGCATACAATTTACAAAAGCCATACAAGGTAAGAATAACGTTATATATACTATATATATATATATATATATATATATATATTTAAATATAAAAAAAATAACCATATATTAATTTATTTATATCAGTTTTTAGTTTCTTAATACATATATTTATGAATATATTTTTAGAACTTTTATAGAATCACTTTTTTCAATTTTCAATTTACATATAAGGAACATTTAACAACATTTTATAATTAAACAGTTACCTGTACGTTATAAATAAGTGTTTTAATTTATAGTTGAAAAATGTTTTGATAATTTATAAGATTAATTTGAATAAAGTTAGATTTTAGATATAAAGCAATGAATTTATAAGAAGTTTAATCCACTAAACAGTACAGGCTCACTGAATGCTGTTTATGTACGCTACTCGTTTCCTTTAGCGCGGACACAACGGACCGACAATTTTCGAATAGCAACTTGCCTCACTGAGCTGTACCATGTCTTGGCGAACAAGAGCGTTCTCGTGACGCGTTTAGTGTACTAAGCCAAGGTATTTGACTCGTGACTTGGGAAGCCACGGGTTTTGGGAACCCGCATTTACAGCAATATTAAAAAAATTAAAATTATTTGTAAAACTAAGCATTAAACTTTATCACGCAGGTAAGCTTATTCTATTTTAATTTGTGATCCATAATATGGCAACATCAACTCATCCTTAGTAAGAAAACTTCAATGACTCTACATAGATTTATACAAACTATATAATAAATATGCTTTAAAAATAGATTTATTACAATTTTGAATTTGTGCAATCCTGAAAGAGTTAAATAAATTAACACTAATGGAAGATTATCTATTGTATTATTTTTTTGTACACAACTTTATTCATTTTTGTTAATTTTATTAAAAAAATGCCTATTATAAGTTTAAAAAAACAATAAAAAATAGTGAGGGTGTTTAATTAATCCAAATTATTTTTTAAAACTTAAATAATACTTTTGTAAATTTATAGTTGTGCTTACTTCAATTAAATAATCGCGTTCGTCATCACACGTATCGAATTTCCGTGTAAAAGTCAAAGCAGTCACTCCTCCATGAATTCGAGCAACATCGAATTCATCACAATCCTGTCGTTCATCAACTGAAATTCTCCCCACATCGTTGGTCCATGTGTCCTGTAAAATATTATTACTATAATTAAACTATACAAGGTTTTTAGAGTTTTAGAAAAGGCGTATAACATAGAATTCAGTACAGTTAGATGAAATGAAAAGAAGCGTCATACGTTTTATGTGATTAGAGAATTTCAATGAGACTGAAAGGTAAATTTTACCGGAGTGCAATGAGAGCAACTATGCTGTATGGTTCAGAGTGTAGGGCGGTTAACAGGAAAATAAAACAGAGTATGAGTGTTGTGGAAATGAGAACGCTTAGATGGATGAGTGGAATGAGGAAGATAGAATTAGGAACGAATATGTGAGAGGTAGTATTTTTTTTATTTTTTTTTATTTATTTAAACTTTACAATGTGTCAACATATTACATGTTCTTACAAGGTATTTATAATAATGAAACGGTAAAAAGAGAGTAATAGTAATAACAATATATAACTTCTAGATTAACAATATTTATAGTCGTTAAAAGTGATAGACATGGTTGGTCGTAAAATATTTTCTATAGTGCGATAGTTTTATGGGGAGATATTGGTGTAGTGTAGATAGTGGACGAGAGAAGATAGACCGAGATGATGGGAAACTAAAGCAATAAGAGTGATATTGAAAATGAACGTTGAAGGGGAAAAAGGAAGAGGAAGACCAAAAAAGAGATGGTTGGATACGGTTGAGAATGATATGAGGGTTGTTGGTATATGTATTGGGGATGTAGATAACGGAGACGAGTGGAGGTTTGGATAAAGGTGACTGACACCAAATAGTTGGGAGAGAAAGCGAGGGAGAAGAAAAAGATTATTAATATTATTATTAAAAGTTATTTTAAGTTGGGCTCAGCGATCGCCGTATTAGCCGAATAATATTTTGATGGTGTAGAGTTAGCACAACGACAATAGAGTAAACACAATATTATCATGTATAACTATTTAATTCGTTTGTATCGTGCACTAAATAACAAATCTTAAAATATTATCAAATAATCATTAGATTAAACATGCAAAAATAAGCCCGTATATGTAAACACTATGAATATGTTACGACTGTTTTTATTTTTTAATACCAATCCCCATATTATGTCAATGAGAATACATTTTTAAAAAAACTTGAGTTCTAAAAACAATTATTTAAACGGATGAACGCTAAATAATTACTGGTTTTAACTATATAAAACGGTTTTTATTCGACAAATATTTTGTAACATGATAAGTCAATAACTCTAAATATTTAAATAGCAAGTCATTGTCTACAATATTATTATTAAGTTTACTAATCTATTAACTTTACATACAAAAATTATATTTTGTATACTAACTAAAAACAAGCGCTTCAATCGTATATAACGTATTATTGTAGTTATGTTAATTTATAGATTAATTATAGTATTTTATTTTACGATTTTATCCACACTTTTAGAAGTGCACTGACGTATAGATCCACTGCAAGTACTACCCCTTCGATGTGTATAGATTTCACTGTTGTGCATATATTGTTCGCTATACTTATTTCCTTTCCGTATTTTACACCGGGAGCAAACGCAGAAAAAAATTTCAAAGAGGGTTTGAAAAAATACAGTATGTAAAATGTTGCTAAAAACTAATTTTATTACTGATTTGTAAATAATATCAAAGTATAAGTAAACAATACCTACT
>JASXSY010000547.1:0-106697 GCA_034509805.1 Sipha maydis | reverse complement strand
ATAATTGGTTATGTTTTTTTAAGTATATGGTAATAATTTGTATGTATAAATTGTTTATATTAAAAACGTTAAAATCTCCATACAGTTTTTTTGTAGGATATCTCCAATCTTTTTTAGTCACAACTCTAATAATTGAGTTTTGGCAATTTTGGAGCTGCATTAGAACATTATCATACGCCCCTCCCCATCCTATTATGGCGTATGTAATTATTGATTGAAATATTGTTTTATATATATTTCTAATTTCCTTCAATAGTAATATCTCACGTAGTTGTTTTATAATGTTATCATTTTTCTTAATTTACTAGACATAGAATTTATCTATTTTCCATTTCATGTCTGAGCACATTTCTATTCCTAAATATTTATAGTTTTTAAACTACGGTAACTGATTTACAGGAACATGAGTCTGTTATTGTACATTTATATTCATGGATTTTTATGTCTTTTATTGGAGGTAATGTGTGTTTAGATAAAAAGTGTAGTATGATAGCTGATTTGTCGAAGTTAAGGAATACATTATTATTACATAGCCAGTTTTAGATCATCCTCAATGTATCTTAGCACTTCATCCCAGGTATTACCTATACAAATCAATACAGTATCATCTTATATGGCTTTTTAGATTTAATAATTTAATGTCATTTAGTTGAATATTAAATAGAACCGGCGATAGGTACACCACATTTTATTAATTGTTCATGAGAGATCCAGTTATTTATTTTTACCAATTGTTTCCTGTTTTTCAAATAAGAATCAAATAGAGATAAAGCAGAACTGTTTATACCTATTTCTAGCATGTTTTATAAAAGTTTATTGTGGTTTACGGTATCGAATGCTTTGGTAAGATCTAATAAATTGTTGCACATTTTTTATTTTTTGCATGTGCAGTGTAGATCAATTTTGTCACATTAGCAATTGCTTGGTCTGTACTTTGATTAGGTTTAAAACCAAATTGATTTTTAAAAAGTATATTATTTGATTCTAAGTAAAATATTAATCAGAATCAAATAATATACTTTAAACAAAAGTAAAATATTAATCTTGTTTTTATAATTTTTTCAAATATTTTAGCTAAATTTGATACAACCGATATAGGGCGAAAATTATTGATAGAAGATATCGGGCCTTTTTTATGTATATGTCTTATTAATGCTACATTAAATGGGCGTAATGCGTTTGGCCGAATTTTTAAAAACTGCAATTTAGTATAATGCGTTTGGGCGAGTGATTTTAAAACATCGTAATATGTTTGGGCGACCTTTTTTTGATATCCTAGGATGCTAAAATACTTATTAATCCATTTTCCCTCTCATTTTGACAGACTTGGGACTGTCCGTGAATTCTACGGGTATGATTTAAAATGGATTGCAGTTTTAACACACTGAACAGCTAAATTATGATCAGTAATTGGTTCGTGATTATGTATATTATTATTTGAAAAAGATAGTATTTTATCGATGTTAAAATTCACTAAAACTCTCTCAGTACTTTTTCTGTTAGTACACCGAAAACGAAATGACCCGTTTTTCAAGTGGTTAGATTCACTAAAAATATAATTTTCAATTGAAATGCATCGTTTATTTCGTTTTGTATTAAAATTATAATCAATTTTAAGATTCATAATATTAACTAACTTAATAAATTCACTATCACTATAATACAACTTCACGTTTTCAATGTTCAAACACACTGATATTTGAAAATATGATAGTTACTTATTCTAGTTGCCGACCTGCAATAATACTGTACCATATTTAGGTTGAAATAAAATTCTCCAAATAATAATATTGATTTACAATTTTATCTTTTATATTGTCAGGCTGAAACACATTATAAGAAACTCGCCCAAACCCATTAGGTACTTTTATTATGCGGGTAAAAAGGCAATTCGTCCAAACGCAAACCTCCCTCTTTAAATGCATCTGGTATTTTATTTTCGGATAAACATAAGTTAAAAATGTAGCATAATGGTTTACATAATATTAGCTTATATTTTTTTAATAAGTCGGAAGATATCTTGTCGATACCGGGAGATGAACCGTTTTTTAGTTTAGAAGTGGCTTCCATGATATCACTAGTTGTTATAGGCTCAAATTTCTATTAAATATATATTATTTGATGATTGAGTATTACTATAAGTATTGAAAGTAGTAGAAGTATTAGTATTATTGCGATTTTATAATTGTGTTATTAAGTCGGAGGCTACATTTATAAAATAATTATTCGATTGATTTTCTAATATACATGCTGGTTTACATTTATTGAGTACGGTATTACTGTTTATGTTGGTTAATAATTCTTTTAAGTTATTTGTTTTGCTCTTTCTTGTGGTAATGTTATTAATTATTTTCCATTTAAGTCTTGTGTTATTACCGGATTTCTGTATTTCTTTTTTGTAATATATGATTTTAGCTTCTTTTATAATATTTGTTAATTTGTTCCTAAATTTAAGGTAAAATTTTTTTAATTTTACATTAAAAGGATGTTTTCTGACTTGTAGGTGAAGGCGATCTCTATGTCTTATGGAATTTATTATAGTGATGCTAGACCAGGGTTTTAATTTTTTGGTTTTAGAGGAAAATTATATTTCAGATGAGGTATTGTTTTTTAAACTATTGAAATATTGAATTAATTTGTTTACATTTTTAAGTTTAGTTATTTTTGACCAGTTATGATTTTGAATGAGATTGGTTAGTTTTATCATTGATTAAATATATAAAGTCAGTAAAGTAAGTAAAGTATACTTAATCAATGGTTTTATGTCGTCGATTTTTAATAATTTTCAAGGATTTGCTGTATTGTTACGGTTATCTTATAGATTATCAATACTAAGTATAATTGGGTAGTGATCGGTTATATTTGAATGTACAATTATTGGTATTATATTAGCTAAAGACTTAGTTTTTACAAATATATGATCTATACATGTGTTTGTTGCAGGTCTTGTGATTTTATTAATTAGGGGAGAGAAACCGAATTATGCCATTACTAGCAAATAATTGTCCCCCATTTTTTAGGATTTAAGCAGGTCGATATTTAAATCTCCTAGTAGAATTTTATACTTAGTTGTTTTTAAATTAGAGTTTATATAGTATTATGTTGTTTAAATCATTCAGAGCAATATCTAAAATATTAGGTGATCTGTAAATTGAATAAATTAAGAAGTCTATTTTTGATAGTTTAAAGGTAATTTCTAATGTTGTTAAAGCATTTGAGTAAATTTCGGTTTCAAGGACATCTTTTAATGAATCTTTTAAGTATACTACCTCACCATCGTTTTGATTTTTGTTGTTTAAGAGTCGAATGAGTTGAATAACCATTCATTGGGAAGTTATTAATAGAAACATTTTCTGAACCTAACCAATGTTCTGTAAGGACAATTACTTCAAATTTAGTTTCAATATTATCAATAATAATGCATAATTCATTAAAATGTTTTTTTAGACTACAGATATTTACAGAGAATATATTGATATGTACTGTATACATTTTGGTGTTTAAATTATTGAATGAACATTCGACTAAATTTATTGCATATGTATATGCGATAAGTTATGTTATGTTCAAATGTACTTTTAGTAAAATCATCTATAATATAAGATTAGCATATGTGAATTATTAAGAATATACCTAAGCTGTATTGTATAATTTTTCAGTATAATGGTAAATCAGATAGCGATTAAAATTATTTAACATTAAATGAAGGTAAATGAATGGATGATTAGTAAATAATTCGTTAGATCCCAATATGAATATGTTGCGTGTAGATAAGACAAATAGAACCAGTTTAGCATAATAATAAATAATAATTATTGCGATATAAGTATAGCGATTGTAGAAGGTTATGTGTATGATGTATACAGTGGCGCAATTTGATAATAAGGGGCGCATGTGAAAATTTCTGGAACTGGGCCCTTACCTAATAGTAAAAATGAAAAATAGTCATACGTTGTTACCTTTTAATATATTTTTAGAAAATATCGTTTTCTTTTATGTCATGGTTAATATAATTTATTGTAATTAATGTATTTAATATTATAGGAATAATATAGTAGGAATATCGTATATGAGATTTTTAATCTAGGGGCCCCTCAAGACCGGGGGCCCCTGTGAATTGCACACCCAATACTCCCCATAATTGCGCCACTGGATGTATATAGTTAACAATGGTGGTACAAAAAGAGATAAGAGAGATATAGAAAAATAATTAGTATAAAGTATAAAATATATGATTAAATATATAATAATTACGAATTTTAGTTTTTTGAATTTAAATGTTCATTTTGTGATTTAAGGCTGTGGATTGTATCTTCGTTGTCAACGCATATAATTGTCTCCGTTTCATTTTTACGTAAAAAGACGAGGCCATTTTTCGTCCAGACAAATAGGAAGTTGAATTGTTTTCTAGTCTCTAGCTTCTTTAAAAAGCTTATTGTCTTTAGTGGTTAGGTTTTCTCTTATGTATATAGGTTTTTCAGGTAGCATATCTATATTTTTAGTTGAGAAGTTCCTTGCTATTTGACGAGCTTTTAGTATATTTACTTTATCTTGGTGGTTCATATAACTAACTAATATTCTTCTAGGACTCACATAATTACGGTAGAAGCCAATTCTATTACAATCATTGATCATTGTATTGTTTATATTTAAATTTAGTTCTTTACCGATTTTCTGAATAAGTAATAAGCAGTTTTCCGATTTATTTTCAGGTACTCCATCTATAATTATATCATTAGAAATCTGACGACGTTCAATGGATTCAATTTTGTTTTCTAGTAGTAGATATTATTTGAGTTTTTAATAATTTGTTTTCTGTAATGATATTATCAATAGCGCTAAATTTACAGTTGAGATTATCAAAGTTGATACAAGTATCATCCTTGAAACTTTGAAAATTATCTCTGAGTTAAATAATAATTTCTTTTATTTCGGATAAATCTACATTTCCTGAGTTGACATTATTTTCGAAGAGAAGCTCTTTTAATATTAGAACAATTTTGACATCTCCAAATAGTATCAGCATCCTTTAGGAAATCCACATCATCCTGAGATAATTTTTAACACTTGGCATGCCAGGTCAAATTGCAATCATTGCATATTATGGAAAGGGCTGTTGTGATGTTAACAGAACAACTATTGAATGTGGACATCTTAAATATTAATAGAGAGATAATGAATCCCTTATGGTTATAACTAGAGCCCGGATTTATATGCATTTGCATGTTTGTACTAAGTGTATGCACGTTTATGAAGATTTAAAATGTCCACGGTTCATATCACATTGAATTTAAACACAAAATTTATGTTGCATATTTTGCATATTTCGAGGGTTGTTGCATATTTGTTCATAAATGTATATAACATGCATATTTAATGGGTTTTTAATAAATTAACTATTTGAAGTTACAATAAATTTTGTAATTGTCTTATGAAATCGAAGATCGGTGCACGAATAGATGTAATAGGTATTAACATCAAAAAATCACATATACTCGTGTCCCGGTAAGCTATCATTTTATAATCAAATCATGTATTCGGGTATCGCTATATTTAAAAATCTTCATAATTAAATTCCAATATACTGGCCTTCGGAATTTCCCGGCCGCCGTGTCAACCGGTGATAATACCCTGTACGGTGGTAATAATTAATACGCAGTCATCGTTCGTACGTTGTTTAGTTTTTTAAAAGTTTCAAAAATGTTATTTTAAAAGATTTGTATATTTTTTAAAGTTTTTATTAGTTTTTTGAGAGATGTTGACAAATAACTTCAAATGATCTACAATACTTATAAAAGATTTTAGTTTTTTTTATTTAGATTTTTTTTTTTTAAGTTTTAGATTGATATAAATCTTCTTCTTCTTCTACTTCGCCTTCCTCCCAACTATTTGGGGTCGGCCACCCTTGTCCTACACCTCCAGTTTACTCGGTCAATCACATTTTCTCTGCACACACCGACAGCCCTCATGTCATTCTCCAAAGTCTCCAACCATCTCTTTTTTGGTCTTCCTCTTCCTCTTTTCCCTTCAACGTCCATCTTCATAACCACTCTTACTGCATTCGTTTCCTCTCGCCTCATCACATGCCCAAACCATCTTAGCCTATTTTCTCTCATCTTGTCCACAATTGGTGCTATACCAACACTACCTCTTACGTATTCATTCCTTATTCTATCTTCTCTTGTCACTCCACTCAACCATCTAAGCATTCTCATTTCCGCGACACTCATACTTTGTTCTATTCTCCTGTTAACCGCCCAACACTCTGAACCATACAGCATAGTTGGTCTCACTAAACTTTTATAAAATTTACCTTTCAGCCTAATTGGAATTCTCTTATCGCATAACACGCCCGATGCTTCTCTCCATTTCATCCACCCGCACTTAATCCTATGTTTTACATCAATGTCAAAGCCCCCGTCCTTTTGAACAAAAGATCCTAAATATTTAAAGCTCTCAACTTCACCTATCACATCACCATCTATTGTCAGTTGTCTCCTCATTCCTTCAACTTCTTGGTCTCTTTGTCCAAAATCATACTCAATATACTCAGTTTTATTTCTACTAATTCTCAATCCCTTTTCTTCGAGGGCTAACCTCCACTCATTTAACCTATTATTGACAACTTCTAGGTTTTCTCCTATCAGAACTATATCATCCGCAAAGATCATACACCATGGTATCTCACCTTGTATCTCCTTTGAAACCTCATCCATTACCACTGAGAAAAGGTAGGGACTTAGAGCTGATCCCTGGTGCACACCTACTTCTATACTGAAACCTTCTGATATTCCACACCGACTCTTGACACTAGTACTCGACCCTTCATACATATCCTGGATCAAATTAACATACATTTTTGGGACATTTTTCCTCATTAATGCTCACCTTAAAACTTCCCTTGGCACCCTGTCATACGCCTTTTCTAAATTTATAAACACCATGCATAGTTTTTTATTTTTTTCTCTGTACTTCTCTACTAATTGCCTAACACAAAATAATGGCTCCATTGTCGATTTTCCTGGCATAAAACCAAACTGGTTTCCTGATATCGAGGTCTCACTTCTTATCCTCTTCTCTATAATCTTTTCCCAGATCTTCATACTATGACTCATGAGCTTTATTCCTCTATAGTTCCCACATTCTTGTATGTCTCCTTTTCCTTTAAATATTGGTACAATAAAACTCTTTCTCCAATCTTCTGGCATTTTTCCCTCTATCAGTATCTTATTAAAAAGATTTTTCAACCACCCAATGCTTACATCTCCTAACATTTTCCACACCTCTACAGGTACTCCATCTGGTCCTACCGCTTTTTTCTTTTTCATCGCCTTCACCGCATCTCTCACTTCCTCCTCGCCCACTAGACCAATCAATCCTTCATTCCATGACATACTCTCTAAAACTTCTTTTGGATATTCCTCGTTCAGTAATTTCTCAAAATATTCATTCCATCTTTTTTTCACATCCTCATCATTTGTTAAAACTCTCTTATCCTCATTTTTTATACACCAGACATCTTGGAAATCCTTGGATCGCTTTTCTCTCACCTTCGCTAGTCTATAAATTTCTTTTTCTCCTTCCTGTGTTCCTAGCCGCTCATATAACTCATCATACCTATTAAGCTTTGCTTTGCTTACAGCACTTTTCACTATTTTACATACATTTTTATACTCTATCCAATCTTCCCTCTTCCTACTTTTCTGCCATACTTTAAATTGCTTTTTCTTACTCGCTACTACTCTCTGAATCTCCTCATCCCACCACCACGTTTCCTTGTCTTCTGGTAAACTACTTTTGGTTTCACCAACAACCTCTTTTGCTATGTTCTTAACACAAGTGACCATCCTTCTCCAAACCTCATTTATATCTCCCTCAACATTCCACACAGCTTTTTCTTTTAATTTCTTTATAAACTCCTTCTCTTTGTTTCCTATTAATTTCCACCACCTAATTCTGATCTCCTTCCCTGTATTCCTTCTTTTGTTCATCTTTTTTCCACTACACCATACTTCCATTATCATCAACCTATGTTGTGTTATTACACTCTCTCCAGGAATTACTTTACAATCCTTTACTCTTTTTATATTGTCTCTCCTCCACATAAAATAATCAATCTGCGACCTATTTCTTCCACTCTTGTATGTTATATAATGCTCTTCTCTTTTCCTAAAATATTAGGAATATTAGATTGATTTAAATGATTTGCAATATATAACAGTGGATATTATCATATTTTTGTTTTTTATAAAATATTTAGAATTTTCTTTGGTGTAAAAGTGTAATTAAAAAAAAAAAACACATTTTATATAGTATAACATAATGCATATATTTGCATATTTAACCACTTTTTCTTTGCATATTTGCATCATATTTGACACTTTATAAATGCATATAAATCCGAGCTCTAGTTATGACAATTGAACACGTACGGACTAAATTAGCGATAAGAGAGGCGAAAAACGCAACGTTACACCACGGCGGTCTATCGATAACTGTTATTATAACTGGTTGAATTTTGGTCAACTTAAATCTAGCACCCCCATAAATTTAAGCCAAATTGCGCCTATGTGTATTATACGTTTCAACACTGTTTTTGGGGTTCAGAACTTTCCACATGAATCTAAGATGATAAATTAACTTTAGTATTAAACAAGGTTAATTCTTTAAAATTTCAACACACACCGCGCTCCCGTCTCGCCAATCATTTAAATGTTAAATTTTAATTTTAACACAAATTAATTTTCTGCACAACTGTAGTTATAAACTTAGGTATTTTATATTTTAACTTATACTTAACAAAACACCGTTAATTATAATACATTTGAGTAGATATTCAATATACCATTCAAAATCATAGTAAAACGTAAAACCGGTAAAGCAAGAGTAAGATTGCCATCCGTCCCGATCTACGAGTATCGTCATATATACGGTCACCGTTATTGAGCTTTCTGTCCCGACAAAAGACTAAAATGTCTGAAATGTCTAAAATACGCATAATGCAAATTTTGTTTTATTGCATATGAATATGCGATCGAAAACAAAATAAAAAAAGAACCGGATGGGCCTCGCTCTGCTGTACACTTGGGGGTGGAGTGCGACTCTTCATAGGATAGGTCATTATAATGGATTTGTTAAATTTGAATTCAATGATAGGTATCATTGTATACGAAAAACGATTCTGAACGGAGATGATATGTTAGTCTAGAATATAATACAATGTTATTTATAAATATTATATAAGTATATTTTATTTTTAAACGAAAAATTTAGAAAAACCGAAAATTTAAATTGTCTATAAATAAGTCAAAATATGTCAAAATACTTTGAAATTTTAACCATTTATAGAAAACGTCAATATAAATATTTAATGATAAGTTCAAGTTGTTGCGGTTTTTCGTTTTTGAGTTAGGGCATTTTAAAAAAACCAATATCATTTGTCAGTCTAGAATATTATACATTATATTATATTTTACACGTAATTTTATGTCAATATTCGCTGTTCAAATGCTTATAAAAAAAAATTGTGCCTATGGATTTTAATAATTTTTGAATGACAATAAGAACTACTTCTGTGGAATCTTTTATTTAATTTTCAAGTATTTTTTACGTGCCAAATTTTTTTTATCACCAATTATAAAAATAAAATGTAAAAAAATCGAATATTTCAAATGCCTATAAGTGGCTTAAAAATCAATATAATATTTTGAAAAAAATATTACATAAAAGAAATACCAATCTTAACAGCTGGTAGAAATTTCAAAAATCTGCGACTTATAATTTTTGAATTATAACAAATATTAAAAATCATTCGAGAATAAATCGTTATTTTATGCAATTTCGTAAATATTTAAATTTCAAACAGTCATAACATTTTTTCCTCTAAGTCCGGAAGAAATTTTTTTAAAGATCTTTGTAGAATAGCTTATAGATAAACTAGTGTTAAAATTTTGAACCTTAAGTATGAACAGAAAAAATTCTATGAATTTTTATCTACAAAATAACTTGCAAATTATCGTGATTTTTACATATTTCGTATAAATTGGAACTTTGAGCACTTATAAAAAAAAGTTGTGACTTACGATTTTAGATTTTTTTTTATCAGTTAAGGAACAACTTATAAGAAACCTTGTATTAAATTTTCAAGATTTTCTGGGCAGCAAAAAAAATTTTATCGTTATTTAAAAAAAAAATACTTAAAAAAATTGAAAATTTCAATTGTCTATAAATAGCTTAATAAAAGTAAAATTTAATGGTGTATAGAGAACGCTAATCTAAACATTTGGTGAAAATTTCAAGTATTTATATCGATTAGTTTTTGAGTTATAGCAAAATAAAAAATTTGATTATGTTGAAAACTGGTTTTGTGTAAAAACTCCCGTTTTTCCCAAATTCTTTTATGGGTTTTCCCGTCGCATTTAAAAAATATTGGAAATTTTTTACTTTTGACCCCCCAAAGTACCAAATAGATTCACTTTTCTTTCAGAAAAGTTGCTACATAAGGCAATCGAAGCATTTTTACTGCGTTAAAAAACATCATAATATGTTGAAAAAATTGAAAAATATACAAAAATAAACAATTTATTGAATAAAATTATGTACATGAGAAAAAAATTGCATGAAAATAAAAAAAAAAAACCACTGCACACTTATGTATTGTCTTTCTGTTATGCAATCTATACAATTTTCATCTTTTAACTTTAATCTTCTTGAGTATAATTTCATGAATACTCATAAAGACTACATTATATTAGGGTATGATATTAATCTTGATAAATTTAGATAAAAATAAATTCGGACCGGTCTGCGATCACTATTACAGTTTCTCAGTACAAAAGAGGAAGGATGACCAACAAATTGATCGTGACCTGAGTTTAAGTCCTTCGTGACTACTCTTTTTTAATTATTTTATATAATTTTATTTTTATATTTTAATATTTTTACTTTTATTCCATTTACAAATATAAAAATTAAACGAATAACAATTAATTAAAGCACTATATAGTAAAAAAAACTATGAAACCGAAATTATACACTGAGGTCGAGTAGTTATGTTATATATCAGGGATGAGCAACTGGCGGTCCGCGAGCCATTTTTATCTAGCTCTTCCAACATTTCCAAATCACATCATACAATTTTAAAGTTTATCTTCTATACTCTATATTCTATAATATATATGTATATTCTATATTCTATTTTATCGACGTAATAATCGTTATCTGGAATTGAACATCGTTGTTTGTACCGACTTATAAAAAAAAAAATGGTCATTTAAAAGTTAAACGACTTTTTTTTGTTGCATTCTATGTTCTGGCCCGCCGAATTTTAATTTTCTAAAAATTGGCCCTCTAGTAACTTAAAATTGTCCGTCTCTATTTTATATGAACATAATCTAATGTAGTGGTTTTCAACCGGTGTACCGCGAGTACCCTTGAAGTGTGCCACGATAAATCTATTAATACCTAGTTTAAAGCCTTATAATTTTGTATTTACCAGTATTACTATCGATATTCGGTGAAAACTGAAAACTGATAAGTAATAGCATATTAATAGTAAATAGTATATACTATATGATGTTAGTATGCCCGTCGCGTCGCAGCTTTCTTGGTCGTTTTACGTCGCGTCACGGAATATTGTATTGTATGTACGATACGCATTATAGGTATTTTTTTGTGTTTTTAATGTCTTATGTCTTACAATTCTTACATGGTATATTTTAAATAAAAATTATAATTTTTATTATGGATAAATTTATAATTCGTTCAACTGACAGAACTTCAGTGATTGAACAACCCAAGAAAAAATCTAAATTAAATATCAGATGTCAATATCATGAAGATTATTTAAACATAGGATTTTCTTGGTCCGGTAATGTAGATGATCCTCGTCCATGGTGTCTAGTATTCGAAGAAAAACTATCCAATGAGTCAATGGTTCCAAGTAAACTAAAACGTCATTTTTCCACCAAGCATTCTCATTTGGTTGACAAAAATGCTTCATATTTTCACCGTTTACTAAAATCAGAAACACGACAATCTGTAAAAATGACAAAAATAGTGACCATTTCGGATAAAACTCAAGAAGCTAGTTATCATGTAGCAGAGCTTGTAACCAAACAAATGAAACCACACACTATAGCAGAAAAACTTATTTTATCTGCTTGTCGTGAAATAGTAAAAGTACATTTTGGCGAAGAAGCTGAAAAAGAATTATTAAAAATTCCCATATCTGACAACACCATTAGTAGGCGTATAGAACACATATCTGAAGATATTGAAGAACAAGTGTTGCAACAATCCCGTGACTTTCCATTATTTGCATTACAACTAGACGAGTCAACTGATAATAAGTGGACAAGCCCAACTTTTGATGTTTATACGCATAGTTTCCAACGAAGATATGGTGGAAAACTTTTTGTGTTGTAAAACACTTCCTGAGACAACTGAAGGTGAAGACATTTTCGAAATCGTGGACAATTATTTGAAATTAGCCAATTTACCATGGGAAAATGCATTGGAGTATGTACCGATGGAGCTCCCTCGATGACTGGTTCAGTAAAAGGCTTTACTTCTTTTGCCAAGAAAAACCACTGTTTTCTACATAGAGAAGCCCTTATGACCAAAACATTGATAGGTGATTTAAGGGAAGTTTTGGATGAAGTTGTGAAAGTGATAAATTATATTAAAAGTAGTTCACTAAAATCAAGGTTGTTTGAAAAAATTTGTGAAGGTATGGATTCAGATAGCTCAAAGCATTGATTATAGATAGTATATATAATCAATGCTCAAAGTTACTTTTTCACAGTGCAATACGATGGTTATCAAGAGGCCGGGTATTATCACATTTTTATGATTTGAGTGAAGAAATAATTGTATTTTTAACAATAGAAGAATCGAAATTTGAGTTTCTTGGAGATGAAAAGTGGTGGACAAAAGTTTCTTTTTTAACTGATATTTTTGAACTTTTAAATAAATTAAATACAAGCATGCAAGGCCGTAACGAAAATATCTTAACATCAACCGAAAAAATTATGGCTTTTAATGAAAAATTAACTTTGTTGAAAACTCAAGTTGACAAATAAAAATTGACAATGTTCCCACGAACTGCAGAGCGAGATGTAGACGCTAGCCTCGTATCGTTAATAAGCGAATCTATCATGTTACTGAAAGACAAAATGACAAAATATTTTCCCATCATAAATGTTGAAGACTACGACTGGGTGCGGAATCCATTCAGTGTATCAGTTAACGAAGTGATTGGTTTGACATTTGCCGAAGAAGATAATCTTATCTCACTGAAAAATGATCGTACATAGAAGTTAAAATTTAAAGAAATGACCGTTAACAAATTTTGGATCTATGCTCAAGCAAAATTTCCTGAAATATCTATAAAAGCAATAACAATTTTACTACCATTCTCCACATCGTATCTAAGCGAAAGAGGATTCTCAGCAATCACAACAATAAAAAGTAAGAAAAGAGAACTTCAATACGACTTCAATCCGTAGGAGAAGAACTGAGAGTGAGCTTGTCGACAGTTCGTCCTCGAATTAAACACTTGTGCACTACACGTCAAGCACAAATGTCTCATTAATCGATGTATTTTAATTTCATTGTTCAATATTATTATATAAAATAAATATTTCTGCTATTACATTTTTCTTCATTTGTTCATTTATTTCACAATAATTAACCCTCTTATAGAGTATACTGTAAACAGTGTACCTACCTATATATTTATATTATATATGTGTTATGTGTATATATTTTATGTACAAAATATGCTTCACGTTTTATAAATATATGGATTGGTGAGCCACGAAAATGTTGTAGAAGATGAAATGTGCCGCAATGTGAAAAAGGTTGAAAACCACTGATCTAATGGATAATCCGTATTAAATAACAGTATATATCGCGTTCGTATAAATGTATGAAAAATGTACTAAAATACGAGTTATGTAAAATTGGAAAACTAAAGTTATTATTACATATTAATATTTTAAATAGAAGAAATAAGTTTTTATTTTTTTCGTGACAACCAAGAAAAGTAAGTTCTCTATGCAATAGAGATTTTTTATATAATTTTGAAAAATACTAAACTAGCCGACGATGAATTTATTTCGTCAAACGTATAAAATTTAAAATTTTAGTCGTCATGATATACAAAATTTTTTGTTGAACTATAAATTTGAAATTTATAAAAAAAAAAAAAATGGTTTCGTTAATTTTATAGAATTTGCATATGAAAGTTCTTAAACCTAAAATATGCGAATTCTTTCAAAAAATAACAAAATATGCAACTTTTATATTTGAAATTTATATAGGTACCTACTATGAATTAAATTTGTATCGGACCAGAATAACTACTTAGTTTTAAAATAAAATTATTTATAAATTTTCTTTTGTGGAATAAAAGTAATTTTAAGGGCTTATTCCCATACAAAGTTTTATATTTTTAAACATATAAGTACTTATTTAATTTAAAATAATTTACTAATCTAGAATATTGATTTAATATTTTTTTTTCTTAAAAAAATGCTTTCCTATTTAACATGTCAAATTATGTATTAAATACAAATGCAATATTTATCAATTCAGGGTATTTTATTTATTTATTTATTGCCGATGGTTTGACAAATGAAAAAATATCACTTCAAAACGATATGAATTACTTCTAAAAACCTTATTTACATGTCAAAAAAAAAAAATTTAATTTTAATCCATGTTTAGAATGACCTAAAAAGCCTTTTTTTTACACTTGGTATATTTTTTTTATCATGAAACAAATGACGCGGACCCGGCGGCGGCAGTTCTCCCAACGGACGCCGCCGACCGCGTTTCTGGTTCCTAATCAGCCGACAGTCCACGGAACACGATACCGACACGTCGCACCCCGCACCTTCCGTTAGGAGCGGGAAGAGCGGAGTGTCGGCACCGCCGATGGCAAATGCCGACGGAACGAGCCTCTGTTGTTCGTCAACTTTACATCCGTACGCACGTATGCAACTTCGCGCCCGAACGTTTCTTGATTATCATCTACAATATAAATTAAATTCAACTGTGTCGAATTCTCACGCGATCGTCATCGCACCGACGTGCACACGACTCATTTTGTTATTATTTTTATTATTAGTGGTGATAACACATTTATTATAATTATTATTCTTTTTGGTTGTGAAATATACGATTACCTTAAAACCCAAGTGTTGTGCTACATTTCTTTTTTTTAATTTACAACTTCATCTCTTGTGCGACACAAGGCCAGTCCACAGCACAAAATAAAACTTATCATTTTTGTAGAAGTTTCAATAAAGGCATTATTGTGATAATAAAAAAAATAATTTTTAATTAGCTTATAAAATATTATTGATTTTAAGCTTATTCTCATTCTTGATTGCTGTAACTTGAGTATCTATTACTTACTTCTTCAATAAAAATTGATGTTATGTTACTTATTATATCACTTAAAAATAGGAATTAATAATATAAGTGGTTTTAATGATTATTTTCTTGTCAAACAAAATTTAAATTATTTTTATTAGAAATAGCTATTTTATAAAAAAATTCGATATAAAAGTATTAAATTTAACAAATACTGAAACATTGTCAGTTAGTGATTATTTCAAAGGGCAACTGTACTGATAAATCAATGCTTTTTTTTTTTTATAATGAACATATTTATATACATTTTTAGTATTCATATGAAATATAATTTCTACATCAATTATTTAGTTGATATTTATGAAATTTAAATATCATAAATAAATATGTTAAATCACTGGTTGTACAAAATACTGAAGATAAAAGAAGGAAAATAATAAAATAAGGAAAATCTGCACATGACAAAAAATATATATATATAAAATGACACACAATTATAAATTATATTGAAAAATTGCAATTATCGAACATCAGTATATAATTTAAGTGTATTTATACCATTGTTAAAATTAAAAGAAATTTCTATTATTTATTATTGTTACATCTATAACTACTACTTTATCTATGTTTTTATAATTAAAATAATTAATTAAGTCCTTTCTTAATAAAATAAGATTTAATTTTATACTAACCTACTCAGAAATATAATGAAATAATATTATTTAAACACACATATATTAAACGTAAAAAAGTCTTAGCCGAAATAATATTGTTTTGTAGTATAAATATCAAATTTTAAAATATGATATAACTATCATAAAATTTTACTAAATTATTTTTTAACTTAAAGACAACCACATATAGAATATAATTAATTAAAATTATTGTTACTACGCATAAAAACTATTTATAGAAATTTAAAAAATCATAAAGTGCATGAGTGAATATAATACGAGTATATAAACGGGGTAAAAATATTAATATTTGTCCTGGAGAAAATTGTTATTACATATATTTAATTAAAACAATAAATGAAAAATTATATAATTCAGATTAGACTACTGTAAATTAATAATTTCTGCTGAATATTTTAATTTGAAATTGTATTTTAACGTCTAGTTCCACGTCTAGCCACACCACCTCGTCCTCCACGTCCTCTACCACCACCACGTCCTTTAGCGGGTGTTGTAACTGGTACTGCTGGAGATGGCACTTCGGCAGGCTTTTCTTCAGCAACAGGTACTTCAACAGTCTGAGGTATTTCTGTTACAGTATCTTCAGCTTCTTGCTTGGGTTCAACAGCAGTATCTATTTCAGAACCTTCTTCAGTTTCCATTTTAACTTCATTTTGGTCTTCATCATCATCCAATTTAACACGTTTAACTGCTGGCTCCTAAATTATTTAAATACAAATATATTCAAACATGAATTTCATAAAATATATAATTTAAATCAATACATATATACAACTAGGCTTTTATTTTTAGCTAACCTCAGAACTAATTTCCTCTTCATTTTCAGTTTTAACATTATCACTTTGGATACTGTTTTCATTTTCCTGAACATTTTCATTTTGCTTGTTTTCATTGTCTTCTTCAATCACTTGGTCAATGCCACGTTTTTTCCCTCCTGCAGTGGCCTCTTTCATTTTTGTCATTGTAGTGTAATTAATATAATGAGCAGCAGTTTGACAATGAATTGAAACACGTTGTTCATCAAGTAAGAAACAATTGCATAGTCTGCACACAAATCCCTTTGAAGCAACTAATAATTCTTTTCCTGTAAAAATATACAACTTATTATTAGCAACTATAACATATGGTTCAATAAATTACCCTAATAAGTATAATTTAATTAGTAAAACGTGTGAAGAAAATAAGTTTATTAATTATATATTTAAAAGAACAAAAAAAACCGATCATAATATTATTAATTAAAGACCTATGAAAATACTTGTAGGGACGTGCTTAGGAACAAAGTTTTAGGTGTTAAAATCTCCCTAAAAATGTTAACGAATTTAGAAGTAAAAAGTATTGCATAGTATTTTATATAATCTTTTGTCGATCTATCTAGTACTATAAAATTAATTATTACCAAAATTATAGTCTTGTGAAATAAATACATTTGGAATATGTGATAGTGAAAATACTGAAACCCACCAAAAACAATTTTTAGGCACACTCCTGTAAGGCTCCTTTCACACTTACATGACTGTCGTGTAAACGATATTTTGCCAAAACCGACACGACACGACACAAAATATGTTTTATTTCATATAAACATGATATTCACCCGACAGGAGCCTTCAAGTTCACACGTAGTTTGATTTTAGCAAAATATGGAACGCAATAAATTATTAGCGTGTATTGTCTTATATAGACGTTTAAAAAAAAGGAGAAGAAATAGGATAAATCGGGTATCCAAAAAATATGTGTACTAACGTAATTAGTATTTCAAGATCAATTTCCGCCATTTCGAAAACTGTATCCAAAGAGTGAGTAGTATAAATAAAAAATTGAAAAAAACATATTCTATGTAGAACGTACAATAGACGACAGACTAGTGTTGGCTAGATGTGTAATGCTCCATACCTCAGATAACCCCCATTATTAGTTTTGACGACAACGACAGTCGGATGATACAGTGGGAATTGTCGGCTACAAAAATCAAAAGCACGACTGTCGTGAGTTGTTTACATGACCACGACATTTATCGAGTAAATATGAAAAGTCCAATACACTTTTAGTCCTCTTGTCGTGTATGTGTGAAAGGAGCCTAAGTTGTATTAAATTATGTAATTATGGGACTAATCAACATCAATGACCCCAATTTGATAACCATGTCATGTAAGTCAATATTGTTACAGTTTTTAGAAATTTCAAAATTATGTAAAACAAAATTATTTGTAATAATTAGATATAGAGATCCGGATTCTTAAAATTGCCTGCGAGCTAGTTTTTATCGGCTCTTTCAAAAGACAGCAAGTAATTTTAAATTATAAGTAATATCCTAAGTCGTTATCGCGAACATATGAAAATTATCGCCTGTATCAGCTGTATCAATGGTGGTCAACTTTTAAAGACTTTTGAATTTTTCTAGGTTGTCACTAAGCGCAAAAATACATTTATTATACATACACTTACATGTAACACTTCGTTTATTTTTCCTAATGAAAATATTAATAAGTAATAATAAATTTAACTAAAAATTTTACATGACACATATTTTAGTATACTTTTCTTCAATTTAAGAAGACGTCATACCAAAACGTGTACGCGTGCAACGGCCGAGAGGCAGCGCTGTTAAGGCGGTTGGAAGCAGCGTATTTATTTCACGTTTTAGACCTAAAAGCCTGACAAGATTATGCATACTTAAAATCATCATATTTCAATTCTGTAAAAAGATTTGAGTTTATCAACCTTTTTTCTAGGTTAATGTGGAAATCGATTTTTGATATTTGTTTAAAAATTGTCTTTAAATCTTATTTGAGTTTCTTAATTTTTTTTTAATTTTTAGATTTATTTTACTGTCTTTTTTAAGAATGTTAAACAGTTATTCTAAAATCGACTTCCACAATAACCTAGGAAAAAGGTTGATCAACTCAAATCTTTTTACAAAATTGAAATCCGATCATTTAAAGTTGACGTATTTTTGTCAGGCTTTTAAGTCTAAATTTATTAAAATTAGTTTGGTTGTCGGACAAAATATTTTATTTCATCGATTGCAATGACATGTGCATGCGCGTACGAACCATTAATTGTTTCCAAGAAACGTTTAATGCCTGCGCGCAACGTCAGATAACAGCGAACCGATAATACTGTATATATCCCTATATAGACTTATTGTAAACTAAAATAAATATTGTATTATATTTATAATTTGATATATTTACTGTAATGAATTTTTACACATACTGTACATGCCGTAGTTATCTATGGATTTAGTCGACACTTACTTTAGTACTTACTACTTGTAAGTGCCACATCAAAGTGTAGTTTCAGATGTTTCAGTGCACATAGTATCAGTGCTTTAGATATTGGTGTTATATTTTATTATTTTATTTATTCCAAGTTCTCATAGAAAATGAACAAAGATTTTAGATACGGGACGAAAAAACGTCGTTATTTAAGCAAAACAATTAAATCTAAAGAGCAAAAGTTAAAAAATTTTATTAAAAAAAAAGAAACTCGAATTATTGATTAAATAAATTGATAAATGTTTAAAATTGTATTCTACATACGTGATAATATTTTCAAACTATTTTAAATCTTTTTGAACTATTTAAAGACATTTAAAATTTTCATTTTTGGATTATTTTTTTTTTCAAATTTTGATATGAAATTTTTCGCTAGCTAAAAAAGTTTGAAAATATAGTAATTTAAAGTTTTTTGTAAGTAATTAATTTACCAATTACAAAAGTATATCGAAAAAGTTTACAGTTTATTTTATTTTTTATAAGCATAATATTTTGATGAAAACACAAAAATGTACAAATTATTTGGTAGTAAAAAATATTTAAAAGTTGTTGCATTCATACCAACGATTTGAAAATATAAAAGTTGAATGTAACTCTTTAAATATTTTTTTATAAAGGATTTAAGTTACGTTAAATTTGTTGAAATCATGTCCCTAAGCTTTCGCAGTATTTTGTGATTAAAAATGTATAAAAAATTCAATAGGTCGTTTTTTAAAAAAAAAAAAAACATTATAAATTATTTTATACAGGCGACAATTATTGGATACCGAACAAAAAAAATACTTTTTATGGGAATTAGAAATAAATTTTGTGCTGTATGTCAAAAACCTGAATCCAACGAAAAAGAAGTTTCTGTTCACAAATGTTGACTGTTGTTATTGTATTATTAGATAAAGTTAATTGACTAAAACTAGTTTTGTAAATTGTAATGAATATCACATCGTTGTACAATATGCGGGTAGTAGTGGTAGAGTGCTGGACACTCACACAAATGTTCATTTACTACTCACACAACAGCAGTACGCAATTTCAACTGCTAAACTAAATGCCTATCGTTTACTCCTTAAAATCGGAGCGCTTCCGACCCCCTTAAGTGTTTTCAAGATCCGCAAGTGCGCGACGTTTAAGTCACGTCCCCTACTCGCAGTCGCGGGACTGCTAATTTTGAGCGTCTCGGGACTTCGGGAGCACCGATTATTATTTCATGAACGTTCGACCATGACGGATAGCGTAAATATAAATTTCACACATTTAAACGCCGCGGTATTATTTTTATATCCACGCGTACCCATTCGAACTATTTATTATAAAAAGTTACTGTTTACCCAAATATATATACCAATATATAGATTGTAAAAACAGTAATACAACATAGCTTGATTTATATCTATCGCATTATTACTAATTCAAATATAGTTATTTATAATTAAAAAATTATTAAATTTGTTAAGAGGCCCATAGACAACCAACTTGTTTGTCAACCTCGTTGCCAACTTGCTATGTTGGAGGAGAGGTTGCACATCTGTGGACCGGTTGTCGGTTGTAGTAAACGGTTGGTCCGATGATTGGTGTGAGATCAAATCGTTTTGATTTTTGGTAGGTGGAGCCTTATGTTGGCGAACAAGTTGGTCGTCTATGGGCCCCTTTAGCAAAAAGGTACTTGATCAAATGCACGCGTATATGTGTATACTAGAGCTCTGCATGGTCCGTTTTTTAATAGACTGAGATGGACCTATACATTTTAACAAAGGCTTAGCCGCACGCCAGTGGGGACGCACCATTGTGGGAACCACTCACAATGGCTTGACGTATAATAATTAATAACTAATCATAATGTATTAATTTAGAAATAATACTGAAAACACAATGCGGGTAATTTCATTATCTCGTGTTCCTGCATTATATTTATAGATCTATATAAAGGGTGAATATTATGTCAACAACAAGACTATAATAATTATTATAAAAACGTGATGAGCTATTTTTGTATCCCAAAACGTTATAATCTAAATTAAAATAATATAATATTATGAAGTTATTTTTTATTTTACCACGTCATATAAATATATAAAATTATATAAAGTTAAGATCACGAGACCGGACCGAACGAGACCAAATTGGAATTGAAGACGGACCAACCGGACCAATTTTTTTTTTTTTAGAGGAAGGGACCGAATCACATAAAATTACAATACGCAAAGACCGAAAAAGACCGGACCACGATTCGGTCCGGTCTAGACTGGACCGTGCAGAGCTCTAGTGTATACGCGTAAATAACTATTTTTTTTTTTTAAGTAGTCATAACAGTCATAAACTCAGAACCATATTTTATAATATAATTGTGACATTCATTATTATCGTTAAGTATAGAAAACAATACGGAGAAATTCGTCGTAGAGTCGGTGCTATTTTTAATTTGTATCATTATCCGATTATTGCTATCGCAGCGCGACTTTTACGTGATATAGCTTGTAGAGTGGGGGACTGCCGTCGCCCGAACCAACGTTGGAATTCATAGTACCGCTAGGAGCAGCACTAGACGGGAAAAAATTAAAATTTCAAATCGTAAAAACATGCTCACTTAGATTGAAAATAAATCGATCCAGAACGATTTTAGGGCATAAACACAAAAGATCAACATTTTAGAGAATAATATTTTAGAGGGCACCTCGGAAGAATTTTTTTCAGTATATAAATAATAACGCCAAATTACCGTTTAAAGTAAAACATTATTTCAACTATTTCAATGAACTGTAACTTTTAAAATAAAAAAAAAATTTGAAAAATAGTTCCGAGGTGCCCTCAGAAATATTATCTTCTTTACCTTTGTTCTTAGGTGCTTAGCTGTAAAACCACTCTGCAGTCAGTTATTTTCAATCCAAGCGGTCATGTTTTTGATACAGAAAAACGGTGGTACGACGTCCTCTTAATTTGAACGTAATAATACCATAATATAATATAGAATATCCATTATATTACCTACATAGCATAACTACTCGGTCTATGTGTATAATTTTCATAGTTATTTATTACTATATATTGCTTTAATTATTGTTAATTTTATTTTTATATTTGTTGTTGGAACAAATATCTTCTTCTTCTTCTGCCTCGCCGTCCTCCTAACTATTTGGGGTCGGCCACCCTTGTCCTACACCTCCACTTCACTCGGTCAATCACATCTCCTCTGCACACACCGACAGCCCTCATGTCATTCTCTAAAGTCTCCAACCATCTCTTTTTTGGTCTTCCTCTTCCTCTTTTCCTTTCAACGTCCATCTTCAAAACCACTCTTACTGCATTCGTTTCCTCTCGCCCCATCACATGTCCAAACCATCTCAGCCTATTTTCTCTCATCTTTTCCACAATTGGCGCTACACCAACACTACATCTCACGTATTCGTTCCGTATTCTATCTTCTCTTGTCACTCCACTCAAACATCTAAGCATTCTCATTTCCGCGACACTCATACTTTGTTCTATTCTCCTGTTAACCGCCCAACATTCTGAACCATACAGCATAGTTGGTCTAACTACACTTTTATAAAATTTACCTTTCAGCCTCATTGGAATTCTCTTATCGCATAACACGCCCGATGCTTCTCTTCTCTCCATTTCATCCATCTGCACTTAATCCTATGATTTAAATCCATGTCAAAGCCCCCGTCCTTTTGAACAAAAGATCCTAAATATTTAAAGCTCTCAACTACACCTATCACATCTATTGTCATTGGTCTCCTCATTCCTTCAACTTCTTGGTCTCTTTGTCCAAAATCATACTCTATATATTCTGTTTTATTTCTACTAATTCTCAATCCCTTTTCTTCGAGGGCTAACCTCCACTCATTTACCCTATTATTGACAACTTCCAGGTTCTCTCCTACTAGAACTATATCATCCGCAAAGATCATACACCATGGTATCTCACCCTGTATCTCCTTTGAAACCTCATCCATTACCACTGAGAACAGGTAGGGACTTAGAGCTGACCCCTGGTGCACACCTACTCCTACATTGAAACCTTCTGATACTCCACACCGACTCTTGAAACTAATACTTGACCCTTCATACTTATACTGAATCAAATTTATATACATTTTTCCTCATTAATGCCCACCTTAAAACTTCCCTTGGCACTCTGTCATACGCCTTTTCTAAATCTATAAACACCATGCATAGTTTTTTATTCTTTTCTCTACTAATTGCCTAACACAAAATACTGGCTCCATTGTCGATTTCCCTGGCATAAAACCAAACTGGTAACTTGTTGGAATTTATATCAATATAAATTTTTTTTTCTGAAAAACTCAAACTTGTTGCAATCGATCTATTAGCCACCCCAGGGGGCAACCTATATTATAAATTACATTTAAACAATGAGAGAGATTGAAATAAATTATGTCTGTTCTGTTACTTCTATCAATACCTAAGTCTACAATGAACTTATTATAATAATTATTTGCTTTACCCACTAATGTAATTATAATTATTAATTATATTATCAATTAGACTTAAAGTCAATTTGTTTTTTCTGCAATAATTTTTTCAGTTATTAATCTTGAGAGTAATATTTATTATTGTGAAACACTAATCTAAATACAATTAAAAACAAATTCATATTACCAATAGCAACATTTGGATCATAAGCAGCAACTTGATCTTTGTTAGTAACTGATTCTGAGTTAGTAGCATTGTCTTCTTTAATGGATTGATCATTAGCAGGATCTTCTATAGTTGATTCATCAGTTGCAGCCACTATATCTGATGTTTCCATTTCTTCTTCTTTCTTTTCTTCAACATTTTCTTCTTCTAATTTTTTGTCCTCAGTTGTATCGGTGGTAGTAACAGTTATATTAGCATCAGTTTCTGAAGAATTTTTCTTTTCACTGCGAAGTTTTTCACCACTACCACCTTCCAATTCTAATTTTAATTTTTTTGCATCGCGGTCACCAAGCATTTCGTATTTTTTTGCTACGGGCATTTGATCATGATCTTGCTGTTCTTCTTCTATACAAAAAAAAAAAAAAAAAAAAAAAAATAGAATTTATAAAA
The DNA here is from genome assembly GCA_034509805.1 of Sipha maydis. NCBI lineage: Eukaryota > Metazoa > Arthropoda > Insecta > Hemiptera > Aphididae > Sipha > Sipha maydis. The sequence continues at coordinate 82,291 of JASXSY010000547.1, read as the reverse complement.
ATACTTTTTTTAGCATATAAATAATTCAATTTAACAACCTTCTATTTTAATCATGTCAATCAAATCAAATTCATCATCTTTCAAATGAGGATTTTCCACAGTGCGCACTTCAGCTACTTTCTGTAATATAAATGTAAAATTTAACATAATTAAACCATATTTTAGGTTAGCGTTAAAGATTTACTGACCTTTAAATGTCCTGCAGTAAGTTTATGTTCATCCATTTCAAGTCTAGTATGGAATAAAGAATCACACAATTTACATTCAGGATGCAAAAATTGTTTAAGCTTCTGTAAGATACAATACAAATTTCTCATTAAAATAGCTCAATACATAATTTAATATTAAGTTATACCCTGTGTCTATCACTCTTTCGATGACCTGTGAGTGGACCATAAAAACGTACATCACACATAGGACAATAGCTACGTAAAAGTGGTTTGGAAGTATTGGAATTTCCTCCTGAACTTTTATTTCCACTATTTGATTTATGTTTGTTGTTTGTTACACGTTCCAAGTCAATTTCCCTTTGATTTTCAACAGCTTTTATTTGATGTCTCATAAAATCAACTCGCATTCTATAAGCTTCATCTAAGTAAGTCATCATCAATTCATGAGGTCTGCCACGAACGTGTTTTTCAAAAGACTAAAATAATAAATTATTAATGATCGGAAATTTAGTGGTCATTAGCGATTATTACCTCAGAATCCCACATGTGTTTGAAACATACATGACAATAAAGTACTGCAGATGGAACACCAACATAAGATGCTTTTTTGTCAGCATCCAATTGTTCCTTGGTTCTTTCACGTTCATTTTGTCTAAAATAATGTTAAAATATTATCATATAAATATTAAATTGATTAGTGTTTTATTTTAAAAAATCTCTAAGCCCTATAACTATCCAGACAAACTTGTGCCAGTTCAGAATGAGTTATTGAATTTATATTTATTTTCATAATTTAAAAAATTTTAAAAAAATTTACTACAAGCATTTATGATTTCTGGTCTTTAACTTAATTTAAATAAGTTAGGATTTCATAAACAATTAAATTAATTGCATAAACAGTGTAACTTCAGAATAGCAGATACTCTGGGTCATCAACATTTTATTTTCTATTCAGAGGTACATTTTTTAATTCATAGAGTAAATGTGTAAAAGGAAAAAATGCACTATGTTAAATTTAATTATTGTTATTAACAATTTTTATATCAATGGCTGATAATTCCTCACATATTGATTTAAATGAAATATTATATCTTTATCTGAATTGTTCAAGCCACCCATTTAAAGCTTTAAAGTTATTCAACCCATGACCAAGAAATTTTTTTTATCCTTTTTTGTAAGGCTTGTTCCCAAAGTAAGTTATTTTTTTTATTTTCTGAACTTAATTCAACCAGATTTATAAATAAGTAATAAATACATGTCTAGTTTTAATTTTTTCATGAAGTGACAACTGTTTAAATTTTAATAAGCTCATCATATCAAAAATAGTAATTAACCAAATACACAAAACATCGGTAGTAAATTATTTTCATCATTTTAGGGGGTTTCACTGCATTAACTTATTAATTTGTACATGCTTTTGTGTATAAACCTAAATATATTAAATAACTTAATTTGTAAATAAAAGACTTATGTTTTAGTATTTACTTTTTATTATTGGCTGGTATATAATTAATATAAGTACGCATATTAATATTTTTTTATATTAGTTAGTATGAAATGGTCTCAAAATTAATGATTGAAATAGAAAAATGGACACAATAAGGTGTTATAAATAATTTTAAAAACCTAAAAATATTATAATAACAGTATACAAACTAATACCCTTTTTTGTTTTCATCTGTAACTTTTCCACCAGATTTACGCTTGTCTCCATCCTTTGTTCCTCCACCAGATTTACGACCACCACCAGAAAATCTATTATGTGGATCACCACCTCGTCGCTAAGAACAAATGTATCAATTAAATACGTATATTTCATTAAGCAGAGTTATAAATTATAACATAGAAAATGTACTGTTGAAACTTTAAAGCTTTTATGTATATTATAATTCAATACCCTATTGTCTTTACTGAATCCTCCGTCTTGTCTTTGACGCATTGGTAAATGTGACATTCTAGGACCACTACTTCCCCAACTACCACTCCGATTAGGACCACTTCCATAACCACTACCAGGCTAAAAAAAGTACAATAAAAAAAATGTAATAAAACATAAAGAATTATTGTTAAAATATTTGACAAATAGCTTATAATATCACAAACACTAAAAAATTCATAAATACATTCACTGCATCAAAAAATTAGTTGTAACATGTTTGAGGTATTACAAAATGTATTTATATTTTATTTATATATTGGTGTTGCAAACATTTATCTATGAAACTACATTTGATTTTGTTTTCTTCATCATTTTCACTACTGTTCCCATTATCTATATTATCTCCACTGTAAACATTTGAAGACCAATTCATAATACTGTTTACATCATGTTAAGTCAACATTCCTACTCACCATTCCAAAAGAGAAGACACGGTTTCTGTGCATGTCGAATGACGACTGACGCAATGCGTTCGCCATTTTCTCCGGCCACTTGGCTTTGTTTCAAACAGTGAACTTAACGAAGTCTATTTCCGATCATTGCCGACAATGTATACACCGTAATTAAAATTGTGGTAAATGAGTATTAAGTGAGGGATGCACCCCGTCAAACGAAAATCGGTCGCTGCTTTGTGTTTTCTCTTTTGGAAAAAAATCAACGTTTTAAAAATGATGGTGCCAGAAATATATATAAATATAAATAAACCACCCCCCAAAAAGAACAAGTTCAAAATTCGAATTTCAAATCGTTATAATTCAAAAACTAAGTCTTTGCGCAAATTTTTTTTTGCATCATAATTTTTAAAACAATGATTTACCTAGATTCGAAAAAAAAAAAAAAAATTGAAAAAAATCGCATGGTAGCCAAACTGCAATTGTTTCCATTTTTAAAACGTCGATTTACCTAGTTATAGCTAATCAAAGTTATGTCGTAGTATAAACAGTGATCACACATTTTGCGGCACTTATCGCTACGTCCCTCGGCGACGTCGCTCCGCTCCGCAAATCGAAAATATCCCTAGATTTGCTATGCAACACCACCTCAAGTAGGTCACAAAGTTATTACAAATTGGTAAATTGGTTATTACAGACCCGATGGCGAGTTAAAGTAACGTAAGTATTTATATTAGTATAGTATAAACTCGAAGACTTCCGCGCGGCAATGCAGTAGGTACAGCGTTGCGCGCATGCGTTTAAAACTAAAAACGCAAACTTTGGAAGGTTGTAACTTTCAAAATAACGGTTTGTGCAAATTTATTTTTGCATCATTGCCTCTTAACTCGTTGAAATACATACGTTTCGAAAAAAAATAGAAAAAATCGCGTGGTAGCTAAACTGCAATTATACCAAAAAAACAACAGTTATTTTCAAACGAATTGAATTCAAATACAAGCATTTTCTGTAGACGTGTATAAAAATAAAAACTCTACCGTGGTACATCACCATATCAGAGAACTTCTATTTAAACAAATCTGTTGTCGGCTAAATCCAACTACCACATTATGCAAAATCGGGATATTGACTATAGCCGATAGTTGCAATGAATGTATTAATAAGTGATAAAATAAATCTTATTTCTTAATAGATTTAATGTAGTACCATAGAATTAGACGACGTCAATAACTTGCTGATTATGTTACTAGCCATTGCTAATTGAGCGGGTGGAGGATGTCCAGCTTGCTGTGGCTGTCTAGGCAATGGGCCTCCAGCTCCAGTGCTAGATTGCCATGGATTGACAGATCCAGCACCTCCAGCCCTGTAACCACCACCGCCACCGCCACCGCCACCGCTATTGTATCGGCCACCACCAGCTCCGCCATAACCACCGCCGCCGCCGCCGCCGCCGCCACTGCTATATCCTCCATATCCACCGCCGCCACCACTTCGTCGATTGTAGGCCATTAGAATGTTTACGTAAATATACGTAGACTACGAAACGTATAGCAGGAATGCCGACAATTGCTTCAACTACAAGTTTTTGTTACACGCCTGATCGTCGGTGGAAACAGTATTTCACTACGCCGATAATTATAAATGTTGTAAGCAGGAAAAAAGTGAAATGATTGCACACGAACAACGACAGTGGTAAAAACGAAAACTATAAAAGAAAAACTAATGAAAGCACACACACTGCGAGAACCTAAAACAATAAGACGCGTACCGACAATTAAAATGGCGTCCAGTAGGAGCATAGGATAATGTGGGTCGTGTTTGCTCGCTACCGGTGGTCACCGTCGCCTATTTCGTGGCGTCGGCGGTATCAACAATCAACAGAGTAGCCAACATAACGATCTAAAGAGTCGCCGGCCGGATCAATAACGTAATATCTCGTACGGCGTGTCGGTGTCGCGTGTGGAAGTAGTGACGGTTTCTCTGTATCCGCCCATCGCTACCGGAGACAATGACGCGTCATGGGTCCCGCGTCAACGGTAACGTAATTTCATTATCGATTTTCATCCGTCTCATCGCCGCACAAGCGGACAAAGAAAACCAAACGTCAATTTGGCAAACGCGATCGGATGGCCCCTTGGTAATCCGGCATTAAATCACTCATTGTCAATTGTGCTCCGGCTTGCTATTGTTGTAATGATTACAAAGGCGGGTTTATACGGGTCGATTGCGGTCGAACGACTGTTGCCGTGCGGCGAAATCGAAAACAAATTGAACGTGTAAACTCGTTTCCGGCTTAGTCGCACGGCTAAATGATTCGATTCGATTGAAGTCGAAAAGCAGTCTACTTTTGTTCGATTTGAGCAATTCGATCACCGTCGTATGGCTAAAATGTTTTTCTACACTTTTCGATTTCGACGCGTTGTTGCGCGGCAAAGTCGTTCGACGACGATCGACCCGTGTATATCAGCTTTAAACGATTCGGCTGACACGGCTGGATATTCGGTAATAAATTGCGTTCTTGAATTGACGAGTTATAACAGACGTAAATAACGTTTAAAAAGATTGTTACAATAAAGTATACATTTATATACAACGCGTTTCCATTCATTTGGCGGTAGTATACTAAATGCTTATTGGGGCGCGACCGCATTTCATGTTCTTTGATAATGTCGAGTTTCTGAGTGACTTTTTTTTCGTGATTATTTACACTTCAAACGCTTTTATTACAATAGGCTGTAACGTTTGTAAAATCATTGAACGATCGAATTGGATATTTAATCATTTTAATTATACACAGATGTTTCAGAGGATTTAGTTAGGGCATAACATTAGATTTCTAACAAAAAAAAAAAATTGGACATGAACACATTACGTTACTATTGGACGATTATCAGGTCATACGTCGAATTCTAAATGATACTAGTTACATATTAGAGTAACGATTTATACATTTATGGTGTTTACGTATAAATTGTGTATCTATTATGATTTATTACATTTAAAATAAATTATTTATTATATTAGTAAAAAATAACGTTGGACGAGGTACAGTTTATTTCAAGTTTAAGTTGATTCAGAATAAAAAAATTATTTAATTAGGTAGGTTAAAAACTATAAAATAGCAATAGAAATTGTATTTATTAAGTTTAAAATTTTTTGTTAACAATAAATTTGTAGTTAACTTCAAAGTTAGACGGTACACGGAAACGATGTTAGTGCTAAAATGTATTATATAAATTATATCACATACAATTATTGTGTATTATTTAATAATGAAGGTATATAAGTAATAATATTTATTGAAATTAGATATGTTACTTGTTGACCCGACGAACGTAGTATGGTCAACAAACCATTTTTGTAAATTATAACTGTACGGCATAGCTCGTAAAAATAACTAAGAGTTAAGAAATCCAAATTTCAAGATTTTTTATTGAACACAGTTGGTAATTTATTAAATGGAAAAAGTGTATTGTCGCCGCCAATAGTAAAATTGATACTAATAGTTAATAGTTTTTTCTTTATTTTTATAACATACTAGAGCCGTACCGAGATATTTTTTATCCTGCGACAGAAATGCGCCCCCTAGGTAGTAGGATTGACACACTCACAGCTTTTAATATGTATAATACGATTCAGAAATATCTGATAAACTGTAATTAGGTTTCTAGCAAATAAGAAATAACATTTTAAGCCACAAGTACATAATTATTAATTATCATCATCTTCTCATATTATGGTAAACAAATAAATTTTATATTTGCAAATTATTAGACATTTAAAAATAATAATAATAAAAATATAATAAAATAATTTAATTTTCCTAGCTTTTGTGTCAGCAAATTTATTAATAATTTCATCATAATCCAGTTTACCAGCGATTTATGTTTCTATCGAAAGTATGTCCATGCTTGATAATCTTTCCTGAAATATTATAGATCTTAAACATATTTTAATTAATTTAAGCTTACTGAAGCTCCTTTTACATGAAGCTGTCGTGATGGGCACCGAGAGAAAAATCCTTATAGCAATTTTAATATTTGGATACGATTCTTTTAGCTTATTATCATGAATCATTTGTAATAAATCCAAAACTATACAATAATTAAAACTTTTTCTTAAGTTAATCATTTAATATTTTTGCGCCGCCCCCCCCCCCCCAGCTTCAGGCGCCCAAGGCAAGTGCCTCGCTCACCTCATCCTAGTTACGGCTCTGTAATATACTAATAATTTGAAATGTAAGATACCATTTTTTTTTCAGAATTTTTATACTTTAAAGTATGTTTCTTGTTCATGAATATATAATATATATTCATGTACCTATATATAAAGATGTTTAGTGCGTAATAATATAGATTTATAATATAAAATAAAAATATAATGAAATATATTTACCTAATAACTCTTATTTTTAAAAAAACCACCACTTCAGAAAATTCATCCTAGGCTACAACCTGTTAAATCTGCCCCTAAATCCGCCACTGGATATATCACCAACATTTCTAGTCTCTAAATTAAACGGTCGGATCTGGCCGTTGATGAGTAAGTGTATCGGAAATATTCTTTATATTTATATTGACTATACTCGTACATTATACTTGTCTTCATACATACTAAATGGTGGTGTCTTAAAACATATTTTAAATAATTTTCATTTGATGACACTTTAACAAAATGATCTACCGGAGGAACATAGTGGGAAAATTAACTTCTATCATAATGGTCATTATGAGAATGTGTTGGTCAGTATCACAATTAGCCACTACTGGGTATCATTTAATTATAAAAGGGGGGCACTAGTTCCACGTAATTTATATGTTAAGATATGCTCTGTAGTGTTCAGTAACTAGGTAGAAAATTATAATTAACTAGCTGATTCCGTGCACTTCGTTGCTCGTTAAATATACCAACTCTATATGACTCTAACTTTGTTCAACTCGTTATTTAATATTCGGTGGATGATGTTCTAGATTTATCTTAAGTTTTCTCTCCGGAATAAAAATTCTGATTCACAGCAGTATATTATCAGGTAGGCAATCTACCTGCGGCAGATCGCGTGCTGTTTGTACGTACCTTAGTGTATGATTTAAATCTAATAAAGTATCAAAGTTATACCAAGTTTGACATAATACGGTGGATTAATATAATCAATTAATACATAATCCTAACCTAACCTTAACATACTAAAATCCGTAGTATAGAATTGTATTGTTGACCATTTGCATTAGTATTACGAACTATTTCTGTTGCTCCGAACGATGTCATTTGAAAACATGAATTGAACGTTCTAATTGACTTCAGGAACACGTTAGAATCTGGATCTGTACCGATAAGTAAACCGTTCAATGGTTCCGGTGGTGTTTCAATTTCAGGTAGTTGCATCTTTCCTGACGCACAACACATCCAGATTGGCTCATTTTTGAATTTGAGAGCATAGCAGTGCGGGCATTCCTTGTCCATAGCACAAATTACTACTTTTGAATGAGCATAATATTCAACATCGGGCTCATACTGGAATGCTAGACGCAGGAATGAATCAGATATAAATGTTCGATGTACCTGTTGGCGTAGTTGGTCATTTGCTCTGCGTGAGTCAACTACGAATCATTCGCACTATCGGATTGGCATTGTTCGTCTGTTATTTGCGCTCTTCTATTTCTCATGTTTGTAGCTGCATTTGTTCTACGATAAAAATTGGCATTCTGGCATCTTCTTGGCATTTTTAATGACACAAACAAATAGAAAATATTCAAAGTACTTATTTATGTTTTTTTTTTGGTTACCTTGCAACGTCGGGTAATTCATTATATTAACCACTAATAAATAAATATTATTCTCAAATTTTATAACCCCCATAGCAACCATTTATAAACAAAAACAAAAATTTCTATCGTAAATCTCAAAATTCCTGTTTGACCACCTCCCGGGGGTGAAGTTAGGTCCATATATAAACCCTATAAACCCGCTCCACGACATTCTCTATCATTTAAAAAAAAAATCAAGATAATCGGTCCAGCCGTTCTCAACTGATGCAATTTCGAATTTTTTGTCTCCATTTTTATATATATAGATTTATTAATTTATTAAACATTTCTTCTTCTTCTTCTTCTGCTTCGCCGTCCTCCTAACTATTTGGGGTCAGCCACCCTTGTCCTACACCTCCACTTCACTCGGTCAATCACATCTCCTCTGCACACACCGACAGCCCTCATGTCATTCTCTATAGTCTCCAACCATCTCTTTTTTGGTCTTCCTCTTCCTCTTTTCCTTTCAACGTCCATCTTCATAACCACTCTTACTGCATTCGTTTCCTCTCGCCTCATCACATGCCCAAACCATCTTAGCCTATTTTCTCTCATCTTGTCCACAATTGGCGCTACACCAACACTACCTCTCACGTGTTCGTTCCTTATTCTATCTTCTCTTGTCACTCCACTCAACCATCTAAGCATTCTCATTTCTGCGACACTCATACTTTGTTCTATTCTCCTGTTAACCGCCCAACATTCTGAACCATACAGCATAGTTGGTCTAACTACACTTTTATAAAATTTACCTTTCAGCCTTTTATAAAATTTACCCCATTTTTTAAATGTTAATAATTAGGATTATTCTAGTCATTCAACATTGAATAATATAATATTACATATATATATATATATAATAAGTCAGTTAATAATAAATAAAGAATTTTTTTCAAAGTTTCATTCATATTACATTGACATCAATGACTACTTTGAGTAGACAGTCTCTCTAAAAATGATATGACTTTTGTTTAAAAGTTGTAGGAATTGCATATTGTTGTCATATTATGCATATTTCATATTTTCTAATAAAAATTTAATAAATTTAAAATTTTATTTTCCCCGTCTGTATATTTCAATTAATATTGAATATTTAAAATTTAAAATTATCCATGAAGATATTTATTGCCATTGCAGTCAACAATTAACAACGATGTGGTACGCATTTAGTCACGCTAAAATGTCGAAATACTTATGTTAAGTACTTTTTATCTTAACATCAAAATGCCAACCAACAATACATTTCTTTCAGTTATAAATAGTTTTTGTGTATATTCTTGATCATTAACAACATCAGATGTTTTTTTTTTCGAACTTCAGATTATTTTTTTTGTGTATTTATTAAATTATTTTTGCATATTTAATGAATATTTTGCAACTTTTTGGTGCATATTTTGTCTTTTTTAGCTCCTATAACTTCCGAGCCCTAGATATGACAATATCTATAATATCACTGATCATGTTTATTCATAGTTGTACGCACGGGGAATGCTGGGTGTGTTCGGGTATCCCCAAAATGTTATAAATAGCACCTTAAAATTTAAGTTTAAATGTAAAGGGCCTGTATTTTAACCGATATTGTTCAAATTAAATTAAATTTGTTCTAAAATATTTGGTAAAAAATAAATTATGTTTCGTAATAGAAAAAATAAAACATTATGTACCTAGCACAATTTTCGTGCAAAATGTATGATAATATAACAGCTATAATTGACTACAAAAGTACAATATAATAATATAAGTACTACAAAATAAAAATTTAAGCTAACTTAGAAAAATATACAAGATTTAAAGAAAACGTATTCATTAGGACTAATATACCATAATATGAAATAAATAATTAAAGTTATGTTTATTTTATTATTAATACATTATAATTTATTAAATAGTCCCATGGACGTAAATAGGGTACTCAAATACATGGGTCTTGAGCCCAAAAGACTTCAAGTACATTATATTAAAGTGAAGTACCTCCTCAACATATCATAGGAAGGGCTTAAAATGGCTCAGGGAGGGCTAAGCTCCCCTAAGCTCCCCCTATTTACGTCCATGAATATTCCTATACATTTTATTAATATAGAGCCAAAAAATAGACACCTTTGAAATATAAGTCTGTGAATGCAGATATCTTGTAGATATAAGATAATTTCAATCAGTAGTTTACTTTTTTAACTTTTAACAAGTAACAGAGCAATAAATTAATTAATGTTTTTTTCCTTTAGGCAAACCTTTTCTATTTGTAATATGATTTAACTTCTTGGTCTGAAAATTAGGAGTTGAATAAAAATAATACCATATTTTTTTAGAGTATACAGTTATATATATATATGAAATATATAAATTATTGTAAAAATTGAAAGTGACGCAGTAACTATAATTGTTTGCATTCAACATAATAATAATAAGTTTTTAACAATAGACAACGTATAATGTTGTATCTATGGTTGAAAACCTAATTTTATTAAGTTATATATATATTATATCCAGGGTCGGACTGGCCCGGACCGCAGGTCCGCGATCGCGGACTGGGCCCCCAGCTAGTTTGGGCCCCCAAACTTCATGTTCATAAATATAAAATTAAATTAAAATAAGATTACCATTTATAGTAACTGTATTTAAACATGTCTTAATATTTTGAAGGGCTCCTTATTAATTTTAGATTTACAAAATAAAATTAATATTATTAACGTTTATCTAACAACTGAATCGTAATTCAGTATTAACATTATAAATTATAATAATAATTATCTTCTGGGTCCTTCTGCCTCGACCGCACCGCGTACACACACACGCACACACATACCAATATTAATACAGATATAATAGATGTATTATATAATTCGACTGCGGGCGACTATCGTTATTCCCGCAAGCTATCTAAAAATAAATTTTACAAACACCGTCGGTTAGTACACCGGTTAGTTAGTGTCACCTATTTCTAAGTTTCTTCAATCTCCGTCATTAAACTATCTAACTGCTTTTAATATGATTAACAACTTGCATAAAGAAATTAGATCTAGAAGAGATAATGCTGATAGTATATTCATTAATCTTTATTCTAAAGTTAAACATTTTATTACAGAAATAAATAAAGAGCTAGAGTTAAATAGTAGTAATTTCACTATAAAAAATGATTTTAATAAGGGAAAATCTGTAGGTAGAGTATCAAAAAAAAAAAAATGTCTGGTGAAGAAGCTACAGATGAACGGCCAAATATTTCACCAACTGATAGGTTTAAAATTGAGACTTTTAATTATATACATGATATTTGTGCAAACAGCTTGGATAAACGGTTTATAAGTAATACAAAATTACTAAGCGATTGCATTTGCCTGGATCCTAAAAATTTTAATTCGATAAAAAATGAAGTACCTGCAAATGCATTACTAGAACTTTCAATTCTAACAACTATTGATAGAAACACACTTGCATATGAATTACAATAATTTGCTTTACAGTTTAATTCTATTACTAAAACTTTTGAAGCTACTATCACATATTTAACTGAAGACTCCCAATTTCCTATTTATGAACATGAACCAGATTTAGACGAAGATCAAGCATCTGTAATTGATCCATCCAATAATTGTAAAACATGCAATAACTGTTTACGTTGTGCTTTCAATGTGTTACATAATATAGTTCAACAGTCTGGTTGTTTTAACAATATATATTATGCATATCAATTTGTATTAACGTTGCCATGTACCCAAGTTACTTGTGAAAGAACCTTTTCCAAATTAAAAAATATCAAAACAAAACTAAGATCAACTATTTCCCAAGAAACAATGGAAGCATTGTTATTGATGAATATAGAAAGAAATGTTGAAATTGATAAAGAAAGTGTAATTGATTCTTTTGGAAAGAGTTCTAATGAACTTTCAAAACTTTTGTTAAATTGAATTGTAATTTATTTAAGTTTTTAAATTATTTACATTTAAATGTTTATTATCATATTATGCACCTATGTATTGTTTCATATTTGTTAAAGTCAAACAATTTGTTATAAATAAAAGTATGTGTGTAAAATATTACACTTTTATCTAAAATGTTTATCATTATAATGTGTTTTTTTTTATTACATATAATTGTTATCTTATTTAAATACAAAAATGGAGAAGTAGAGAGCGGACTAACAATTTATAGTCCAACTTTAGTAAGGCAGTAAGGGCCCTTTCATCAGATCGCAGACTGGGCCTTTTGTTGCCAGTCCGACCCTGATTATATCCTATGTATTTCTTAGTATTATTTTAGATATGGTAGGTATCTATGTAATTTCATACTGGTTTATTTATTTTTCCAAAAAAAAATATTATTTTTTGGTTATATTAACAACTACAATAAAATTAATAATAACAATAATTTTGAAAATGTATTTATCATTTATTATGTAATAAAACAACTAGTTATAATAATACTAATAGTAATAGGTATGTGTATATTGATATATATATATATATATATATATATATATATATATATATATATATATACACACACACACACACACACACACACATACATACATGAATTAATTTTATGTTAGATAATAATAATAATAATTATAATCGGTACACGTAGTAGCTATTAGTAGTGGTATAATATACGCATATAATTGGTTTTGTAAAAATTCTAGTAGGTTTTTTTCTAAAGCTATTCAATAAAATTAATTACAACACCCCAAAAACGTACAATAAATTAGAAATACAAATAGTAATAATAATAATAATAAAAAAAAATTATCAATAACAAAAACAATAATATATATTTATTATTATAATTTATAATAATTCATATTATTATATTTATAAGTCATACAATATATATGATAAATATAATAATAATCTCTATTTTTCGACTACTCATAAATATTTATTTAATCATTAATACTCTATCTTGTTTTGTTAAAAATTTAAATACAAATATTGTGAAAAATATTAATAATTAGGTATAAATAATATTATTTTAATTTCGATGATAGTAACTTATAGTAAAATTAATTTATATTAAAAAAAAAAAAAAAAAAAAATGCACACACACACTGCTAATAATAATTTATAATAATATATAATAATTTTACATTGAATTATATGTAAAACTCGCGATTGTTTTAGATTTGGTCGAATTTTTGCAATTTGCTATATAATTATGGATAAACTACTCTAATCTTCACACATTTACGTGTTTTCATGTTTTTTTAATAGACACTTCTTAATTTTAATATAATAAACAGACGTCAAACGTGTGTCGTGGGTATCGTTATTTTACTTAATCCTATACATTTATCAAACACGTTGTTATATATATAATTTGTATAATATACGTAAAAAAGTTTTATAATTTAAATTAGTAAACTAACACACGAACGCACAAACTCACACACATACGAGTGTGCATGTTTGCAATGTCGGATCTAGAAGGAGGAAGTCGGAATGCTTTCTTTAGGTGCTTTTGGTATAAGGATGTTCTTAAATTAACGAAATATCAAAAAAAAAATCATGAAAATACCCCATACTTCCACTTTCGAAAAGACGCTGCATTTTTACTAGTCCCGGGCGTCAAATTTCCTAGATCCGGTTCTGCATGTCTGTGTGTATTTGTATGTATAAAAATTAAACATAAATTCAGAAACATAAATATCTAATAGTAACGACGCGATAATTTAGAAAAAAAATTGATTATAATTTAATAATGGTACAGTAGGTATCTAAAATATTATATTTAAATTATTGGTACTACATAAACACGTGTAAATATAAAATACTCGATCAAAGATATTATTTCAGAATTATGTCAGGAGTAATATATTTTCGCGTTACTCGTATAAATAAACATATATGCAAAGTAGATATTAAAAAAGAATTGTGGGAAAAGGAAGACAAATAGGAATCTGGAACACAGAGATAATACAACGTTACGTTTAAAAACAGATTTAATTAATTGCGCAATGTCCCGGCCGATGGATATTGACTTGCAGTGTAGGTATTTATATAGATTATAAAAATGAAAATGAAAAATTAGGCCGGTTGAGATGATCCGAAATGCGAATTTAGAATTTTTAATTTCGATATTTATTTATTATATAAATATATATGTATGGCTAGACCGATAAATAATTACGTCGATGACAGTTATGTTGTACTTTTGTTTTATTAGTTATTAATTGCATTCTAATGTAGAAATAATGGTGGGGATCGTTGCGGAACCTGCGGTACGACTTAAACCGGAGGTTGTGACGATTGTTTTCCCGATCCAAATTTTCCGGTTGACGACGATGAGGATTTTATGCGCAGAGGGCTTACCGTTGCTGTGTACAACGGTTTGTTGTTAGGTCTCCGTTTGAGCGATTCCCGGCGCACAGTGTATGACACCACAACTAGCACAGACACCAGTAGGACAGCCAATACGTTCACCACCATCGGCTCCTTGTTCAAATGTAATTTCTGTTTGATCAGTTCGGATATTATCCGTTCATCGTTTCTGAAAAACAACGTGAAATATGTATTGCTTATATGTATTATCTCTTAGTACACCGGTCAAATAGAAAAAAAATTATTTACAGGTTTTCAGGTGAAATGCGTATGATGCGCACTGTTGTACCATATCTCTATTTTACTACTATTGTAAATATGTATAAAAATTAAGCATTTATGTGTGCGTTGTAGATAGATATACCAAATGGAATGCATGAAAACTAAATCACTTATTTTAATGATTAGGTATTTATTTATTAACTACATCATATTGTACAATACAGAGTAAAGTAGTTAATGTATTATGTAAAAGGCGCAGAATGGGATTTTTTTGCACACTCATAAAATAAGACAGTTAAAAAAAATTCTCTGTTTAAATATAGAAAATACGTTATTTATAACTATGAAACATATAGATATATGTTTCGACGTAAAGAAAAAGCTTCTGTTGATTTATGTTATCTGGATTTATCTTAAACAGAAAATTGAAAATAAACTTTTTACAGGATCAATTCCATCTACGTTGAGTATTGTTAATAAGTACGAATATATCTATTGTTGAAACGAATTTTTTGTCACGCCTACACCGAAAATTTGGTTTTTGACTGCGGTTGAAGCGTTGGAAAGCGACATTTTTCCGTTCAGTGGGCGCTTAAGTGAGAATCTCCTCATTATCCGGCGGTGAAGTGGAAATTCCGAAAATTTCTGAACGCGTATTTTCAGCACAATCAGAAAATAATATGTATACCACAGTCCTTAAAAAACATAAGCTTTTGGTTAAACCTTATATTCATATTATAACCTACTTGCATAACGTACAAACATTTAAATAACATTTTTTCCGTGAAATTGTTTTCGTATAATAATCTGTTGTTGCATAGATCCGTGCATTACCTTTTCCACGATTGCAGGACCGTGACAAAAAATAAAATGTGTGGTTCGCGCGTGAAGGCAATTTCAGTCTTGGGCGAACGCGGCCCGTGACTGAAATAGCTTACTTCCCACCTTTGCCACTCGGTATACTACAGTGGTCCGTATAACCGTAAAGACATCGAATTAAATTTAAGTTTAATGAAAATTTAAGTAATAGTTAATAATTAGTTATAATTAGTAATAATTAACTAATATAAATGTCGAGGCTCGTAGTTTTTCGTTCACAAAGCATTTGTTATTGGTTATAAAACCCGCGTTGTAATAGGTACGGACATGATTAAAATCCCTTAATGACATATTACATATGTTTCGGATAATGTAAGATAATCTAAAACTGACTGCAGCGTTAGAATTATGTACATACAGTACACAGCGTTTACAAATGCTGACAAAAAAAAGGAAAAATGAAAAGAGGTAAACTGACCGAATAGCAGCCCCTATATTTTAATGAACTCCGATACAAAATGTGTAGTCCGAAATTGGAAGTGAGTCCTACGGGTTCGAGAAGTGTGTGCCTACTAAGTACTAACAAATAAGATTTCTCTGAAGGTGTTTTTTAGGAAGCCAATTCAAACAAGACAGTCGATAAGGACTTAAATATACCTATTTAATTTTAAATTATATTACTCACATTATAAAAAAAAAAATTGTTAATAGTTTTCAGATTCATACCAGATATAAGTATATTTTCAGATTAAAAAATAATAATTAATTATAATTAACTACCAATCTGTTACTACAAATTGGAAGTTAATTATAATGTGAAATTTGATTAATAAAAATCAAACTATTACTAGCAATTATTACTGATACTGTATTAAAAATTATTATCATATGGAAATGGAGTAAGGGGGAGCTCTGTATCATATACATTAAAAAATGTGTAGTACGGAGTTTTATGGAAAATAAGGGCTGCTGAATAGATATACAAAAATATTACGTAAACGCACATGATATTTATAAACTATATAATAGTGACCGCAATGCGTACTTTGCTGTACTCGTGTATTTTTATGTATAGATAAGTATGAACAACGTGACAAACTTTTAATGCCATAAAATTACAAACTATTAACCGAACAACGAGAAAACATGGACATTATCGAGGTTCTAAATGAACATATTTTATTATGATATCGTATAAGCATTATACGAATCGGTCGCCATTGTAGCGCACCCACGTTTTAATAAATTAATGTGCGCAAAACATGACAGTGTAAAATGTGGTTATAATGCATTTTCGATTTTCGAGCCAGTGAATTTCGATTGTGAATCAACCCGTTACATACAAATGTTTACCGACACCAAACCACATCAGCACCATAAGCACCAACACCGCCACCTTCTCAATCACCTCCGTTAGATTATGTGTAGTAACAATAATAATAAAGTAGTAGTATACCCAACGACAGACTTCTGAAACCGTCCGCTGATTAGATCGTAGAGCTCAGGGTATAATGGATAGGTGAACTTCTGCATTGTCGTACTCGTGAAATCAGTTCAACAGTTGTCAGTAGCATTTTAATATTCACATGTATCATCTCAGTGCTCTAATTTTTTGCGCCGTCGTCGCATGTCTTGAAAGTCGCAGAAGTATTAATATCAAATCGTAAACATATATATATATATATTTTAGAAGCATAAAGACAAAAAGAACCCGACGTTAAGTACTTTGTGTTATGTTATACATAGAATACGTCTGCGTGGTAGTCTTTTGATTCACATACTTTGTATGTACACGTGCTTGTATTTGTTGTATATGTTGTAATAATATTATTGAAAGTGGTTTTTTTTTCGTTTTTTTTTTTTTCTGATTAATACAATATTTTTTAACGTAACATTATAATGACAAATAGTCTAGAAGTGTGCGTGTGCATACAAGGTGACGCAAAGTGGCCATCGCAATGGTGCCGTTCTTGTCGCCATCGGATCACATTCTGCCATTTCGGCCGCTATGATCTGTAATCGCTCCATCCGCCGCTACCGAAGACGGAATCAGTTGGAATGTCTGACCGCCGTTCCTGCAATACCTTAAAGCGGACGGCGACGCACCATTACCGTAGGTTTTTCTCTGCAATAATAACGCGGCCGTAACAAACACCAGAGTCAACATTAACAGCACTCCTATGACGTTGGTCACGACCTGTTGCGGTAGCTCGCGTTGGTGCGCTGCAGGTTTGCCCGGGGACGACGACAACTGTTCCTGCTGCTGGTGCCTAATCGATTAATGAATTAAATTTATCGTTGATTATACATGCGAATTGCACACCACACATGCATATCATGTACATATGTGTTGGTTATATATTTTAAGTTAATACGGATAGTAATCCACGTAGATACCTACTATTATCCCTCGGCTGCAGCAGGAGCGCATGTATCACAGGATTAGTTATACAATATTGTCACCGTTAAAATATACAATAAAACGTATATTAAGTTAATTGTTATTGAATAAAAAAGTCGGTGGAACCCTAAAACCGGGACTTTACCGTTCACTCCTCAAACAGGATATGCAATGGTGATAGTCGTGCAGATAGCGGGACATAATTCGAACTTTATACAAATCACCGAAACGTATATAATGTAGTCGTATAGTTTGCACACGTATATTATATCAAATGGTATAAGAAATTACAAGTTTTACAAAAATCAAGTTCAAATGAAAATTGTAGTAGTATTCTCGATCTATTGAATGAGTGTTATAAACGTTATAAAATAACTTAAAACGTTCTTAAAAAACATAAAAAATCTTATAAATCGTTGAAAAATCCCTTAACAAAATATATAGATGAACAATTTTCGAAGTTTTTCATTCTGACTATCAACTTTAGAATAGGATATACAAACATTTACCATTTAAACGTTAAAATTGTTAGAGTCTACATAAGACGCAGCCACTAGACATCTCTGCAATAGTTTGATTTGACTTGATAAATAATTAATAGTTTTCTATTGAAAATCTGTTTTTAACAAATTTAATGCAAACGATTAAAGCTACGTAAAGTAGCTGCGTTTAAGTAGACGTTTTCATTTTATTAAAAGGATAGCTACAATCCAATCCTGTGTATTCCACAATCAATAATTATGATTAGGAAAGCCTTTGATAAAATAAACTATTGCATTTCTTGTATTCAATTTTATTTTTATCGTAATAAATAATGAGTAAAGTTTTGGATGTAGCTTAACCATAAAAAAAAACTAATACATAAAAAGAGGAAAATATTTCATGGTGGAACCAATACATTCCTTGCTAAAAATTATTTAAAAACACTCGCACACACATATTTCTGTAATGAAAGAAATATTTTAATTTTTATACCCTTTAAACAAAATACAAACCCGTTATTGTTGAATATCGTGAAGTCTTCGCGTTGTTGAAGTCCAGTGAGACAAGTGGCTATGGCTAGGGTGAACGTACATAGTCCTAGAGTAGCATGTATGGGCGCGAAACATCGTAAGCGACATACGGCTGTTGCACCACGACAACACAACAGTACTACGAACGTGAATAATCCAAGAGTGAACTGAAATAAAAGATTAATATAATTAAAATTAAAATGTAAGGTCCGGCACGTACCATAAACCGAATGACAATATGCATGCTATAAGCTCGTGCAATAGATTAATAATATCGATAATATTTACCTGTATTACAAAAAGTGAAACCGTCAAAAATCCCATCCAACTGTGTAATGAATACAAATGCGGCAAGCCTTTTAAACGGTGATATTCCATGGCAGCCACTGCTCCAAACACCACACACGGTACCGTGGCCAAATGTAATAATCCATGTGTTAACTTCACGTAAGTACCTCTGCACGAAGTCGAACATCCGGCGGCCATTCTGTATACCAATATAGCTACGCATATATGGAAATACAATATTATTATAAAGCGGTAAACCGTGATTTTCAAAAATGTAAAAAGGTTTATAAGTGTAAAACTTTATATATATATATGGTTGTATACAAATTACCATAGGTATCAATTAGAATGTTCCCCTATAGGATAACGGTTTGTCAATTTGTATTATTTTAAATGCAGTTCACCTTAAAATCTAATTACTGTGACTCAGTTTATACATGTATGAAAACACAAAATCGATTAAATAAACCATTTACAAAACCTATTTAATATTAATTAATTTTTTTACACAGTCTTCACATTAGGTTAATTATTGAATTCTTCGAATTTATAAATTTTAACCAACTTTAGCAAGTTGTTTAAGTTTTAACATTGTGTTAAAATTAAAATTAATTTTGCATTCACGTGCATAAAATACGCTTGTAATTTTTCAAACTACTTTGTGTGAACATTTTAATTATGTAAAATTATTTTATAAGTTGTTTTAACGACATGAATAAATTTTAATTAAAAGCCGTTTGAACGCTAAAGTATACAATAAGTACGCACTGAATTTGACATTTCTTTATTTATTTTTTTGTTAGAGTAATGATTTTTTTCCACTTACAGAATCCTGTTAAGGTGACGAAACCAATCGTCATCAGAGTCGGGTGCAGGTTGAACCTTCGATCTTCGATCAAGATATTTGAAGACGACGAGTTCAATTGTGCGGATTGCTCCTGTTCTATCGTTGTCGCCTCAGTCGTCGTAGTGGTTGTGCTAATATCACCATCAAGTCCGCCGCCGGCGGTGAAATTTTGCTGATGCTTGTAAGTAAAAACGCCAACTGACAACAGTTGTTTCGGGGTTTGTGGTGGCCAAGGCAACCAATTTGGATCGTATCCGCCTCGGTAGGCCATGGTCCAATACACGGTGGTGCCGGTGACAGCTAATAGCAGAATTGTGCATGTCGTTATCAGTACCACGTATTCAAACGTGGTCCCACATCCCAAAGCTGCTTGCGAATTGTTCGTTCCGGGATCCTCTACGTCCGTTCCGCCTCCCACGCCGCTGCCTGTTGTATAACGAGACCTGTAAACAAATTAACAAAGCTTATTTAAATGGTTTAATAATGTTAATTATTTTAAAAATTATGTCCATATTAGTTTTAATCGTATTTACGTGACTATTAGAAATATATTTTTTATCTCTGTAATAAAAAGCATGACGTGCCATAACGAAGACCTAATAGTCGACTCGATTCCCAATGATTCGCAATCCTGTTTATCTAAGCCAAAAAGTGGCTTTTTAGGTTTGGAAAAAAAAACTCATGTGTTCAGTAATTACGAATTAACCATTTGACCATACTACAGATTCCTATGAATATGAATAATCAACATTCGATAACTTGCAACAGAGCACGTTCAGTTAATTTTACTAGTCATAAATAGATATAAATCAATTTTTTTTGTATAATTAAATAAAATAATTTATATCGCTAGCTTAAATTTGACATTTCTGTAACTTTCCAATTCACTTTTCCAGTGACTAAAATACTTATATAATTTATTTCTCACGATTTCGCACATTTCTTTATAATTTGTCATTATATTGACTGTAACCCATTATTGTTACATATTTATTGGACATTAAAATTAAGGCACATAACTTTTAAAATATTTTAAAAAATTTGAAATCACTAACTCTTTTCTAAATTATATTTGAAGATTTATCTATCTACACTAAATAAAAACAAATGTATATACCGATATGTTTTTCATTTTTAATGAATTTAAATTATATTATTTTGTACAGTGTATACACGAAACACGTAAATTTTTGATCTTCATATATATATATATTTGTGTAACTTTACTTTTAACAAATAATAAATAATACAGGCTACCTAGAAAAGTAGACAATGTCCAAGGGCAAATTTTAGTAAGACGCAATTCACTGTGAATGTCCGTTGGATAAATATTTTAGTTGAGGAATGTCATAGTAAATTAGATAAAAGTAGTATAGGGCTGCAACAATACTTTGTGACGGAATTGCATAAATATTATTTAAGAAAATGGTTTTATTTTCTGAGTATTTGATATTACATTTTATATTTATTAAGCCTATATTTACGTACTTTCTTAAGAAAATATAGGTTCAGCCACGCAAGTTGTTTGACCAATCTTGATTAGTTTTACTATATTATGTTCGATATGACCTTTTTTTTATTTTAAAGTTATGTCTTTACTGAATATTTTTTTAAAGTAAAATATATATTACATTAATTAAATAAATTGAAATATTTTTAATTTGTATTAATGTTAAAATGTAATCATAAAACTGTATATATATATATACTAAAAAAAAATATTATATATAAGAGATCGATAAAGATAATTAGAATTTGTAGCAAGGTAGGAGTCGTTTAATTTCATACCTGCAACTGTTTACTTTTGAAAAGGAAGAAACATCATAAAAGGATTTTTGAAAATGTAATTAATTAATAAGCGCAATGAAAAGCAATAGAAATAGACTTAATAAAATATGATTAATACTATATAATTATTATACCTACATTAAATTTCATATCAAAAACTAATCCATTACCAAAAAAGTTTTATTTTTTTTTTGTACGTTATCAAAATATAAAACTAATAATAAAAGAGTAGATACTGATCAAGTTTGAAAAGGAGGTTTTGATAAAAATATATAATATACTATAGTACTAAAATAATAATGCTTCAATCCATCATTGAAGTTCGCATAATAACATAAAATGTTATTACATTTTATAATATACTTTGAGTTATATAAATATTACATATAGCGTATATTTTTAGTGCTTATTTTTTAATCGTAATAAATTTATACATAAGACTTTAAATTGTATAGATAAATAAAATTTGAGTTTTTTTTTTTATTTTTATTTACATTAATGTTTAATGAAATTTTATTATAGGAGTTTAGTTTTTAATATTTACAATTAATTTGTTTTAAAAAGGTAATTTTTAATTAATGTATCCGCACAATAAATTGAAATTATGCTAACACGTTTATTTTAACAATTGTGTCAACTATATCGTCATGCTACGATTTTTTACGCTTTCTCCTTCATTACGCGTATTATAATTCTTATTAAAAACTTGTTACTATATTTTTAGTAGTTGCCGATATTCTTGTTGCTTTTATATATTACGTATAAAGTATACTATACGTGTGATTCGTTTTAGTCGTATTTTTGGCAACTCATCGTCTTTCGGCGTTTGCGTCAACGGCATTGTTCACAATGCACACAAAAACACGAGTAAAAATTTTGTTAAAAAAAAAAAAAACACATCGTAGGATTTTTTTCAATTGTTAACTACTTTTATTTCTTATGCCACGTTCTCGAGTCCACCATTCCTTCCTCACCTCTTGTTAGTCGGTTATGCATGCACGATTATCGAGATCGCCATCCACCGCCACTACCGCAACTACCATCCTTCCCGATCACTTAACTGTCATCGCGCAATATCCTAGGGAAATCGGCGCGATACGGTCTTGGAGCAGTATTTAGAAAAAATCTATTATTAAAGAAACGCCGACGTGTTTTATTAATAATAAAAAAAAAAAGACCAAGAGGATATCCTCGATCATTCCCGTTACCGCGTAATAGCACAGGTCATTAACACCACTATACACTTTAGAGGGAGTGGCGGCGGCATGACGATCGATCGATTAAATTCATATAACGATAGGACTTTATGCTCATACTTTGTAAGCATATTTATTCTGTGTAAGTGCGTTCTTTACATGTACAGGGTGATTATAATAATATTATTATTTTGAACCATGATTTATCAGCGAACATTTACATATAATTACTATTAGTAATAAGTACATATAGGTGAAATGCATATTGTGTATAAAATATTGATAGCTGTACACTCTTATTTTTATCATATAGCCTTAATAAAATGTTTAAAATATTTGTTTTAAATCAGTGATCCGTATGATTTTTCTCCGATTTTTAAAAAATTTAGATCCGTAGATATTTTACCAGATTGTGTATTCAGATCGTATATTTTAAAATAGGCATTTACTTACACACAATTGTAAGCGATTAAAGTTTTTACTTTAAGGGCTGTAACCGAATTGTTTTCATTGTACATACCTATATTATATATATTAATCGTTCCGCTACTACCTATATATGTTATTTTCGTTTGTATTATAAACGCTTATTACTAAAGGTCGGATTTTTATGATTTTACATATTTGTTTCTATTCTATGCAGTTAAATGGGAATAAGAAATCTTTACGATTTAAGAAACACAGAATTCACAAGAAACAACTTATTTTGCATAAAAAAGCATATTTTAGGGGTTAGAGAATATTTAACACGTTAGGGAACATTTGAGAATAATTTTGTAATATCGGCGTATAATGAACATATTTCACGTCTATCAGCACTTTGATAAATAAGAAGCTCACTAAATGATTTATTTCTGGGTTTCTGAGTTTTAATAAAAATTAATCTCCAGGTATTCTATATCGATTGCGATAGCACATTGGTTATTTTGTTAGCTGTCACGACTATTCGTCGTCTACTAGTCGTTTGTCTCGTCTCGTGTTAATATCCAAGTGCAATGAATTAATTAATTAAATTAAATATATTTAAAACCAAATCAATAAAAATTAAATTAAAATGATTTTTTTTAAAATATTAAAAGCATATTTTGCATATTTAAAGACATAAAACATCATATAATTGGTATTTTAAAAGAATATTAAGAGAATATATTGCCTATTTTATGTGACATAAAACATCATATTTTAAGAATTTTAAGAGAATATCCGACCTCTACTTATTACATTTCACGGTCGCTGTTATATTTATACTATATTAAATTACAACGCATCGAAACCACGAAGGAAAGTATCATTTTTAAAAAATATAATTAAACTTCTTCAAATTGAATAAACAAAATACTTTATCTACGTGTATTAGTGCGTGTGAGTTTTTTTTAAAAAAATTCAGAACGGCAGTAAAAAAGAAGTTTATAGAAGTCTCGGCGGAAAATTTATAGAATTTTAAAATATTGTATCACATTACTCCAAACACTGTTTGTATTACAAAACGTTTGTCATCATATTTTGCTTTATTCAGTAAATACGATCCCTCTGTGTATGATTTATTTATTTTATATAAGACTATGTACTACCCAAAACAAGCATAAATACACTGTTATTAAATACCTATTATACTGCTGTCATTAACAAAATACTGCGAGGATTGATTGGTTGCAATGTCAATCGCTTCGTATTCGTTGCAATGTGTATTAGGAAAGTTTAGTTTTTACAAAAACGGTCCCTTACACTGTCGTCCAATAATTTAAACGTAATTGGAATATCGGATTGCAATGAATTTTGGGAAATAATACTATACTGCACGGAGTGTCCATCGCAACCGCCGTATATGATGTAAACATATGCCATATATAGTACATCATACATGGTTACAACGCTCTTATTATTATTACGGTTGATATAACAATCATTATTATTTATTATATCATAGACAAAATATATATACAATTTAAAATCAAGTAGAAGAAATACGATGTATAGACAACCGACTATAGGAGCAGTTTGCAGTAACCGTCGCATTTATTTTGAGCGTAGTTTCGTACATATAAAGTAAATTTTACAACGTACGTGTACATTATGATAAATTAATAATGATTATTACATAATTATATATATACTATTTTAACAGAAAAATAGTGATATCACAACGGGGTGCGTGGTTGTTGCTAGTAAATATACTAAATTAACAATTTACATATTGTGCGTAGCTTTAGAATATATCATACCTACGCATTAAGCATCTCGTATGGCGGTGACAGCAGTATGTAATTCAACAGCAACAGAAATGGATTTAAACAATAATAATAGTTGTAATAATAATTGTAGTTAATTAAAAAATGGAAAAACTCTACCGCTACACACTAAACAGCGAACCGCGGGCGGCGATTGCAAATTAATACGGCCTCGTTGTATTTTATTCGTACACACTGCACCGTAAAGCAGCGGTAATGTTTTAGTTGCGGAAGCTATATGCGTAATGCACGACGAGAGTTTTATAAATTAGGTATAACATATATAAACTATATACATAAAACACACACGCACACGCACGGCAAATTGACATCAATTAATGCTTACACACGATGTACTCATATAAAAACATATACACACACGCGGCATATATATATTAAGATATGTGGTCCCTCATCCTTCCTGTATAGTTTGTAACACATCATATATATATATATATATATATATATATATATATATATATATATATCATATACAATTAGGTAGTGATATTAATAATATAATATTATTATTACAATGTTACTGCCGACGACGTAGTTCTCACGCGTATAAAATACACACGTCGTCGCCGTAGGATGAAAATGTGCAGCGATCTGTACAGTAGGTATACATGTACATATACACGCTCATGTATTGAATTTCTTATATTTTAAAATTACATTACGAAAGTATTAAACGTTTATATGTGTATATATGAATATATTCATTGTATAATACTGTACCTACAAAAAATATATTTTAATGCAAATTATACAATTTGCACCCACACGCGCGTGCACACACACACACACACACACACACAGGTATAAATATTCATATATTATTTATAGTGCAAATATATAAAGTTTGAAGTTCAACATAAATTATATGCAAAAAACTTACTTGATATGACTTCCACTTCCCGAAGATTTAGATTTAGCCATCGTATCTTCCCTAGGTCAACGAGTGAAGTTTAAAATATGTAATTACGCGTTTATATTTAACAACGTTTAATTGACAGTTTTAGTATACACGTATATTTTATAGACTATCGATAATTTATAATATTATAACGAATTCGCTTTGTTGTCTATACATAGCGTTCGAGTGGACAGAAATGAATCGAGATAGCAATAGAATTAATGCACATTTTAGTCGGTATTTATTATGAAAAAAAATCACAACCCAAAGATAAAAAAATTTACTTTGCCTAAAATATTCAAAAATTAATACTCAATTGTTCTTATTCCGTTGACACGCACAGTTACATGTATCACGCACACTGAACATAGTACTATTCATGTGTCGAGTTGAGCCAATTGTGTAGCCGAAGACCGACAGTGGATAAACAACAGAGAGCTCTAACAACAGACTCGCTGGCTACATCATTGCCACCTCTACTACTGTAGTACCGATGATCATGATTATATAGTCCGTATATATATATATATATACATAGAATAATAAGTGTAACAACAACATCCGCTTTGGACACTGCCACCTCCAATACTATTACCACCGCTAAATTAAAGAATTATATAGTCTGTATATCCATTTCAATAGTACTAATTGTACGTATTTTATTAGTAATAATAATAACAAATTAAAGTCTCTCATCATATCGTGTTATATATAAGTATAATATATTTTATTATTGTTGCGTATGATATTAAATATAAGTAAGGGTACAACTCGTTAAAGTAAAAAGTAATTTTTATTTCATATAAAACGATTTATAACTATTTTCATTAATGAAACGTCAAGTCTGGATTTAGGGGAAACTCCATCGGCTCTCTCACACTTTATCGTTTTCACCCTCTCCCTGCCATACACACGCCTTTAAACGCATCAACAACAATTTCATAAAGACACACCATTTAAAAATAAACGTGAAAGCCCTCCACCCATTACGGAACACGATTTCAATCGTGTATCCTCCCGTCAAAAATAAAAGCTTGACTCCAACTTTTACTTAAACGTAAACACTCACCTCATCACAATGTCGCGTATGATAAATAAAAACATTTTTGAAACGATATTTTAATTGGAGTAGTTTTCAATTTAATCGAATAAATGTGTTTTTATGAAAAAGTATTATTTTAAATGCTTATAATTATTTTTTAATCTTAAATTGAAGAGATGGATTTATTAATTGATTTAATATGTAATATATTTTTTTATACCCAACTTCATATAAGAATAGGTGTGCGTATATAAAGGTGAAGGGAGATTTAGAAATTCATCCTCTCCCACTTAAATTTAGGAAAATTATTAAAATTATTATTATAGATTATATTAGTATGAAAATGTGTAACCTAAAAACCTCCCTAAATTTTTTTTTGTATAACGTACCTGCATATGAGTTACACTTTTATAACAATCTTGCCAACAATGACATTTTCGTCATATTTTAACGGTGACACTTTTAACAACACTTGATTTTTTTTAGCGACATATCAAAAAAACCGATTTCATTACAGATGAATATAAAATGTCATCTGTTACAACCAAACGGTATTAAAACTAAACCGATACCTTCACCGCATCGAGTAAAATATTATTAATATTATTAATTAGTGTTTATCTACAGGATATAGATTTATTATAGTTCTCACTTGTCTTTTGATTTGCCGTCATCGTTGCCGGTCGCTGTGCCAGTACCAGTGCCGCCGGTCAACGAATCGTTGCCACCACTCGTAACTTTCTTCGTATCGGCCGCTGCCCTTACGCCGCCGGTCGCCGTGGCCGGCAGAATTCCAGACATGGCTAACACAGGCACCTGGTCGTCGTCGTCGCCACCGCCGCCGCCGCCGTTTTTGTCATCGTCGTTATCATCGTCTTTTTTCGTCTCGGAGGCGTCTTTGTTGGACGATTTTTCTTCGTTTTCCGTTTCTTCAGGCGGTGGCAGTAGCCCAGTACTGTCGTCCGTGGCACCGTTGTCCGCCGCGGCGTCAGTCGGCTCGTCGTCCATCATCATGGTGCCGTGTGGTTGGCGGTTGAGGTGCACCGGAGACACGGGCGACACGGTAGATCCGGTGCCGCCGTCGTCGGCCGGCGTATTGGGGGTACCGGCCGCCGATAGGGGTACGACAAAGTCGTCGTCGGGTTGCGCGAGCGGCGCAGACGCTTCGCCGTCAATGGGCGGTGGCAGGAAAGTGGTGTTGGTGATGGTGTTTTGGTTGTCCATCGAAACGTTTATAAAATGTTAAATGCGCGGTTTACAATAAACAACACTGACCCCGTGTGCAGAACGTGCGCCGGTGTGCGATTCAAAGTGTAAATATGTGTATAACTGAACAATGTTTAATATATTTATAATAATTATTAGAATTATTTGAGTTTCTTTTTATATCGGTTTATTGTATAAAGCATATACGGTTATTGAGCACTGAACGTTGCGTCGTGAGCAATACTAAATGAACTAGAAATAACGGCAGTAGTTTTGTCTTGCTATATTACGACGAGATTGTTGATGCTACAGTCCTCGCTCCTGACGCACTACTACCCTCGATGGCCGCTGTTTGCGCCGGTGTCGCACTGCCAACGTGCAGACGGGGGAACGATGTATTTGTGGAACACGAGACGAATATAACCCTCTTGCACTGGTGCTGCTGCTGCTGCTGCAGCCGACGGTAAATCATTTAGAGTCACTGGTGCCGGGAGTTCTTGGTCCGTGTGTTTGTGTGCGTGCGTGTATACGTTCAGTGCATGTGCCCGTGGGCGAACGAAAAAAGTATTATCTTTCGCCTTTTGGTCTTCGCGGTCGTCACCACCACCCTTGGTTCGATGAAAATGACCAAATCACGCGAAACAACTGTTGGGCCCGTATTTACACAAGAATTTCTATAAGCGGCGCTATATACTATATGACCGGAGCGCGTTGCGGGTTTGTGCGTGAACGTACTATACAGATGAGCGCAAAGAATTACGATTACGCGGCAATCGTTTGCGTGCACACTATATGTTATATTTAAATATTTAAATGTATACGTATGAATACGATGTACAGATACGATATACGTATGCGCGAACGGACACAACCGACGGACGTAATGTCCGGGGACACGGATACTACTGCTGCTGCCACCGCCTAGTGAGGTGCACAGCGGTGGCGGTCGTGGGAACGAGACGGTGACGGGCGAGGGTGCGTGGTCGTGGAGGAGGTGTCTGTTTTGTCGTAGTCGTCGTCGTCGTCGTATTCGTGGTTGCCGTCACAGCAGCAGCAGCAGCAGCAGCACCAGCACCAGCACCAGTAGTAGTAGCAGCAGTAGTAGTAGTAGTAGTATCAGCAGTAGTAGTAGTAGTATCAGCAGCGGTAGGAGCAGCAGCAGGAACAGCGAAGGCAGGTAGCGGAAGGGGTAGTGGGATGGCGTACAACGGGAGGGTGCAGTGAAGCGGCGGCGGCGGCGCTTGGCGTCCCAGTTTTGTGGAGCGCGCGAGAACCGCGGTCCTGGATAACCGTGCTCGACGGAGAAGCGCGGCGCGGCTATCGACTCAGCGGCAGTGGGAGTTGGGTGTTGGCACAAGCGTAGCGGCGGCGGGATTATTACACGGTGAGGGGGTGAGTATCGCGCACACTGTAGTCGTCCCTGGATGCTGTGGATGCTGTGTGCCGCTTCCACTCCCGCCGCCGGAATCGATGATCCCTAGGATACGCGCTCGGCTGTAACGACCGTGCGTGCGTGCGTCTCCGCCGCCGCCCACGAGCGATACGCACACGCAAGCACTCGTACACAGACAAACACACAATATTATATATTTGGTTCCACCCTATATACCATGGTGGCGGCGAGGTTCATTGTTGTCGTAGAGGCCGTCGACCACCGCACGAACTCATGTATACCCATTTGGCCATATTAATGGGTGTGTGTGTGTGTGTGTGTGTGTGTGTTTGTGGGGCTACCGGTACAACTGCTCTGACCGATCGTCCTTACTTCAGTTTGCTTAGAAAAAGTACCTTTTCCTCGTCCATTATTTTGCTCACCCGCTCATGATTTACATTAGTGTGTGTGTGTGTTTCTGTGTATACTTTTTTTCTCTCCCGGTGACCCTCTCTGTTAAACAAACAACCTTCTGCTCATGTTAAAGTCACAAATTATACTACGCCACCTAGAATACTATATTGTACCTATGCACACATTGTGTCCGTTATTATAACGTTTATGTAACGATAAACGTTTCATTAGCTCTTAAGAAGTCGGGTGCGATGGTTAAACACGTGAAATAGCTATAAGTTTACTTTGGAGTGTGTGCAATGCATAGCTCACCCACTATGTGATGTCATTGTACCCAGTATGCATGTATTTATTATGAGATGTATTCATAATTGTACGAACTAAAATATGTAGGCTACATAGACTTTCTAGTGATGGATGGAGGATTGTGCGAGTGAATGCCCCAGGGTATCAGCTTTCCTGCTTTTATTGTGTTATCCGGTTGATTATTTATATATACGTAGTCGGAAGTATTGACTAGATGAAAACATTCGCTCGACAAAATGAGCAAGAAAATAAAGTCAAATATAATATACTTGTGTATTTATGTTTGTAAACACAATTCGTTTTGCCTCTGACCCGCTGTGGTATTTTGCACAGCACTAAGCTAAACATACTAGTACTACATACCACAACACTAATAATATTATTTCTTTAACATGCATACCGTACCACCCGCTCGTTTTTGTCTTTACGCATAGACACCGTGTTATACGAATATTTATTTTATCGGCAAATATTTTAACGAGGTTGTCTACCCACGAAATATTTGACATGAAAACATCAACCTCGATCAAAATTCCGCCGTAATCATTTTTATTTTTTTTTTTTGTGCACGGCTACAACCGATCGATGTTTCATAAACAGTATAAATTAATAATTTAATCACGGTAAATTCATAAACGTATTTGAACATTTTTTGTTTAAAAGCAAGAATATTCGATGTATTCCATTTTTAATACATTTATGTATAGAAATATAGAATGCAAATAAGCAGAAATTAAAATTTATATGAGTGCATTGTGTTGTTTATGGTCGGGATGATTTAATTAACGGTGTTCTTCATATGGTTATCGTCCTTCATAAATTAAAACTATTAATAATCTGAAATTTATTGTACTAAATAATCTATATGGATAACAGAATATTACTCGTATAATGACTGAAAGTATTATATATACTAACTACACATACAGATAAAAGTATAGTGATAATTAAATTACGTTTATTAACGCTTAAAATAGTAATTTTATTTGTTATGTAGCCAAGTGATCCCGGATTAAAGTGTGAAAATTGATAAATTGAAAGATTTTTTGATTTTGGGATTTTAGATGCCAATTAAACTAAACATCAAGAAAATTATCACGATTTTAAGTCGACAGGATATCTGGCCAACGGACGTTTGACCGACAAGATATTTAATTATAAATATATATGTATATATATTAATATTTAAAAAAAAAAAAATGTATTACTAAATTATAATTTATTATTCTTATTTACCATTACTAATATAATCATCTGAAAAATATTAGATTTCATAATAATTTGATTTATTAATTTAATAATAAAAATTAAAAAAAATTACATTTATAGCTTTATATTATAAGCTATACATTTTATAAAATCTATGGTGGTCCTATTACATTTACCAATATTAATAATTTACCTTTTCTTACGAGCATAATTTTTTGGATGTTGTAGAAGCTTTGATTTACTCGATAGTATTAATTCAATTTGACTTCAAAAACTAGATTTAATAATTAATTATAAACTAAATACAGTACTAACCTATAAGGGCGGACTGAGGTCCTGAAGGCCTAGGTGAGTATAAATTTTGAAACTACCAAACAAGCGACTCATGTTACAATTTTTATTTTAAATAAAATACATTTTTAAGGAACTTATATCAAAATGAAAAAAATCTGTAAGTTTACACTCAACTAAATTTAACAAAATAAAATAAAACAAAATACTTCAATATTACAATAAAATTGTAAAACATTATTATACTAATAAAATGAAAAAAAATAATATTTTTGATTCAACTAAGTTCAACATAATACAAAATACAAGTTACTTCAATATTTAAATCATAAATCTTTTTAAAAAATGTAAAAGAATAATTTCAGAAATAAATTTAATGTTTTTAATTTAAATACTATTTATAATACTAATTACTATTATTGTATTAAAAAATTAATATATTACTAAGTGTTCCAGAACTTCTAGCAAAAGCATATATAATTATGTTGATTTCTGGAATAATAGCTGTTTCTATGCTAATCAGCATTAAAGATTATAATAACTTTTCATTCATTGCACTTCTCAATCTGTTTTTTATTATTTTTATTTTGAAAATGCATGTTCGCAGTTCACTTACGTACAGGAAAGAACGAGAATATATTTGTATGCCAAGTATACGTTTGAAAATACTAATGTATATAAATTATATTTATATAAATATTCTAACAATTGTGGTGGATAACTGCAGCAGCTTACTTATTTTCCAGCCTTATAAGTAATTGATTCAAAATTATCACTAGATTCTACTGAACAATCGTTAAGACTTAAAGATTTTGTGTTACTTTTAGGTGCAATTTTCTTAAAACTTTGATTAAAAAATGATATAATTTGAAGATACTCTTCTATTAATACGTTTTCAGATTTGGCATTTGATTTAAGAACAACGTATTTTAAATTTTCGTCATTAATTAAATGAGGAGTTTTGGCGATTTTTTTAAAGCGCTGGTGTATTAAATGTACCTAATACTTCATATATTTTTCCATTTTTTTAAACATAGATAAAAAAAATATTTTATGATGTCATAATACAAGTAGGATGTGAAGAAAGCGAAAAGGAAGAGTTTTATCGAGAGATGGATGAGGTGATGCAAAGAATACCAGGAAATGAGGATGCTGTGATTGGTGGTAATATGAATGGTCACGTAGGGAGTGAGAGGGAAGGGTATGAAAGAGTACATGGAGGGCATAGTTTTGGCAAGAGGAATGAGGCTGGAGAAAAGTTTTGGATTTTGCAGAATCGTATGAGCTTGCAGTAATCAATACATATTTTAGGAAAAGAGAAGATCATTATATAACATACAAAAGTGGAAGAAATAGGTCACA
The DNA here is from genome assembly GCA_034509805.1 of Sipha maydis. Classification (NCBI taxonomy): domain Eukaryota; kingdom Metazoa; phylum Arthropoda; class Insecta; order Hemiptera; family Aphididae; genus Sipha; species Sipha maydis. The sequence continues at coordinate 48,752 of JASXSY010000547.1, read as the reverse complement.
AATTGATTATTTTATGTGGAGGAGAGACAATATAAAAAGAGTAAAGGATTGTAAAGTAATTCTTGGAGAGAGTGTAATAACACAATATAGGTTGATGATAATGAAAGTATGGTTTAGTGAAAAGAAGATGAACAAAAGAAGGTAGGCAGGAAAGGAGATCAGAATTAGGTGATGGAAATTAATAGGAAACAAAGAGAAGGAGTTTATAAAGAAATTAAAAGAAAAAGCTATGTGGAATATTGAGGGAGATATAAATGAGGTTTGGAGAAGGATGGCCACTTGTGTTAAGAACATAGCAAAAGAGGTTGTTGGTGAAATCAAAAGTAGTTTACCAGAAGACAAGGAAACGTGGTGGTGGGATGAGGAGATTCAGAGAGTAGTAGCGAGTAAGAAAAAGCAACTTAAGGTATGGCAGAAAAGCAGGAAGAGAGAAGATTGGATAGAGTATAAAAATGTATGTAAAATAGTGAAGAGTGCAGTAAGCAAAGCGAAGCTTAATAGGTATGATGAGTAATATGAGCGGCTAGGAACACAGGAAGGAGAAAAAGAAATTTATAGACTGGCGAAGGTGAGAGAAAAGTGATCCAAGGATTTCCAAGATGTCTGGTGTATAAAAAATGAGGATAAGAGAGTTTTAACAAAGGATGAGGATGTGAAAAAAATATGGAAAGAATATTTTGAGAAATTACTGAACAAGGAGTATCCAAAAGAAGCTTTAGAGAGTATTTCATGGAATGAAGGATTGATTGGTCTAGTGGATGAGGAGGAAGTGAGAGATGCGGTGAAGGCGATGAAAAAGAAAAAATTGGTAGGACCAGATGGAGTACCTGTAGAGGTTTGGAAAATGTTAGGGGATGTAAGCATTGGGTGATTGAAAAATCTTTTTAATAAGGTACTAATAGAGGGAAAAATTCCAGAAAATCGGAGAAAGAGTTTTATTGTACCAATATTTAAAAGAAAAAGAGACATACTAGAATGTGGGAACTATAGAGAAATAAAGCTCATGAGTCATAGTATGAAGATCTGGGAAAAGATTATAGAGAAGAGGATAAGAAGTGAGACGTCGATATCAGAAAACCAGTTTGGTTTTATGCCAAGGAAATCGACAATGGAGCCAGTATTTTGTATTAGGCAATTAGTAGAGAAGTACAGAGAAAAGAATAAAAAACTATGCATGGTGTTTATAAATTTAGAAAAGGCGTATGACAGAGTGCCAAGTAAAGTTTTAAGGTGGGCATTAATAAGGAAAAATGTCCCAAAAATGGATGTAAATTTGATCCAGTATGAAGGGTCGAGTACTAGTTTCAAGAGTCGGTGTGGAGTATCAGAAGGTTTCAATGTAGGAGTAGGTGTGCACCAGTGGTCAGCTCTAAGTCCCTACTTATTCTATATAGTTGTTCTCAGTGGTAATGGATGAGGTTTTAAAGGAGACACAGAGTGAGATACCATGGTGTATGATGTTTGCGAATGATATAGTTCTAGTAGGAGAGAACCTGGAAGTTGTCAATAATAGGGTAAATGAGTGGAGGTTAGCCGTCGAAGAAAAGGAATTGAGAATTAGTAGAAATAAAACAGAGTATATAGAGTATGATTTTGGACAAAGAGACCAAGAAGTTGAAGGAATGAGGAGACCAATAACAATAGATGTGATAGGTGAAGTCGAGAGCTTTAAATATTTAGGATCTTTTATTCAAAAGGACGGGGGGCTTTGACATGGATGTAAAACATAGGATTAAGTGTGGGTGGATGAAATTGAGAGAAGCATCGGGCGTGTTATGCGATAAGAGAATTCCAATGAGGCTGAAAGATAAATTTTATAAAAGTGTAATGAGACCAACTATGCTGTATGTATGGTTCAGAGTGTTGGGCGGTTAACAGGAGAATAGAACAAAGTATGAGTGTCACGGAAATGAGAATGCTTAGATGGTTGAGTGGAGTGACAAGAGAAGATAGATTAAGGAACAAATACGTGAGAGGTAGTGTTGGTGTAGCGCCAATTGTGGAAAAGATGAGAGAAAATAGGCTGAGATGGTTTGATCATGTGATGAGACGAAAGGAAACGAATGCAGTAAGAGTGGTTATGAAGATGGACGTTGAAGGGAAAAGAGGAAGAGGAAGACCAAAAAAGAGATGGTTGGAGACTATAGAGAATGACATGAGGGCTGTCGGTGTGTGCAGAGGAGATGTGATTGACCAAGTGAAGTGGAGGTATAGGACAAGGGTGGCCGACCCCAAATAGTTGGGAGAAAGGCGAGGCAGAAGAAGAAGAACCACCGACTGAAGATAAAGATGAAGAAACCAAAGACATATTTTATGATGAACTTGAGCAGGTGTACAACAATACCCCCCGACACGCTATCAAAATTATATTGGGAGACATGAATGCAAAAATTGGACGGGAAAATATATACAAACCTACTATCGGTAGGTAAAGTCTCTATAGTATATCCAATGATAATGGAGCTCGTCTCATACATTTTGCGAGCCAATGGAATTATCATAAGCAGCACTTATTTCTAGAGAAAGGACATACACAAGCAAATATGGATATCTCCCGACGCGGCAACCCAAAATCAAATCAATCACGTAATGATAGATAATAAACACCGGTCATGGTTTAGTAACGTTAGGAGCTACAGAGGAGCAGACGCAGATACCGATCATTATCTAGTAGTAACTCTTACTGGAAAACTATCAATTCTTTGGAAAGAGAATAAACATGGGAAGAGTACAAATATGTTAAATGTAGACAGGCTTAGAAACCCTTTGGAAACCGCATAGTATAGGAAAAGAATCACTGAAGAACTCTGTATTACAAACGAAAAGATGGAAAACATAATCCCTAATCACGAAACCAAATGGACAAATATCAAAAACGTTATTACCTCGGCTGCAATAAATCTCAAAGAAAAACCCAATCACAATAAGAAAAAATACTGGTTCAATAATGAGTGGATGGAAATAGTAAAAAAGCGCAATGAGGCTCGCATGCAAATGATACACAACTAGAGATTACAATTCCGACCCAATTTTATGATCCCGGGATCGCGGGATATTTAGCTATTAATCTCGGGATCCCGGGATTATCCCGAAATTTAATATGAAAATATTTAAAAGAATTATGCACAATTTTGTTTTATTTAAATATTTGTATTATTATACATAAGAATAGATATTTGTTAATAAAGTTTATATTAGTTAAATAAGTTTATAAATATACATTGGTTCTAATATGAACGCAGGAATAGTAGAGCGTCTAATGTTCCATCTCCCAGTCTGCTTCTTAGCTTGTTTCCAATATAGGCTGCTGCTGAGAATGCACGTTCGGACTCGATACTTGTAGGAGGAATAGACATTAAGTACTTAAATGCTAGCTTTAAGTGATGCCCACGAATTCCTCCATTTTCAAATAAATTCATCTCTTTTTTGATTATTTTTATCAAATCAGTTTCTTTTTGTGTTATAGGATCAATTGTTCTTTTACTTTTTCCTATTTCAAGCTCCAACTTTTCTTTCAATGTCAATTGAGTGAGTGTAATAGATTCACTTTCTGTCTGTTCAAAACAATGTTGTTTTTCTTCATTAGGTACCATTAAGCGTTCATTATAATGCATCCTTTCAATTAATTTTATTATTTTTTTTCTAATAAAATCATTTTTAGGGATTAAAAATATATCTTTCAAATATGTAATTTTATCATAGTCATCATGAAGATTCTATAAATAACACATAACATAATATAATATAATCTTAAAAACACGTTAATTCATAATCGGGGAATTGAATTATATAGTGCTGTTACACAGTCCCGGGAATCCCGGGATTTATTTATACTGGTCCCGGTATTCTCGGTACCTAAAAGTAGCCGGGATTGTAATCTCTAAACACAACCCATCACAAGAGAACCAAGAGAGAAATAAACACCTCAAGGAGTAACAAACAAAACAATTAGAAGACAAAAAAGACTATATGAGAAGAAAGCACTCGAAGAACTTGAGGGAGAGAGGAACAACCCAAGGAATTTCTTCAAACACTATAAACGACTCAAACATGGTATTAAACCACAAACACTTTTTTTAAAAAATGATCAGAATGATCTCCTTTCGGAACCGAGAGAAATCGTACAACATTTCAGAAAACATTTTGATACGCTACTTAACACGAACCAAACAAATAATAATAATAGGACCCGGTATGAAGATAACTGGCTTATCAAACGGCCGAACCAGAATGCAAGGAGTCTGACCTCACAGAGATAGAGTATATCATCACGAACCTCAAAAATAACAAAGCTACAGGCGAAGATGACATAAACTCCGAATTACTCAAAACAGCAGGAAAAGACATAATTATAGAATTACAATCATTAATTAGAGAAATATGGCACAAGGAGCAAATCCCAACAGATTGAAAACTGGAATAATCTGTCCAATATTCAAAAAAGAAGACTCTGGTATTATATCAAACTACCGCAGAATTTCCTTATTAGACACAGTTTACAACATTTTTTCGATGGCATTGCTAAGAAGATTAGAAATATATGTGGAAGACATCTTAACATAGTATCAAACTGATTTTAGAAGAGGAAAATCTACAACGGATTCACAATAAGACAAGTTATGGAAAAATTCTACGAATATAATAAAGACCTTCATATTCTTTTTGTAGACTTCAAGCAAGCATATGACAGTATTGACCGCGAACAACTCTGGACAACACTAAGACATTTCGGCATACCAAGGAAATTGGTGAGACTAGTTGAGATCTGTAACCAACAGACATACTGCAAAGTGCGTTTTATGGGGGAGACCTCGGAAGCATTCGAATGCAAGATCGATTTAAGACACGGAGACTTTCTCCGATACTATTCAATCTTGCCTTGAAACAAGTAATAAGGGACATGCATGAAAAACGATAAATGGAATTGGTTGGGATGAATACTATTCTAGCATATGCAGTTGACTTAGTAATTTTAGGATCATTTATAAATGAAATAAAAACTAGTGCGGAAAAATTATTTAAAACAAGTCAAAACATGAATTTAATAGTTAACGAGGAGAAGACATGGTTATGTCAAGACAAGTAACCCCGAAAATTAATCTCAAAATTTACGGATACTCTTTTGGACAAGTAAAAGAGTTTAAATATCTAGGGATGAACATTAATGAGGAAAATTGCATGCATGAGGAGATAAAGATCAGACTGACAAACAAAAGCTATAATGCAATGAAAGAAAGGTTCACGTCGAAGTTACTGTCGCGACGAACAAAGGATAGATTATACATAACCTATTTGCGGACAATAGCGACGTATGCGTGCAAGACGTGGGCGAGCACAAAGGGTGATGAGGCAAAGCTTTCTTTGAAAGAAAAATACTAAGGAAAAGCTATGGTTCAGTGTTTAATGTAAACCTAGGAGTTTTCGAAAGAAGGAAAAATGAAGATTTACAAAAACTCTATCGTAAACCGAACATCTGCAAATTTCTTAGTAGCAAAATACTAGAATGGACTGGATATGTGTAGTGTGCAGAATGATGTCTTATAAGAAAAGTGCTCGATGGAATGCTGAATAGAAAATGACCCATAGGGAGACCACGGCAAAGATGGTTCGTTACAGTGAAGAAAGATTTGACACGAATGGACCCTACTTATAACATCAATTTGGCAGTTGATAGAATGCATTGGAGAGGTATTGTAGAAGCGGCATTAGACCTAAATGGTCTGTTTTAAGCCTAAGAAGAAGATTATAAATTATAATTCATAATTAATATCTAACTAATGAACAATATTTATTTGTTTTATAAAATTGCGATACATTTTAAATGCCTAAAACGAATATAACATTTTTTATACATGATAATTAATAACCAAATTATCCAGATCACATTTTTTAAATTTTAGAAAAATTACAATTTTTATATCTAGTTAAATTATGATTATCTTTTATCTTTCATAAAGATAATTTTATATGAACTTATTTTTATCTTTATCCAAATAGATTTTTAGTATACTCTTTATCTAAATTAAAAAGTATTTATGTGTGCTGAATACTGGTAGTGGGGTGTTATCAAAATTATAAGTATAGGGAAGAGATATCTTAACTTAGTATAATTATAATTTAATTGTATTCCGACTATGGTATAGGGCCTTAAACACATGTATAATGTTTAATATTTTTTCTTAATGAAGCTATATTCATTTAAAACGTAAAATGTCGGATATTATTGATATTATTTTAAATAAAGGTCTTGGTTCTTTTTCGTATGAAGAAAAATAAAACTTAAAAGGTAAGAGACCAACGCCACATTTATCATTAGAATATAAAAAAGCAAAAACTTTAAGAAAATTTCAAGTGTCTTGGTATTCAAGATTTAACTGGTTAGCCGGAAACGTTGAAAGAAAGAAATTATACTATTACATATGTGTCTTGTTTAGAGGAAAGAATGAGTGGAGTCATAGGCGCAAATAGTGTTTGAAATTTGGGGGGGCTGAAGCCTAGCTCAGTTCAGGATACTGAATATTCTTTGATGCTTTTAAATTATTACAAAATCACTAAAAAAATTTACCTTGCTGCAGCAACATGAATTACAAATAAACATAAACATATATAGGTACATAAATATATATATTATAAACCATCTAAATTAAAATTCACATAATCATTTAATATTATATTAACACATTGGTATTTTTTTGACACACATTTTTTTTATTATTCTTATACTAAGCCTCATTACAATAATTTAATTCTCCTTTCGGTTTTACTAAAAGTATTTAGTTTCTTATCAGACATCAGTGCTGCACATTTCCCACCAACTATTCTTCAGATTAGCGTGATCACGTGGTTCTCGACGCATCAATCGAAATTCGATTATCATTTTTCAAATCATTCGTTACGCGCGAAAAGTGATATTTCTTTCGAAATTACATTGTAATTTATAATGTGTATCATATAGTAAAATCATTTTATTTGGGGGGGCTATAGCAATTCTTAGGGGGGCTAAGCCCCCTTAGCTCTCCCTTATTTGCGTCTATGAGTGGAGTATTTCTAATATTAAAAATTTAGTTTGTAAAGATGAAAAACACTAAATTTCAAAAAAACATTTGACCATTTAACTAACAAAGAACGTTTTTATTTGCTGGGTAAAAATAGGATTTGAACATTTAATTTCTAATAGTTGTCGGTTAACTATAATTAATCTTAATAAACAAGTGGGCATGAACAAAATGATATTAGCTCGTTAAATCGATGTAGTTCGTTTTTTAGGGAAACAAGAATTGGCATTCTGCGGATATCGCGAGAATGAAGGTTCTTTAAATAAAGGAAATTATTGTGAAATTTTAGATTTACATGCTAAAGAAAAACAATTTATAAAAGAACACTTCTTAACAAATGTTATTTCTAAAGGAATTTCTCATGACATTGACAAAATGACTTGATCCATTACGTAACTGAGTTATTAAATTCTTATATTTTAAAAGAATTGCAAACTACAAATTTTATTTTTGCATCATATAAAGTTAATTTTTCAGAAGAAAAGTGGAGTGAACTTTTTAAATCCTAACCAGATATTTTTGATAAATATTGTCTAAAAAATAATCTTTACATAATATAATCATATCCATTGTAATATTTCGCTTCTTTTGAATTTATTGATTTTATATTTAAAAGTAAGAACCTAAAATCTTTCTGAAATATTTTTAATAATTTTTCAAATAAATTATAAATATTATTTTAAATGAGCATCAAGAAGTATATCAAGAAGTTACGAAACTTATTCAGTTATTATTGACTATTCCTGCAACCAGGGTCGTTCAGAGGGGAGAGGGCAACTGGACCATTTTGAGCCAGGCCCCATTACTGGAATATTTTTTAGGGGGAGAGGGCATAAAGTATGGTTACTATATTTTATTTGACAAAAATCGGGACAATTTTTTATTGGTCTTTTAACCAGGGCTTGAAACCGATTGAAAAAATTTCTGTTTCGATTTTGATTTTGTATACAGGTTTTGAATTTTTTCGATTTTGTTTTTAATTTTTCAAAACCGATATTAGGACATTTCGGTTTCGGTTTTAATTGTGGATACCGGTTTTTAATTTTTTTTATTTTTATTTTAATTTCTAGATATCGGTTTTAGGAAATTGTCTTCAAGTCTGTCCAAACACCAGATAAATCCGTTATAAGTACCTATAGGTTTTAATTTTTTATACTAAATAAACTTATCTAGTTTTATTTTTTTGGTGCTAGAACCAAATAAGTACGAATTAGGGAGATTCTTAATGTTGGATACCGGTTTTTAATTTTTATGGTTTAAATTTCAATTTTTTGATATCGGTTTTAATAAGTTATGATTTCGATTTTGATTTCGTATACTGGGTTTTTATGTTTTACGGTTTCGTTTTTAGAATTTAATATCGGTCTTGGTTTATAATGATTTTGATATCGATTTTTAACCGGTATAAAAAACGATTTTGAAATCGGTTTCAAGTACTGCTTTTAACTATACAGATATAATTATTACAAAATATATTTATATATTAATTATTTACTTCTGCAATGCCCCCCTTCGGGAAAGAAAGTTTGAAATGAACGTTGATTATAGTATGGCTACTGTACATTACAATACCACACTACTGTGATTAGGTAGCTCATTACAACTGACAAAATATTAAATAATGTTCGATTCCTTTAGTGATAACTACGACTATCATGTGGAAACAAAAATACGAAGAACGTATTCGACAAAAAAAAAAATTGTCACTTAGTCGAGAGTATAATTAAAAACACATTTCGTCAGTCAATTATTCAACATTTTATTATATCATGACAATAAAATTATGGTTTTTTGAACTAGAGTTTAATAAAATACAGACATACATTATTAAAGAATCATTCCGGGACAATTGGCAATCCCGAAACAAATCATCAGGACACCAAGACGCCACACTCGAAATCGGTACTGTCCCGGCCAAACCGGGACGTATGGCAACCCTACCATAAAGTCTTCATGTATAATAATTAATAATAACGAATTGTTACTGAACACTGTTATTGTGACAAAAATTATTTACTTTAAGTCATCCACATATTATAATATGTAATACTTATACAGTCAAACAATGCGCGCGTAAGAGTAACCAGCCGCACAGTTAAAATAATTTATTGAATAATATTCATTTAAATAATATGAATAATATTCAATCATATTATGTAAGTATGCAACGCAGTACATGCATTTAAATGAGCTCGATTGGTTGAGGTTTGGAAAAATACGTTTGCAAGAACTTTGGTATTCTCAGTGAATATTTCATTTATCATATCTTATTATTATGGTCAAAGGGTCCCCAAATTAATTTGCCCCTGGCCTCAAAAACCTTGGGGATGGCCCTTTTTGTAACAACAGCCTCAAGCGAGAGTACTTGAAAAGAGTACTAAAACGTTTTAAGAAATTCAACGATAAAAGATAGTCTTTCATCTTTATTTACTTTAGCTATTGGAAAAATAATGTTATGTGAATTATCAAAAGAGTCAATATTTTTAAACAATATAATAAATGTTTTCACAACAAAACAAAATTGGCGGATTGATTTAAATTACATGGTTTTGATATGTAGGCGTATCACGAGGTGTATGTACATCATTAACACAATCAGTTGTAACTTTAACATTACAATTTTCAGTCGTTTCTTCAGTTCGTTATTCTATGAACTCTTTTTTTCACATTCCCAACAGTACCATTTTCACACATTTTATTTTTAACCATAAGATAACTATTTATAAAAAAATTGTTTTTTAATAAAAAAAAAAACACTTTATTTTTATAAGATAAAATATAATGATGGCACAAACATCACTGATTCAATAAAAAATGAATGTATAATACTGGTTAAATATTTTATCTCAAGTAATTACTTTGATAAATAGCGATATTATTTGGACATTTTGGAAAATACAATATCTTTATCGTACCTAATAATAATACTCAACATCGGTTCGTCGGCTGTAGGCTCGCCATCCTAGATTAGCTTATAAATAGTAATAGTTGTCACGTTTTAAATAATAATATTAATATCAGAATCATTTTTATAAAAAATATATATAAATAAAAGTCTAAGTTAAAAGTATTTTCATGATATGTCGTCTATCAACACAAAAATTTAAATACCTAGAGTAGACATAGATTATAAAAAAAATAAAAGAACCACATAAATTCAGTTCATCAATATTTTTATTTTAAAAAACAACACAGTGGAAATTATTTTCTTTAAAATCGAATTTAACATGAAAGTGCAATAAATATTATTTATATATTCTTCGATTTATTGAAAACCTAAAATAATATTAGTTTTAATATTGTAAATTTAGAACTTCAAAAAATAAACTGTATTAATATTTTAAAATAATGAGTACTTCAAATGCGATATTAAAGTATTTCTTTTTATACGTAGATATTAAAAATATTTATTACGAGTATCATGCATAAAAAAAGACATTTTTGGCGTCCAAATTAGTGGTCCCTATTACACGTGTACGAAATTACACGTGTAGTTCGTGTAGTTTTGATATACGTGTATTAGTTCGTGTAATTAAAATTATACGTGTATTTTTAATACACATGTATTATTACACGTGTATAAGTTCGTGTTATTTAAGTACACGTGTAAATAATAAATAAAGTTTTTTTACATTTTTATAAGAATACAAGTAAAAATACAAAATTACAGGTAAAAAGACCTTTTCGGCGGAATATATAAACGTCCGAGTTTTTAGGTATCGAATAATGTATAAAATATGTACCTGAATGATGTACAAAATAATGTCTTATAAAGTTATAAATAGTATTTTTACCAACATTTATGTAGTATATAACACATTATATACTACATATACTCGTATATTATATTCAAGTGCATTATTGACTACACGCTATCGAGCTTTACGAACTAATTACACGTGTATTTAAAATACACGAACTTTATGTACACATGTATTTTAAAAACATGTCTAAAATAGTTACTTCTAGTCCAGATTGATTTTCAGGAAATATTCGTTACCTATAAAATTTAAATCTACATGTATATTTAAAAATAATCAAATAACCTATGCGTGTTTTTTTTTCATTGGCTCATGTTAACTTAACGCAGTATACAAATACAAAAACAAATGTGTTGTATTAATAGAATATTTTCGATACAATCAGAAGATTTGGTATAAAACTACCCGAAATGTATTTAACCATATCGACTGCTCCAAGGAAAAGGGTCGTAACTCGATTTTTCCAACTTTTCAGTATGAAGAAAATAAACATTCAAATTATGATTCTAATTTTATTTTTTAACATTAACTTCCAAAAATTTTGTCACTGATAAATTTAAAAAGACCATAATAAAATAATGACTTAGTTTTTTAAAAAAATCATAACTTCAAGGTTTTTTATGAGATACTACTTAAAAAAATAGTCGTATCTCTACTTACGACCTTTTTCGTGGATGACTAGCAAAAAAAAAAGTAGTATCCATACTTTCGACCTTTTTCGTGGGTGGAAATCTATATAAAAAAGTAGTATCTATCCACTTTTATCGTGGGTGGACAACTATAAAAAAAATAGAATCAACATAAAAATATGTTTTGGGAAAAATGACGTGAAATACAAAATAGTAATAATTATAATACGTCATGAATTAAATACTTGAATTTTAATCCTTTTATTTTAAAACACAAAAATATTTATCATATTCTTTAGGGGAATAAATATTAATAAGTAACAAAACACAAAATTAACTTTTTAATTAACAAAATTAAATAATAAAAAATAATGTTATAACTTTTAGCACAGATAAATAACAAAACAATTAAACTTTTAACTAAACATAATTAAATAATGATAATAGTAAAAAAAAAGAAAAAATTATATTTTTGAGCACAGATTAATAACAAAACAATTAAACTTTTAATTAAACATAGTTAAATAATTATAAAAAAAAATGTTATAACTTTTAGCACAGATTTATTACAAATTAAATCAAATGAAATTTTTACAACATCATAATATTCAAAATATTATAATAATAAAAAGTAAATAATTAAAACGAATAATATTGTTATGTTGATTCAAGAGACTTATAGAAATCGTATGTTGACGGAATAAGTCCCATTGAGCATAGTGATAACAAATCCGCAATTTTTGGTTTTTCAATATGTAATTTTCCATTGTATGCTTTAATAGGTTTACAACGAGGTTGATGGCTTCCCCTATGTTTTTTTTTAAGTGTTGTATTGATTTCAACAAAGTCTGAAGCGCTTAAATCATATTTTATGAACAACTCAAAAGGCGTTTCAAAAGTAACAGCTATTTTTCTAATGGTATTCCACCTTATTTTGCTACCATCCCGTTCTGTCTTCCAATTACAGAGTTTATCATCTACTAGGGGTTTGAAATCTAGAAAATTTTGTACTTACATTATTCATTTCTTAGCAGTGATTATAGTGTTCTATAACTAAAGTTAACACGTCTTAAACACTTAATCAACAAAACTATTTTCTACGTCAAAAGACTTCAGGTGTAACTTTCTAACATTTCTAACGAAAATAATAGAATAACATTTTTTATAAAATAAAAATAATAGATACGACTTTATTCGCGGGACCGTGATAATAGACCATGGTCATATCTATACATACGGCTGTTTTCGTCGAGAATCAATGTCTTAGTTAAATCATAAAAATGACGTTTACCTTTTCAGTTTTTGTTCATGTAACCAGGCCCGGCTCAAAGGGTAGGCGACATAGGCCCACGCCTAGGGCGACATTTTTTCAGCACGAATTGAATGTATAAAAGACATATATTTGATGTAATATTTACGCGTAAGGGGCGGCAAAAACTAAATTTCGCCTATGTTCGTTTGAACATCTGAGCCGGGCCTGCATGTAACTGATTTAAATATAGATTAAATTCAATCATAGCTTATTGTAATTTCTAAAATTAATAAAATGACACGAAATATTTATATTTTATACATGCAAATAAAAGTAAAGATCTTTTGTCTATAGAATAATTTTTTGTCCCAGTTTTTTTTTTTTTATTCATCTGGTCAATCTACTGAAACTAGTTTATCAAAGAATCTCCATGCCAGGTGTTAACAGACAACAGTTGAATATAATATATTATTTATATTAATAATATAATATATTATTATATTAAATATTATTTCATCAATAGATATTTCAACTCAATTAAACGGTTTGTAAACCGTGGATTTTTCATTGGATATACTACATACACGCCAAACCATTATTTTGAAAATTCACAAGTATACTTCATACTGTTTCGAGTACATAGGCGTGCGCAGACTTTGTTCACAGAATATGCGGCTGATAAAATGGGCCCCCCCCACAGATATAAATGCTCCTAAAAGGAATGTGCATGACATTGTATTATAAACTTATGATTACTACTTTATATTAGAAAAAAAATAAATAGGTTTTTCATCTTTTTTTGATTAAAAGTTTTTTTTTTTTACAAACATGTTTATTTAAATGAAAATTTACGTTATATATAATTGTTATAATTCAATCTTTCTCTTTCCTAGTATAAGGACTTAAAATTCTTCGATCAAATTCTCTAGGTCAATTTCAGTAGCAATGTGTTGTTCGATGAATACCAGCATTAATGCATTTAGACGCTTTTGGGTCATCACTGATCTCGACTTTGATTTAATAATAGTCAATTTTGAAAATGCTCTTTCACAAGAGCAACTTGTAACAGGAATGGTAACAAACAATTTTAAGAATTTATTAAAATCTGAAAAAATTTCTGAACGTCCACTATCTACTAACCAATCTAACCATTTTGAAATATTAATATAAGATGAACCGCATATGAATTCTATTTCCGGTATATTTATAAGTAGTTTAATTTCTGTATGAATATTTTTTAAATTAAATGCTTTTGACATTAATGTTTGCATCATCTGTTTGAAGTTTTAAAATTTTTCCCATAGATGTAATTAAATTCAATGTTTCTTGTGAATAACATTCATCAATTCTTCGAATTATTTCATCTAACATTGGATAAAAAGTAAAATACCTAATTTCTTCAATTTTACTATTAACAGTATAGTGCATAGAATTGTCATCAATTTTCCTGGTAAATTTTCAATATTTAAACATCGTAAAGTTAGATGTAATCATCGTCATTTCTAGGAAAATATAAATAGTAAATACTTACCTACACTAAAAATAAAACCCATATTTCCTTAAATTATTGAAAACCGTCCGAAATGAATTTAAAAACAAATCCATGTGCCCCCAAGTGTCTGACCGCAGGGTATGCGGGCGCATACCCTGCATACCCCGTGCGCACGCCTATGTTCGAGTAGTTTGTGAAGAAATATAAGATATAGTTTAGAGTTGGTTTTAAAATGTTTTAAGCCTATTTTTTTAACACTAAAGTTTTCCCTTGGACGATTAGTGTATTACTATTATTTAGCTAATAACTATTATAGCAGTAAAAATATTAGAGTACTGGTAATCAGCAACCTATGCGTTCATCTACCAATCAATTTGTCTAAATCTTAGATTACATACTATATATACGCGACGTCTATACGATAATACTGTTAAGAAATAGAATAAGTATGCATTTAAGATATTTTGGTTATAATTACACTCCTTTCCTACCACCATCATCGTATTAATTATAAAAATTGCCATATTTAGCTACTCGTCAGCGTAGCATATGCTTAACAAAATTGATGGAAATATCTCTTCTATACAGAATAGAACATTATTAGACTGTACATACGCATAAAGTTTCTTAACTTATATATTCGTTTGCAAAGCTCTGATTATATTAATATAAAATATATAATAAGTATATGAAAACACTTTATTCGGTATATGAATCTGAAATATTTTTTCAATAATCGTTAAAAAATGTTTGAAGTTTTAAGTTTAAATCAAGACTCTTTTATTTCACAATAATATTACTTTATTTTATTTATAAACATTTATAGTTTACATTTTGAAAGTGTTTGAGGAAGGGTTAATATTACCTATAATTATTATAAGAATATTAACAGGTACATCAAGTGCATATATATTCTTATACATAATGTTTTGTTTGCATAACATATTTAACATATTTTGTATACAACAAATAATTTGTTCACATAATATAAACTATAATAATCTTCATACACAGAAAAAAAAAATTAATAAATAAATAAATAAGACAGTTTTATGGTATTGACATATGATTTTTGGTGGTACCAAAA
Organism: Sipha maydis; assembly: GCA_034509805.1. Classification (NCBI taxonomy): domain Eukaryota; kingdom Metazoa; phylum Arthropoda; class Insecta; order Hemiptera; family Aphididae; genus Sipha; species Sipha maydis. The sequence goes on along the minus strand of JASXSY010000547.1, from coordinate 33,476 downwards.
AAATTTATAATAATAATACATACTATATTTTATTATAATAAATAAATAATACTAATATATTCAAACAACAATTTCTTTTATAAATAAAACATACATAATTTAATTTTCAGATATAGAAACTTATAAACATTTAATATTATAATAATACCATACTTTAATAACATAATTATCCGTTAATAAATTTACTTTTTATTAAATACATCAATTACAATGATGACAATAAAATACAATGCAAAATACTTTAGTATGTAATTACTGAGATCCAACACATAAAAATTCAGAGACCACACTTTGGTAAAATAATTTACAAGCCTTATATTTTTCAACTAGCTATTAAAACTCTTATAAGTTTAAGTACTTAAGTCTAATTATACAATAGTTGCCTATGTTAATAATACATATATGGATAAATAACCCTGCCCCTGACTATTTTAGATTGTTTTCCTATTACAGTGGATTCCACTTAATGTGCACACGTTGGGAACAAATCCATTTGCTCAAATTAAGCGGTTGAACATATAAACCGAAATTAATTAAAAAAACATCAACATTTTTAAAAATGTTTTTATAATACACAAGAAAACCATAAAATTGGAAAAAAAATGTTAAATTAATAGATAAATAAATAAACAAATAAATAATATAATCTCGAGACGCATAATTTTTCAGTGGTTTAACATTATCAAGTGCCTGGAGGAAGAGACTTCACTTTGACCAAAATCACAATTTTTGTTTAAGGGGAAACATCTTTTCAAGACATAGTCAAAAACATTTATGATAGTATTTAATTTCACAGTTAAATTGAAATTATTGTTGTTAAGTTAGGGAAAGAAAGCTAAAAATGTATCGTTTTATTTTTTTTATTGCTCTCGATATCACTCCTTTATATTTAATTAAACTCACAACAAAATCCCATTAAGATTTAAAAGTAAACGTTTTTAATAACTTTTAATAAATATATTTTTATAGATATGATGAAACACAATTATATTAGTTGTAATTACATATTTTAATGCTATGATGAAGTAAACCTTTTTGGTATACATTGGATTTGGGACTAGACCATTTTGCCCGCATTACACGGATGCCCAATATGTGATTAAATCCACTGTATATCTAGAAGTGGATTTCCTAATAAGTAGAGTAAGGAATAGCCTAAAGTAGTAAAATTAAAGGAGGAGGGGGAGTAAATTTCGAAGTCCTCTATGAAATACTTTATTGGCATAAAAATAAAAATAAATTCTTTAATTTATATATTTTATAAAGAATAAGAATAATTTTTTCAATCTTATAAATGTTTTACTAGAATTATATATATTTTATATTCATTTTAGTTTGTATTTATTGCACAATTATTGTTATATTATGTCTATTATTATAAATGTCCTTTGTATTTGGTAGAAGACCCTCAAAAAAAAAAAAAACTTAGTATGCTTTAATATAATAACATTACTATTTATTTTATTGTAAGGAATTTTTCATAGACTAATGCAATACTGCAAAACTGAATTCTAATATATATATATATATATATAAACTTAACTGTCATTAATTTATAAGCACGACCTACTTACGGCCCATCAAAAATATTTTGCGACATATTGTTGAAAAATGCTGATCTACATTCTGTATTAGGTGAATCAGTAAATGGAGACAGCAAATGTGAGTTCCCGTAATAAGGGACTAATATTCTTTTAAAAATCAAATTAATTGACTTATGATTAAAGTTTAGATAACACTATGAAATACTGAAATATGCACTAATTTATAATCCAAAAAGTCTTAAAATAAACAATAAACATTATAATATTTCTTATAGGCATGAAAAAAAGCAATGTTTAAAAATGATAATTTTTTCCCACTTCTATTGATTATTTAAACTTATGTATATATAACAGAAAGTTGGTACATCTGAAATTAATGCTTTGGTATAAAGGATGAAAAAAAATTAGTAATTAATTATTATTAGAGCTATAACTTTGTTGGCATATATTAAATTATGAAATTATTTAAATTACTTACTCGATTGTCATTAATTTTTTAGATAAAGAACTAATTTTTATCATTTAAATAATTTATTAAAAAGTATAATAAACCATACAACAAACTATAATGTAAGGTCTACGCAAAACTATATTATCATAATATTATAACGTAGTAGACAGGCATAAAATTATAAGAGTTATAAGTTATAAGTTAAATTAATATTAAATTATAAGTTCAAACATTATTATTTTACAATCAATGCCTACTAGTTGAAAACAACTGAATTCTGAACAATGTGTTATGTTAAATTGTATTAAACATCAAGTTAAAATCAAGTTAAACAAGTCAATGGTTCTCAACCTTTATATATACGTAAGCCAAGATATTTACACAATTTTTCTGACAATTATTTAATCAGCTCTCATTAAAATGAATAGAGAATTGGCTTCCAATGATTTTAAGCATAATTAAAGAAATAAAGTTCATAAAATTAATAAGATTAATTATTAAATAAAACCTGGTGGTTTAACATTTAAAACATTAAAATAGTTTTTCTGTTACATTAAGACTTTTTTAATAGTTAATTTTTTTATTTAAATAAATAACTTGTTCATATTTATTTATATTGTAAGTATTAATATACTAACAAAATATAGTAGTATATTTTTATTTTTAATATATTTAAAATAATTTTTTTTATATTTATTTTTTAATGTTATCCAAATTAAATCAATGATGTTTTTATTGATAATTATTATTATTTTTTTTTTTTTTTATAGTAATACCTGAAGAAGTATTGCACTAATATAAACATTGAATAAATAATCAAGTTGGTCGATATTTTTATATATTAATTATATCAAATTATATTTGAATAAATATTAAGGAACTAAATATTTTAAAACAATTTTCATCACTTAAATAAAAAGATTTAACAAAAAGTATATGGTTCATCATTTTAGTGTACATATAATAAGAAAAAAATTTTGGGGCAGGATTGGTATTTTATATATAATATATAATTACTACAATATTTAAAACATAAGAGTATTCTGTTATGTCATGAAAACATATGATTGTAACATAAACATACAGATTTTTTTTTACAGTAAAAACTGTAATCATAGTAATAGTTTTTGAACAATGGATACTAAATATATACTAAAAGCATAAAAAAGATAAAGCAACGTAAAATAAGATAATTTTTTTTTTTGATTCTGCCAGTTACCACTATATTTATTTAACGGCGGCTACTGGTTAATGGACTTCGTTCTCTATAACGTCTATTATTATCAATACTTTCATCATCATAATAATCAGATTGAAACATAGAGTCTGATCCAGTTCCTATTGATCCATCAAAATCCATTGGATAAGAAGAACTAAAATATAATACGAAAAATATTAATTGTGTTTATGTAATAATCAACCATCAAGTACAATGTACAAATACATTACTATTTATAAATATGCATACTATAAAGCTATCTTGAGAGTTACGAATATAATTCATTTTTGGAACTCACCTAATTATGCGACGACAAGTGAAGAATAAAATTCGTTTCAGTTTTTTGTTGTAAAAAAAATAGTTAAATGACCACAAACATCCATCTTCACTAAATGGATCTGACCGCATGTCTGGTGTATAACTGTAAATAATATTAATAAATATTTGTATTTTAACTTATAAAATTATAAAATTATTACCTATAAATGTCACATTGTGACATGCCAATTTCTTTGTCAATTACTTCCCAGAGTTTATCACGTAACTGTGAATAGTTTTTGGTAGAAGCAGCACCTTGTAAGTTGGTCATCATAGTATTTTGATTGGAATTATTACAGGATGCTGACAGGGTAGGTTCAACTATTACTGCTGATAAGTTGTTATCCACATCTCGCATAACCCACTAAATATTTTTTTAAATTTACAAAAAAATTTAAGTTTAAATAGTAAAATAATAACTAGACTTTAAACTAACTAGAAATATGCAATTCAGAACTGTAAGTCCTTAAAATTTAAAATATAACTATAAATAAAAAATAGCCAATATTTTAAATTAGTACAAATTATGTAATAGTGTAAAATATTTAAGGTTCTGAAGTTTATTAGTAATTTAGTAAAACAAGGAAGGTATTTACACTAATATAAAATATCAGATTAATTAATTTAATTATAGAAAAACAAAAGTAAACGATTTTCTATTAAAACACTAATTTAATTTTTATACTTATCTTTTGTTATTAATATTTAAAATTTTAATACTTATTTGAAATAAAATTTTTAAAAATTTAAAAATAATAAATAAATGTATACAAGTTAACATTTATTCACTTTTATTGTTAAAATATATTTTAAGAGCTATTTTAATTTAATACAGTTAATTAATTAATTTTTATTTTTATACTAAAACCATGTCATTACATGTAATTAACTGAACATTTTGAAGTAATAAATTGATTAACTCAACTATGAAAGACCTATATTTTATTTATACATTGTTTACTTTATATTATTGTAATATTACAATATATATCTAACCTGTAAACTGCGTTCTCGACTAAATTCTGATGACTTGGCATCTGTGAAATCATAATCAGGCGCAAATGTGGCATTAAGCGTTGCAATCAAGTAAAACAGGGATTTACGTGATATTGTATCACATAATAACATTTCTTCATCTCCAGATGCACTCAAACTATAAAGTATACATATATAAAATGTATATTTTAATTTAAAATTAAAAAAATAATAAATATTATGTTCTTTACCTCTTTAGAAAAATAATGAAAATACAATTGTAAAAATAAATAGGTTATATATATATTTATTTTTAAAACATCAATTTTCATACTGTTAACAGTTCAAATAAAAGTTATAATAATATTTAAATTAGGTGATATACATAACCTAACTATTTAACTACTTGTATTAAGAGGACGCTACAACCGAATGTATTGTCTTTGTCTTACTAACGTGTAACGTAGCAAATTGTACTCTCAGCAGATCACGTTTATCTCTGATAGTTTAAAAATTAGAGTAAATTGATCCCTTATAAAATTTAAAGGTAAGATTATTAAGTTTCTCATGGGCATTTTATTATATTTAAATTTTAAACTAGTTATGAATATTTTAAGTTGTATAAACAATTTACAATTTTAAAGTACTCATAAATCGCTTTAAATTTAAAATATAATAAAATGCCAATGAAAAGCCTTAGATAATAATCTTACCTTTAAATTTTATAAGGGATCAAGTTACGCGTTTGTAAGACGAAGACAATACATGCGGATGTAGCATCCTAGTAATAGTAAACATAAGATTTTTACCAAAAAATGAAATATACTGAAACTGCATTGGACTCCTAAAATACTACTTGAATGATAATATAGAACAAGGTCTTTTGATAATGCGAAGTAATTAAAGAGAATTGAAAAACACTGATAAAAATTTAAAAAAAATATTAAACTTTAGTTTTAATACATTAATATTTAAAACATAATTGTAACATTCATGATAATAAAAGTTATTTATAGTCTATAAATAACAAAATTTAACACATATATTTCTATATATTGCCTGTAAGTAAATTAATTTTCAATCTCTGTTCAATAATTTCTGTAACATTTTTTATTATAAAAACTTATATGGCTCATGGAATATTGTGCAAAAATATTTAAAATTGTAAAAATAATTAACCACATTAAGTGAAAATAATTTGAAACAAGAAAAAAAATGTATGATTATGAAATGATATTAGATAACAGAGCAAAATCACTATTTGAAATAAATTCAAATGTAAAGACAAAATTAAAAAATCCTAAAATATTATGAATAGTTTAATTGTTTTATTTATAAACATGATCACAGTATATTTTATACTTTATGAGTGATAATATTAAATTATGAGGGTTAAATTATATAATTTTGTTAAAAGTAAATGAAAATATATATATGCAATGTTTTTAATTACCTTCTGCTATACCTTGGATCACTATTAGGCGAGCAACCCAGTGCTTCAAGGTCACCTGGCTGTGTGCCACTTTGGGAATAAAACTTCTTGTACTTATGTTTTTCATCGCCCACCATTTTGCACGAGTAGCTTTCAATTCTACATTGAAGCAATCGAAAACAATTAACATGGCATAATAATAGGTACAAATAATGGGGACTAAGAACACTAAGAAATATACAAAAACGGAATAAACAATCTAAGCACCTAGCCAAGACTTTGACATCTCCTCGGTCGACGCACAGTGCCCTCGACAAGTCGTTTAGTTGCGAGCTCTCCAACAACTTCATTGTTAATGGATACTGTAACTTAATCACTTGGATACGTACCGCTGTTGTCTCTTACACTTTTCGGAACAGTAGACGAAGCCGTTGTTGTAGTCGAGAACAGTAGTCAATGACGTCGCCTGATATCCGGACGGGTCGATTCATTTTCTTGTAATTTGCGACCACTGGATGACCAGCTTCGTCTCTAGCGAACAATAATCCACGGGCGGAGGGTTAATGACTTTATCGATTGGCGCGAAAGCCCTGACGAACGGAGAGACGGGATCGCAGTGGAAATAATATAAATCGTTTTACGCACAGGTCGTCTTACAAGAGAATTGCGTACAAACGAAACGAAATAACTTTGGGCCCGTTCGCTAGTTGTCCGTTGAACGTATCTTATTTGTTTACAAGCAAGGAATGACGCTCGCACGCACATAGACGGTGAATATGGGACGCGATAAAACGACCGCCAAGACTTTACACCGCACAATTAGCATCGATGCCAAGCGCCGCAGACGTCTAATAATAACAATAACAACAACAGAAAAAAAAAAAATAAAAATACGTAGGTACGAATGCGAGAGGTTGACCTTGACTGTTTATTTGATTTCTCGTTACTAACGTTAACCGCACTACGGTCGCGTTATCGCGGGGACGGCTGTGTTCGTTTTCCGTGATCTTTTCAAACGGCGGTACCGCCACTGCCCGCTGGGCCCACACCGACGACGCAACGCTACGGCACCGGGAGCTCTGCGTGCGTGCGCGTATTTTTTCGCTCGCGATCCAAAAGTTACGGGAACGGCGGGGGGGCGCGCGCGCGTGTGCGTGTGTGCGGGTAATATTATTGTTGTTGTTGTCGTCGTCGTCGTCGTCGTTGTGTGCGTCCCGAGCAACGAACGAGCGGGCCAGATACGTCGTTTGGTTAGCGCGCGAGCGGGCGGGAGTCGCGTGCGAGCGGGGTACGAGGTGGGATGACCGAGCGAGGGGACGTCGGCGCACGCGCGCAACGACTTTTCGGAAAAACAGCTGCCGCGCAACAAAGGAACATTTACGAAACAATGACTGCGATGACTACGACGATAACGTTGATACACCGCGGTGCGCGTGATGATGGCGGCGCGGGCGAGAGAGTCGATACCGGTAAACGGAAAAATGTTGTTCCCATTCGCGTTGATGCCGAGCGCCTCAATTCGAATCCTTTCGTGCTCGTTGCACCGGCAAAAACGGTACTGGTACGGGAACACTACTTTTCTCGTGTTCGCCCATCGATTCGCCCGGGACCCGGATATCGCGCACCGTCAATTGCGTATACACCTATGTTACTAATCTTGTGCCGTACGAAAGTTGCGTGTACAACACGAACGATACATTATACATAATATATTATGGCGATGGGGGTAATCGTGAGGCGGCCGCCTCTCAGTTTTTTGTGGGTCGGTGGGTACCACTGGGTGGGTGGGTAATCATTTACATTCATAATTAAGAATTTAAGTAAATAACACGCATAAAGATAATTTAATATTGATATAAACAAATGTCAGTATATAGTAATCACTAACTGGATATAATAATATACTTGCCTCTGAAATTTCGCCAGAGTTCGTCACGCCACTGCATATATACGTACGTCAAATAATTCATTAACGTACGCAGTGGCGGACTGGCAAGGGATGCCGGTATGCGATTGCATCCCGGGCCCTAACTTAGTCGGGCCCTACGGCCCCCATGTACACTTGAAATAATAATTTAAATAAAATACTTTTAAGAATTATTTGTCAGTGTAACGGGTCCAAAAAAACGTTATTAATAATTATCATTATTTTTACTATTACTGTTGATTACAAATACTATGTATACATCACTGCTATAGTACCATAATTAATTTTAAAATATACGTTATACCATTGATTATAGAATAGATCTATTCTATAATCAATGGTAATACTTAATGTAAGTATATTTTAAAACCAAAATATGTTGCGGCGTTGCGCTGTTTCGATATGGAGCGATAAGGAATTCGGTATAATATTATATTATAATAACACGAAAATGAATAAACTTTGATTTATTTTTGGATTTCTCTCTGAATAATAATGAAATAATAATATCATGTAAATATAACACTATCGACTATCGTGTTTTATTCACTACTATAGCTGCTGTTTGATTATTTTTATTTTGTGTAAAACTAGAACGTACGTAACACACGTCTTAGTCGTCGTCGTCTTACACATTTCATATATTTTATTGAATAGTGAACCATTAAACTAGTGCGACTGGAATCCTGATTTTCAAAAAGGTAAATTAAGTTAATATTTTTATGTATATTTAGATTCGTATAAAAAAAAAAAATGAAGCACGGTTTATAGTTGTGAGTTTTATTTCTTTATTTTGATACTAGTAAAACACAAGAATAAGAAGTTTAAAAATAATAGTGTTTTAAATTTTGTATGTGATAGGTATTATTAGTTAATTCCTTTCCTTTATTATTTTAGTTACATATTTGGTTATTTTTACTGCATATTTTTAATGTATATTTTACGATATTTAAGGTCATATTATATCGCATATTTTTACAATTTTAGTGTATCTAGTATTTAAAGCGTTATCATTTTATAAAATCTCCGCCATCAGTGGTGTAAATTATCCTCATTTTCTAGTGGTGCAGAGAAATATTTTATTTTTTAACCCACTAATACTAAATTTATTTTAAAATCTCCACCCAATAAACATTTAATTTTAATTTAATTTCAATGTTAAATTAATTAATAAATATTGAATTATTTTAGTTTAAATTAATTAATGATTAATATTTCTTTGTTGATGAAGTAATTGATGACTTAATTTAGAGAAAAACACTTTGAATTTGTTAAGTAAAGTATAAAGTACGTATTTATTTGTATCTTTTATCTCTTAAATATTATTTTTATTGAGTTATTTAAAATTTATTAAAGTGTTTAAATATCTATTTTATGAGTATACTATTATTAAACTAAGTTATTCTTCCTCTTCTGTTCTTTCAGTAAAATCTTTCAAATTACTTTCCTGATCCAGGATTCCCTTGGTTAATTATTTTTTATAAGAGCTTTGTGCGTTTATATAGATAAATAGGTACAAAAAATAACATAAGAAATTGAAACATTATACACGTTTTAAGAAGATAAAGTCCTCTTCATAAAATCGTTTCTACCAATAGTTCAGGCCCCTCACATAGAGCGCATCCCGGGCCCTTAATGTCCCAGTGAACGTACGCGTTATATTTTCGTTATGTCCGCGCAAATAAATTACGAGAGAACGAAGACCATCGTTTCCCAACCGTTTAGAGACTGTTACCCATAAATCGGGTTAAATATTAGCAAATACCCTTCCCCGCAGAAAAAGCGTTTGTGCTAAGCCTGATTGCACGATCCATGTCATCGGACTATCGGTTGTTGCAACCCATTGACTAATTCATGGAACCGTAATTGAATTGCGATGTATTACATAAAAAAAAAAAACCATTGCATTTTTATACATTTTGTTTGTACAGTCCCACAAATAACAGTGCATTTTTTAACCAGTTTACTAGGTGACACAAATGTCGCCCAGTGATTATACTCTGTCGACAGTATTTTGAAAGATTGGGCAAAATAATGTGTAATACTATAATCGTACTACGGTATTATACATTGACTATTTTGAGAAACACATTTTTTGTCGCCCAGTGAAAATTCCGTATAAAATGCACTGACAAATAATTTGCCCCAGGTCCTAAAAATCTATAGAACGATTCTACGTGGTGTATTAATACTTTCATAAATTAAAAATAACTTGTTATTTTTAAACTTAAATTATTGTTTAGTTTAAGCAGAATATATTTACCGGTTCATAGACTAGCTATAACTGTCAAGGTACTACATAATTGAATTACGGGTTTCAGTTTATTTTGTATGAGCATGTTAATTAATTGGAGTCGAAATCAATAATTGCGTCTGACATATGCACTACCTATTACATTAGTCATAGGCGTGTATGGTGATAACTATAACTAATTTATTATAATAAATAAACTATTATAAAATTAACGCACACACAGTAATATAAAGGAAATGATATCATAATAATGATGAAGTGATGACTGATGACACAATATTATATACATATCGGTAGTTCGTTTAGTTGCCGTACACTTATCGATACATAAAACTGACATGTTGCGAACCGTGCACTACAATTTTTTACCACAGAGTTAAATTATAAATTACAATTTGTATTACAATGCATATTTATCACTTATTCTATGAATGATTTTCAATTTTACAATCTTAATTCGAAGTGTCATATTGGAAATTAATTGCTATTTTTTATACGCATAAATATCTAACACAGTTTTCAAAAGTGGAACATTTGTATAACAATTTTTGTAGTTAATTTTAAGTATCATGTTTTTTCGACTGAAAATAAGTGAACATCAAAATATAACACTAAAAAATAACGAATATGAAGTTTTACCGTATTCACAATTACATTTTCGTAGTTTAATTTTACATTATTTTTACGACGTCGAATCTATCAAACAATCAAAATTGATCGGATACAAATTTCCGCATCAATCTACACTTACTCATGTATTGTGGATTGACTACAAAACAAGCTGCTTTACATTCAATCACTAAAGAACTGTGCATACTTTATGGCAATAATTGTGAGTTATAAGGTTTATTAATTGAAAATTGAAAATGAACATTGAAAATTTCAACATCAATGGATATACGTAACTATAGTTAAGTTTCTGGACTTTTAAGTAACATTTTTGAAAATATATCCATGGAAAAGCTAGAATTTTTCATTTATTTAGTATAATTCGGTAACTATAAATTAAAAATTTTTAAAAAGCTGTCATTTTTAAAAACTTAAATTTTTAATTAAAAGTATTAATTACAATTCGAAAATCAAATATTTAATTCATAGAACTTGTTGTATGATCCAAGTTAAACCATTACTTATTATAATTTTGTCCTAATAATTTCCTGGTACTCGCAGTCGTAAGGGACCAACTTCTTTAGAAAGAATCCTTTTGGCGAACAATCGTTTATAAATTTCAAATTAACATTTTGCTGACGAAGTTGACACTGGGAGTGTTGCAAATATGAATATTTGGATATTAAATAACAAATGTTTAGATAAAGGTCCTTCGACATTACATAGTATTGATTACAGACTTTGGAAGTTCTTTATCAGGTATCGATTTTTATTTTTCTATCCACACCTTTAATTCTGATTAAAAAGTACCATAAGTCAATAAAAAACTTTTAAATAAATCAATGCATTGATACTTGGATTTAATTTATTAAAAAATGTTGAAGTTTTTCAAATCAGAAATAATGTAATAATGTTTTATGAATCTTTATTTAATTTTTATTATAAATCTTTAAATTAATTAATTAACCTAATTGACTATTAATATTGTACATGAACAAATTGTCGAAATATGTCGGAAAAAATGGAATTATTGAGAAGTATGTAAAAATATGTACTTATTGTGAAATATGTAAAAATATAGTTCATTTCATTGAAAATCGCTTGAAACGAAGGTACCTAATTAATTTATCAAATCACAGTAAAAATATGTTTTTACATATAAATCCAAACCCTAGTTATATTAGAAACTTTTAGTCTCCATTTATAAATAATTAAACATTAACAATTTTAGTTAAATTTCAAAATAAATTATGTGATTATTGTACAAAATAGTGTAAACAAGATCGAAAGAATTAGTTTTACCCAAATTAAAATTAATTTAACTGCACGATAATGATAATTAATTAATGTATAATTAAAAAAAATTGTTGGTAATTTAATTGGTAAAATGTGGGTGGCCTGGATAAATTTCATTTTTCTGGCTTGAATTGAGTTCTCATTCTGCCCCTGAAAATAGGTAGGTATTTTGTTATAATTATGTTAAATAAATATAATTAAATAAAGGTATTTAATTGTTTGCAATTTTAAACTGAAGAAAAATTAATTAAAAATTTTGAATTTCTTTGATTTGTAAATATTTATTTTATGAAATAATTAGGAACAATAGTTGAGGTTTTATACCTTGTAAAATACAAAAGTATACTATTTTTTTATTAGGTACATAAAATATTTGAGTCATAGTTATTTTGTAATAAAATATACAAGTATTACTCGTATATCAAGTAAATTATTTCAACCTTCGTTTTGAATTGTTTTTTGAATTTGATAATTTATTATGGCTTTCAAATCTATATTAGTAATACGACCAACTCATCTATTTTAGCTATAGTAATCCACACTTTATAACTCAAGGCTCGTACTAAACATTGTAATTCGTTTATAAGACTTTCCTGAATGTGTGTTATTAGTAGGCAGGGCCGTATTCAGAGCAGGGCAAGAGGGCATGAGCCAGGGGCGCAATTCTTAGAGTTCTAAGAGGGGCGCAAATTTCAATACTACTTATGTAATATTTTTCACGTAATATTTGAAAATTTTATATTTATTTTAATGACTTACTATAGCTACTTACTATACCTTGCTCTATTTTTATTAAAATAATTTTTTTTTGTGGAAGGGGGGGGCGCAAATGCAGTGATTCGCCAGGGGCGCCTCCAAACTGCAATACGGCCCTGTTAGTAGGGAACGGATTGTAAATGCATATTTTTATTAAAACAAGATATTTAAGAGGACGAGATACACCCATAATTTAAGCGTAAAAAAAGGTTTTACGCTTGACAATTCGATTAGAAATGTTTATGATTTAAATCATTCCTATTAAAATTATGCTATTTTTATTTTATATATTTTTACATAGGTATTTCACTAATTTGTATTTTTAAACATATTTTATCATTTCATCAGTCATACCATACTAGTATTTATACCTTTAGGTATCACCAAAAATATAATTATGCATTTTTTATAATTTTTAAATCCACTTTCTAAGTTTTTGTTTTTAAAAAAATTCACTCGATTTTCCAACGATTCTTTTTCAATATTATTTTTTAACATCCTATTTAAAATGGTCAACTTTTCTTTTAATTCAGCTTCATTTAAACTGTATTTTTCACATATTTTTAATAACCTCATTTGATGGGTTTTCTTCACATATTACCTCATATAATCAAGATGTCGAGATTGTTTTCAAAAAACAAATTGATATATCATTAACAAGTAAATCTTAAAGAGGTAAATAAAATTTAGTATACTAACACGGCATCAAACAAAATATATTGAACAGGTAATTGATGAATTTGATGGAAGTGTATATATTCGTGGTCGTCTTATATTAAAATAAATTAGTATGTAATTAATACGTGTAATTTTTAATAATTTTGTTAAGTTATATAATGTAAAATAAAAAATATTCTTGATATATTAAGTATTATTTATTTATTAATTTACTAATGTACTTTTAGTTTAACTACTATTTGTCCTAATATTTTGAGACCTAATAGATGACATTTAACATTCGATAATTTAAAAGAAATTGTAATAATTCAATGCAGCAAATCATTTTAATAATTAATTAATTAAATAAATTATTATTTATAATTGTATTATTTTTTTTTTTTTAATTAAATTTTTTTCCCCGCATATTTGAATGTTTTTAGCTTATATTTTATAAATTATACTTCCATATGTATATACATATTTCTTTATTTTTATTACATATAAATCCATTCCCTAGTTATGAGTATTTTCTTTGAAAAGTGAAACAACGTAAGATAAACATTTGTGTTATGTAGTCTGACCAAGATCTGTATTTCCTCGTTTTCGTAAGACATTTTTATATTTAATTTAACTAAGTAACTGTAGCATGTTCGTGTTCTTTATCGATAAAATAAAACAACAGACTTAATAATTATTGTACATACATACAAATCTTTTGATAATTACTTTATAATTTTGAGATATTTTATTATTTTCATTGTTGTATAATTTTTGTAATTATGTGATGTTACGATTTTTGATAATTTTTATTTTCAGTAATTAAAATGATGAGATCCACTCATAAAAAATAAACAATTAGCTATAAATATTTAAATGACACAAATATTTATGTATTTTACATTTTTCGGTGAAATATTATTTTTTTTTTCTTAAAAGGAAACGCATAACGATGGAGTAATAAGATAATTAAAAATTGATTGTTAGTCCTCTTTGTATATAATGTTGTATACATGTAGATACCAATAATTATAGCAGCTATTATCTAACGAAAAACACAAAAATAAGCACGTAATTAGAAATTATTTTTGGTAGTCGTTTCAATTGTTCGAAATGAGCTAATCCATGTTAATCAACTAACACAACAATAACAACAAATCAACAAATAGTAATAAAAATGATTTATTGTCAAAGTGCAACATGATAAATGTTGGACTACCGCGGCTACCATTAAAGTTCAATGTTTACTTAGAACTTATTGCCTCCAACCATTATCCGGAGAAAACCAAAACAAAGGACTTCGCGTTACTGATAAGAAGGGCCCCCACTCCGCGCAGGTACAGAACTGTTGCTGCGGCTGTTGTGAAAGCAATTATAGGTAACGATAGCGAGCCGTGTATTGTATGTTATGTATTAAGGATCCGTCGCAGGTTGATTACGAAAGCAGCCGCACTTGTTTGGTAGTTTGGTGTCTTATAGTAGTGGTAGTCATAGTAGTGTACGTTCCATAGGTGGTGGTGGTAACGTGCAACGACACATAGTGATCGTTTTTACTTTCTCGCCCAATTCGTTGTGAGAAATCACATAAAAACACTTGTATCTTTTTTAGGTTTTTTTTTTGTATTTTTTTTTTACTTTTTTATTAACAAACCGCTAAACAGTATCCATAATTGTAATCGTGTCAGTATTATTAAGTATTAAGTGTGTATTATTGTTAAAAAATAGTAAATTTTTTTTTACGTTTCAACGAGTGTTTGCATATTTTAACCGTCAACAAACATACAGTTCTACTGCTGCGCACTGAACGCGAATATTCGCCTTACATATACGAGAAGCAGACAAATAACATTGAATTAATAGCAAATGTTGTACGTACACCTGCAAACAAAAAGAAAATCAATTTACCATTGATTTTGGTATTTGGTACCTAGTCTGTGCAAGCCAATGTCATTGATATCAATTACATTATCAACGACTCTACAACCGTCAATGAGACATGAGCGAAGGATATTGTTGTATGTATTTTGATCAAACCAAAGCCGCTGTTGCTCAACAAACAATATTTGATCAATACAATCTTGCAAAATGTAGCACCTTTGTTTTGAACGATAACCAGTCTACACACTGCCTTTGCTCAACATTTTGCGTTCAGAAAAACTTATTTTCATAATCGTTGTGAAAAAAATTCATTTTTTTTTGCTCATTTACTACTATAAGTTTACATTTCAGTATAATTGTAAAAATGTGGATTGCATTATTATTGTTTTTAGCTATTAAAATCAGTGTAAGTATTATAATTGAAAGGAATATACCTTAACTTAATTTATTATTAATTAATAAAAATTTTTACAGCAAGCTGCTGATTTAGCCATTCAACTTCCTGCGTCTAACACATTATCATTTCCATCTTCTCAACAACAAGCTTTTTATAGGTTTGATTATAAACCACCTTATGGTCATCCTCCAGCAAATACAACTATTGCTGCTCAAGATATAGGTATTTAAATACTTTTCGGTTATCGGCTTTTTATATTATATAAATAAGTTTATTTGTAAATAATTTTTTACTACAATTATTTTTCAGGCGACGTGATTCATTTTTCTCAAGCTTTACCTGGAGCCCGTTATGATTTTTGGTTGTATTACAGTAATTCAAGCACAGGCAGTAGTTCAATCATAAATAATTCACCACAAACTCCAGGAAATTCAATAAGTGGAAACGGCGGAGACAATATTATAAATGGAGCTATTTCTAATTCTATATCGTCTCAGCCACAGTGGTTACTTACTTGGACTGCATCAATTACTACTGGTACAAATAATATTTTATAAACATATATATTTAATTTTAAGTATAGATAAAATTTAATAATTTCTTTCATGTATTTTATTTATTTGTTTATTTATGTTTATTTATTTTAAATTATAATTGGGTAAAACCCATTTAACATAATAACGATAGAACAAATACAATAATATCAACAATATAGTTTACTTATTTTATTTTACAGCACCAGACCCACCAACAAATTTAACTGTGACTGTGAAAGGTGGGAAAACGGCTCATGTTCAATGGTCACCTCCAGTGTTGGGAAACTACAACGGATTTAAGCTGAAAGTAATATTTTTTCTTAATTTATTATTATTGTTATTGGTACTTTTTTATATTTAATATAAAATTTAAT
Organism: Sipha maydis; assembly: GCA_034509805.1. Taxonomy (NCBI): domain Eukaryota; kingdom Metazoa; phylum Arthropoda; class Insecta; order Hemiptera; family Aphididae; genus Sipha; species Sipha maydis. Next base: position 16,853 of record JASXSY010000547.1, on the reverse strand, counting down.
TAAAAATATTGATGTAATTTTTCAATTCATAGTTAGATTTGAATTGAATTTATATTATTGTAATTTTAATATTTTGTCCGTCAGGTTTTAAGTCTATCTCCATCATCTTCAACTGGTGTAATTCAACAACAACAGGAACAGTTTGTGAAAATAGTTGATGCTATCAGCTCTCAGCCAACTTCATCTCAAACCGACTCGCTTAGAGATTCACAGCAATATGTTTTAAAAGATTTGACACCTGGAGCTACATATCAATTACAGTTATTTACAATATACGACCATAAAGAAAGTGTAGCTTATATATCAAAAAATTTTACTACTAGTAAGTGTTTATAGTTATTAATTATTTATGATACAATAGCACGGTGATGGAGTTTTTATGGCACTCAGGCCTAATGGTGAAAATTTTTTGAGTGGGTGTATTTAAATGTGAAGAATTTGGATGAATTTCCTAGTTCAAACGTATCATCAACACAAATACAAATCCAATTAAATTAATGATAGTAGATTAAAGTATATTTTAAGATCATTATTCTGTGTTTTTGTTAATTATAACATAAAAAAAGGAAAAAGCCTCTTATAATTTACAAAACATAAGTTTGAGTCAGTAAAATAAAAGTAGGTTGGTAATTCAATTTTTAATTATTTTTAGTTATTTTAAATTTAAGTTTTTGGAAAAATTATAAGGATGCTGTATTAAAGTTGGTTATGTATTAAAATATGAGTTGTGCATCATGGTTTTCCATTGATGACACAAATTTACTGCTTTGTATTATAATTAATTCATTTTAATATTTGATTTAAGTAAGATTAAAATATATTATCTTTAATTACAGAGCCAAGTACGCCAGGAAAATTTATTGTATGGTTTAGAAATGAAACTACATTATTAGTGCTTTGGCAACCTAGTTATCCAGCTAGTGTATTCACTCATTATAAGGTAAAGTTAATTTAACATCAATGAATATTTTTACTAGTGAGCATTTATTAAATTGTATTATTTAAATAAATTAAATAGGTAAGTGTCGAGCCTCAAGATTCACCAGAATCAACAGTATATGTAGAGAGAGAAGGTGAACCACCCGGTCCAGCCCAAGCTGCATTTAAAGGTCTTGTTCCTGGGCGTGCATACAACATAAGTGTACATACTGTAAGTGAAGATGAAACATCAGCACCAACTACTGCTCAATATCGTACTATTCCTTTAAAACCATTGAATGTGGCGGTTGATCCTCGATACACGAGTTCATATGGTTTACGTGTACACTGGGAACCACCTAAAGGGCTTTGGTAAGTTTTTTATTAATTATTTTTTATACTGTTATTTAAACATATATTTTTATATTTTTAAAACTTTAACATACTTAAAATACAGTAAAAATAAAAGTATTTTTAATATCTTTAATCAAATATTTTTAGAAAATTATAATATCAATGAAATATTTTTAAATACATGCAATGAATATTTTTTTAAATTATTTAATAATTTTTCCATATGTTTTATTGGTGAATTGAAATAATAAAAAAATACATAAAATTTGTTTAAAAAAATAGCCTACCATTTTTTGATTATTTTAATTTTTTATTTATTTGCAAACTAACTATTTGGTGTAACATTTACAGATAATAACAATTTTTTATGTCTATTTATAATCAATATTTGTTGGGATATTGCACAATTTATCTATTTGCCTTTAGCGTAATAGTTAGTAATGATAAAGTAATGTGATAAAGTAATATTTATTATTACAAACTATTATATATATATATATATATATATATATATATATATATATATATATATATATATATATATAACTATTACATACAAAGATATATATGGATTTATATAAACATATATCAATGAATGATTAAATAATAAATGTTCATGTATATTTTGATTATATTTTTAATTGTTATCATATATTTAGTGAATTTGATAAATATCAAATATCAGTCAATGTTAAGAGGCCATCTCAGCAATCTTCAAACCCTTCGGCATCTCATCGTAGTATTAGTGATCAAACACAACAAACAACTACTCCAATAACACTTACTCGTCCTCGGGATGGTGATAGTTCAAATTCTGGAGGATCAACACAATGGTGTGATGTATATGACACACAACAGCTACAACCAGGTCGAACTTACCAAGTCCTTGTAAAGACTGTTTCTGGAAAGGTAGCTTCTTGGCCTGCTTCTGTGAATGTTACCTTAAGTATGTAAACATTTTTTTTTAATATTTAATTATCAAAGATTAAATTTATTTCTATATCAATTGGTTTAGTTATATTATATTAACTATTTTATAAATATTTATAGAACCACTACCTGTAATTGATTTGAAAGTCATAAGTAGTGGTAATACAAATGGAAATAATTTAAATGAAGATGGAGGAGGTGGAGTGTTACAATTAACATGGAAAGCAGATGCAATGAGTTGGCAAGATGCTTATCAAGTTAGCTATGCTGAAGTTCTAACAGGATCTCTGTCATCTTCTTCATCTGCATCCGATTCTTTACTCGTATCTTCGGTATTAGCATTGGGAAATAATCTTAATCAATCACAAAACGGTTCTTCACGACAACAATCTGCATCGTCAGCTGTATCTGTTGCATCAGCTGCTATTACTGCAACAACTTCTACTGATAGTAACGTTGTGGTAGTTCAAGCAACTAGAGAATCAATTGAAGATCCATTAACACCAATAGAGTGTACACTAGAATCTTTATTGCCTGGGCGTAATTATTCTGTATCCGTTCGATCACTTAGTTCAGGTGTTGCTTCTAATGACACAGTTGTTTATCATACAATGAGTAAGTTACATTTTGTATATAATTAATTTAAAATTACAAAGTATAAATTAAAACTAAGTTGTTTTTAATATGTTTAGAACCATCAGCACCAATCATAGAAGATTTAAGGCCTACATTAGATTATGGATTAAATGTATCTTGGAAAACAGATGTCAACAGCCGACAAGAAACTTTTCAAGTGGTACTTCGTCGAAATGATACTGGTTTGTGATATATCATATATAATATTGTATAATAATGACTAGAGCAAAGACTTTAATGCATTCGCATATTTTTTCTGGTTAACCTTAACATATGCAGAGTAAGTACACAATACATTTCACCATGTTAATGACCAAAGGTTCATAGTTTTTAGTGCATATTTTTCATATTTTGGGTTTAATGGACATATTTTTGATTATAAGAACAAATTTTGAGTTTTTAGTGCATATTTTGAAGGTTTTCGAAAATAATGTACTTTGATGAATATTTTTATGAATCATTATTATATTTAACCGTTTCTATATGATTTCTCATAAAGAGAATAGAGGTTCATTTTATCTTAATTGTGAATGGGTAGATTAGATTACAATTTAGTGATACATACATGAATGAATTAGGAAATATGAATGCTAGTGAAATGGTTTATTTCAAATATGCACCAATTACGTCAGTGGACGTCGAACAAAGTTTTTTCGCAATATGAATAATATAAATAAATTAATAAGAATCTGCTGTCAGATAAAAGATGCTTTTTGTTATTTGAAAATATCAAAGAAATGTTAATAATTAAGTGCAATTCTGATTTAGGTAAGGTAAATATTTGAGAATAATTCAATAATTATTTTTAAATACTTTTTTGTTTTATTAGGCACAGAATAATAATTAATAAAAAATAATGAAATCCGAAATTCATATTTACACAATACATACAATTCATGCAATACATAATTTATAGAGAGATAATGTATAATTAATAATTATTAAAATTAAAAATTTAAAGAAAAATATAATTTTAGAGCTATACATTTTAGTGTTATTTGGAGGCATATTTTAAATTTTTTGATGCATAAATGGTTTTTTAGTGCATAAAAGTCCTTGATCTAATAATGATTACAAAATATTTAGTATTAGTTGAAATTTTTGATTATTGATTTTGACCTCATCCATTTTTATTTTAGATGATATACCAACAGTTAGGATAACTAATGAATGGCGTATGGCTTTGAGAAATTTGTATCCTGGAGCTGCCTATCAACTTAAAGTGTTTGCAATAAGCCATGGGCTTTTATCTGAACCCCATGATTATTTTCAAGCAGTTTGTAAGTTTATAATCAAATAAACTATTTTAAAACTTCTTTTGAGTATTTAATAATTTTAATAATTTAGATCCTAGGCCTCCTACTGATCTTCAAGTGGAAAATATAACTGCTGCCTCAAATATGGGATCAAATTCTGTTTTATTAAAATGGAATGGCCCCACAGGGGAAGGTTTATTCACCGAGTATTCAATTAAGTACCGAACTATTGATTCAAATGGTGGTCAGCAACCATGGATTAGATTGCCTGGAGTACAAACAACTGAGGCGGAAATTGCTGATATGATGGCTGGACAGAGATATACAATTCAAGTTAACACACAGACATATGGAACTCTAGAATCACCATATCCTTTGCTAGTTAATTATACAATACGTTAGTAAATATAATATATTGTTTAATTTAATTATGAATAAAAAATTTAAATAAATTTAATCTATAACTACATAATTATTTTTAACATTTTTACTCGGAATACAATTTTTTATTACACAAGTACACAAAAATAAAATTTGAGTTTGTGATATTAAGATTTTTTCTTAAATTAATTTTTGAGTATACTAATTTTGGTATTTATTTAATTTTGCCTAGCTAATTTTTTATCTTATTTCAACTAGAAAGTCTAAATTTTTTCATTTGTTCGATAAATGTGCTTGGTTAACAAAGACCAATTAAATATAGTATATTTATAATATTTCAAATTTAATTACAATTTTTGTATTTATTTATCAGGTCCAAATCCTGTGAGTAATATTGCTTTGCTTGTGGATGCTACAAACTTGACTATACAATTTCCTCGTCCGGAAGGTTTAATCGATTTCTACTCTGTTGAGTATACACTCCTCAAACCACCTCCACAAGCCGAGCAAAATCAAACAATAACCTCAATAGGTTGGAATACAGTAGCCACGACATGGGGTATTAATGGAGTTGGAAATAGCGGATGGAAAAACTTTACAGATTCTGGATACTCAAGTGCATCTAGTGGAAATGTTATAGTGAATTTGGGTTTAGATGATTTAATAGCAGGTGCAGGTTATGCATTACGTGTACGTACATGTTCACACTCTATGTACAGTGATCCTGTGCTTTTGGAAGCACATACCAGTGAGTTTCATATGTACTTTATTATTTTAAATAACATAAATAATGTAATTTAAACTATAAATAATAATGGCTTACATAATTTTGTTATAAAATATTCTTAAATTGAATATTATTATATTTTTATTTATGCAAGTATAATTTTTATTTTTATTGTAATTTCAGTGCCTTTGATTTTATCTGAAATATTGACTGTGAATGATCAACAGTTGGCTACTGATACATTAACTTTACGTTATACTCCAACCCCACAAACCGCTAGCCGTTTTATCAAGTATCGTTTCCAACTAGCAGAAGCTCATCAAACTCATACACAATCTACAGTATATCAATCATTTGCTACTACTACTTTAGACCCAGGGTCTGGAATCACACCAACACCATCAACTGGAACAGCAGCACCGGTATTGATTGCCGAAAAATGGGCATCAGATAATGAATGGAAAGTTACTTGGCACTCTTTAGTTCCTGGTCGTCTGTATGATATTACAGTTTGGACAGTATCAGCTTATGGTGTTCTTAGTCAACCTTTGCGACGTCAAGACCGCCTTTGTAAGTTGAGCATGAATGCCGTTACTTAAATTAATACATAGTATTTCATTCTATTACTATAATTTGAATGTTATATTTTGATAAAATTATAAAAATCACAAAAATTCGCTATATTTTTGTAATTAAATATTTATATTAGTTTCAATTTTTATATTTAATGCTTGAAAATTGGATACACGATTTTTCATAAAAAATTTTTGGTAATTTATATTAGTGTTTCCAGGAAAGCCTCAAAAATGTTTTATAAGTGTTAAAATGAAATTTTAATAAAATTGGATATTTCAACAAATAAGTTATTTAGTAATTTAGATGTTATTTTATAAATTTTAATCATAAAACTCAAAAACATTTACAAAGTAACTATTAAAAATTTTTAAAAGATTTTATAGTTTTGAAAAATTTTTCTAAGATTGTGTTTTTATAAGCACTTGAATTTTTAAGTATTTTTAAATTTAGATACTTTTTTTTTTTTTTTTTTGTGAAAGTTAGAATATTAAAAATTTAACCTGTTTTATTAAGAAATTTAAACAACTGTTTCAAGTATAAAAGACTATTTCAGTGATTTCATTCACTTATATCTATATCTCATCTAACTGTGAAGTTTCACTCAACTTAGGAGTTTCTTCCATATTTAATAATTATCATATTATATTACGTTTATAGTGAAAACAACAGATGCAGATTTTAGTGTTAGTAAATAGTTTTTAATTATATTTTTATCGTTTCACAGACCCAGAACCAATTACTGATTTAAATGCAACTCAAATTACTCGTGATTCTGTACATCTTGTTTGGACATTACCTCGTGGTCAATATGATGCATTTGAAATTCAGTATTTAGATACTGATGCCGCAATTATTACTACAGCTTCTTCTGTTGCGAATTCATATTCATCGTCTTCATTGTCTTCTGATGGAGGAGGTGCATTGCTTGTACAAAACTTAACTGATAAACCATGGTTCTTAGTACAAGGTCTTCGGCCATATCGAAATTATACATTCACTGTTGTGGTTCGAGCTGGTGGTGGTGGATCATTATCTCAACACAGTGGTCCAGGAGGGTATGCAGCAGCACTATTGTTAAGACGCTCAGTACCAGTTTCTGGTACTTTTAGTACATTGGAATGGGTACCAGGACGTTGTACTCGTTTCCAGGCAGTAGATGTACAACCTGGTCATTTAACGTTAGAATGGATATTACCTGAATCTGAACACAATGGTGTACTTTTACGTTATGTGATTTCTTGGACTGCTATAGTTACTTCTCCATCTTCTGATGGCTCTCTTACATCTACAAATACTGTAGTTCAACTGCATGGTAGTGAAGATGAAAATATGCTTGGAATAGGCATAAATAATTTAATTAATAATGCTGGATTATTAGGCAGCCAGCCATCTATAGGGTCTGAAATTGAATTTGGTGAAACAACTAAGACTGCATATTATGAGCCATGGAGAAATAAGGCAACAGTTAAAGGTCTAATACCTGGTCAACAATATATATTTAATATAAGTGGTGAGACACGTATTGGTCGTGGTCTTGTAGCAAGTTTAGAGCAGCGTATGCCAATTTTAGGTAATTCTATTTTGTTTATTGTATTTAGTAGTTATTATATTATGTGTTTTTAAATTTGTTTATGAATTCATGTAGCACCACCTAAGCCAAGTGCTCAAGTTGTACCTACTGAAGTTAGTAGAACTACAAATACCATACAGGTACGCTTCCGGAAAAACTATTTTGGTGATCAAAATGGTCGAGTTGTTGCATACACTTTGATTGTAGCAGAGGACGATTCTAAAAATGCTAGTGGTCTTGAAATGCCTAGCTGGCAGGATGTACAAGCATATACAATTTGGCCACCTTATCAGGTAATATAGAAAATAGTTTTATTTTATAAATGTTTTATTAAATATTTATAAGGTGTTAAAATAATTTAATACCATACAAGTAAATGTTTTAAAAAAAGTAGACATAATTTTGGTTTCTCAACTTATTCAATTTAACTATATAATTTATTTATAAACATTTTCAAACTGTTTTTATATCTATAATTAGGTTCTTGATCCATATCATCCATTTTCAACTAATAAAACTGTTGAAGATTTTACTATTGGACAAGATACTCATTGCAGTACTAATGCGATAACTGGTGGTAAATTATTATCATCACAATATTGCAATGGTCCATTAAAACCAGGAACTACATATCGTGTTAAAGTACGTGCATTCACAACAAATGATAAATTTACGGATACTATGTATTCATTTCCTATACAGACAGGTATGCAAATTAAATAAATTAAAAATAATATATATATATATATATATAATAATAATATTATATATTTGTTTTAGACCAAGACAATACATCAGCTCCTACATCAGCTACTGCTATTGTACTGTCTGTTGTTGTAGGATTACCAGCTGCTTTTATATTAATTGCTGTTTGTGCAGCATTAGCTACTGGAAGTAGTCGGAGTCGTTGGTTTTTCTGTCGTGGTAGTAAAAGTAAAATAATGAAAAGCACTATTGGTGGTAAAAGACAAGCTGGAACAGGCCAGCGAAGAATCACAGGAAAATTTTTAGATAGTTCATCAGTTAGAAATTTAAATGGAGGTGGTCGTGGTGGTGGTCGAGGAGGTGATATGATAAATTCTTCAAATGTACAACAACAACAACAATTGTCTTGTGATTTACAAATAAGGTATTTTAAATTATTGTATAGTTATTGAATTTTACATTAAAAGCTAGCTTTAATAGTTTAATCTTCAATACAATTTTTTTTTAAAAATAGTCGGCCTGTTAGAGTAGATAGATTTGTGGAGCATTATGCACAAATGTCTGCTGATTCAGACTTCAGATTTTCTGAAGAATTTGAAGACTTGAAACATGCTGCTGCAGATGCAGCTGCTAATGGAAATACTACTACAACAGCAGCAGATTTACCATGTAATCGTCCTAAGAATAGATTCACCAATATTTTGCCATATGATCACAGCCGATTTAAGTTGCAACCAGTAGATGATGAAGAAGGATCTGATTATATAAATGCTAATTATGTTCCGGTAATTAAATCTAATTTAATATAAAATTTAAAGTTGTAATGTTTAAATCTTATTGCTTTTTACATGTTATAAAATGATTATTTATAGATGTGCAATTTATTTTACATGAACATTTTTGATTACAATAACATTTTAATTATTGGTATAATAATCGGATTATTTAAATTTTAGGGTCACAATAGTGTTAGGGAATTCATTGTAACTCAGGGTCCATTGCATTCAACTAGAGATGACTTTTGGCGCATGTGTTGGGAAAGCAATACGAGGAGTATAGTAATGTTAACTAGATGTGTCGAAAAAGGTCGTGAGAAATGTGACCATTATTGGCCTTATGATACTCATCCTGTTTATTATGGTGATAATATATGTGTTACTCTGTTAAACGATACCCATTATTCTGATTGGGTGATAACTGAATTTATGGTTTGTCGGGTAAGAATTTTGGAATACTAAGTATCTTTTAAAATAATGATCTGTAATTTACTGTTTTATACATTATTTTTTTATTTTGACTATAGAATGATCAAAAGAGAGTGATTAGACATTTCCATTTTACTACTTGGCCTGATTTTGGTGTTCCTAGTCCTCCTCAAACATTATGTCGTTTTGTTCGTGCATTTAGAGAACGTCATCATGCTGGTGTGGGTAATACAATTGAACCTCACCAGCATCAGTTATCACAACACCATCGGCCTATAATTGTACACTGCAGGTAAAAGCAACTGTTTAATATAATTTTTTTATTGTTCATTTCATACCTATACTTATAAAAGTTAATATTCTTATGAATTTGTATTATATTGATTTTTAATTGTATCATTTAAAAAAAAATAGTAAAAAAGTAAGTTAATGCTTTTTACTATATTATGTATAATTATGCATAAAAATATGATTATAAATTGTGTTACAGTGCTGGTGTTGGACGATCTGGTACATTTATAGCTCTTGATAGAGTCTTACAATCGCTCAATGACCCTACTCAAGTAAATAATTATATTGATGTATATAGTATTGTGTATGCAATGCGCAAAGAACGTGTGTGGATGGTACAAACCGAACAACAGTATATATGTATACATCAGTGTATAGTATGTATACTTCAACAAAACAATAGTAATGGAGATCAACAGGATTTACTTGATCAAGACCAACAAGATTTAGAACTGATGAACAACACAGCTGCAACAATGCTAGCACACCACAATCGTGCTTTTGAAGGTACGTTACTCTTATTGAGTTCACAGACAACAGCATTTATTGTACGATGTGGTATTTTATGGTTAAATGCTGCTGTTACAAGTGGTATTCCAACCGTAGTAGGAGGATTTTGGTCCAAACATGATGGTGTTAAAACGAAAATCAAAAATTCAAAAGTTTCTTCTTCTAATCCCTATAACAATGTGACAACCATAAATACAATTATTACAACAAATGCTTATAATAAATCCTGGTGGTCATCATGGTGGAGGCGGAAATCAAATTCTAATAATATAGATGATATTTATCGCTTATAAAAAATGAATAGCTATTAAATGATTAATAATCAATACTATTAGGTGTAGTCTTATCGAAATTGTTAAAAGTTGATGACGACCTTAATATTGATGTTGAGGAATAAGGAGTACTGCTAATAGAACTATACTGAATAAAAAAAAAAGTGAGAAATTAATTATGTGTTTGAGTGTGTTTGAGTGTGTGAGTAACTAAAAGTAGTAAGTGAAATTTGTATTTAACTCATAAATAATTTAACAATAATTATTTTATTGTGATTAGAATTACAAACCTTAAATCAAAACTAAATTATAACTAGCTGGGTTGGTGAACATTTTTTATTTAACTGTATTAAAAACATTTAAATATTTAAGTTTATTATTTAATTAATTAACTTAATATTTTATTTTTCACTGCTGAGAGAGGGATAACTTTACAATGGTACGTAGAATTCATAATATAGTGTGGATTTGTATTTAAAGTTTATATTGTTAACATAATAATATTTATATAGTGTGTATTCATATTAGTTTGTAATTAATAGTTTTATTTTTCTATTAATACTGCTTTGCTTTTAAAAAGTAGATTTGAATATTTTAATTAAAACAGTAAGATTATAACCATAAAATAATATTAATATTTGGATTTAATTATTAAATATTGTGCTAATATCAGTAGTAATTACAAGCAACTGTAGTTTTTAATAATTTTCAGTAAACATTTTTATGTGTATTGTTGTATGTTACAGATGACGAAGGTATAGCTGAATCAGGAATGTAACTTTTTTGATCAAATGAACATTTTTGCAATAATATTTTATTTTTCTATATCCATTGCCAACAATTATAGACTTAGTAGTTGTAAATTTGTTGGAATATGGGGAGTCAATTTTTTTTGTAAAATTATATATATTATTACTATTGATGAATTAACTTTTATATAAATTGTATTACATTTTTGGGGCATATACCCTAAAAATCCCTCTATGATAGACTTACAACAGTATTATATTAACTACTTTGATTAAATTTTTTTATTATATTATATTTTTTTAAAATATGAACTAAAACTGCAATTTTCGTATTTACCTGTATATCGTGTATTAAGACAATCTGTATTATCTATATATAGAATGTTAATAATTACTATTAAAGGGAGAATATAATCAACGTCATATTTGATTACAAATAGTATTATTATTTTTTTACATTTATATTACGTCTTGTCTCTGTCTTCTTTCTGTTAAAAATATAATATATATCATTTATTGTTTATTTTATAGTCATAGTTATTGTACCTGTTATTTTACCTAATTATTATAATTGAAATAATATTATTTTTAATTATTCAAAAAATTTGTATTATTTAAAATTATAATGTAATTTAGTTAATACAAAAACAAAACCTTAATTAAATTGATTGAGTATTTTTAAATATGTCATTTGAATGTGATTAAATAATAATAAAAAAATAATGTTCTTATTATTTCTATTATATTTTTTATTATTATTTTATTGTAAAAAATGTAGTGTGCTCAAGTACCTACTAATTTTTAGTCTGATATGATCATTATGTTGGGTCTTTATTGACTAATAAGTAAAATAAGGATTTTTATACAAAAAATATTGAAAAATATGCATAAATATATATACATAAAAACTCAAAAAATTCTTTATTACCTGCTAAATAAATCAATAAAATAATTATTTTACATTGTGTAATCTATTACAATTTAATATTATTTACAAATTAGGGATTAAGTAATTATTAAACAATTATGTTCATTCAGAATTAATAACAAAAAAATATTATTTTTAGAACAAATACCAACACAGTTATAAAATATGATTTTAGATTTTTAAAATTGAAGCTTTTATGATCGTCACGTAGCATAGATTTATATTTAGAAAAACTTATTTCTACGTTCCAAGACACTATTAGCACATATTTAAAACAATATATGTCTTAAGGTAACAATTCTACATTAATTTTGTTTTCGTCATCTATTTTCACAAATTGTTATAATTTGAAAATACTCTGGATTTTTGGACAATACTTGAGATAGTTAAAGTTAAGCAAATTCTATGCCTATTTCTTCTTGTTTTAAATAAGCACCAATTAAAATAATTTATTTTATTTAATATTATGTTATACCACTAAAATATTTATTGTTTATAAACCATCTGTTTTTTCATACAATTATATAGAATTATGAAATTGTTTGTCATTTTTAGTCAAATATACAAAATATGTTAGGACAAAAACTATCCATAGGAGTCTATACAGTGCGAGACTTCAATATTTTTAATAAAAATTATTCTAGGTGAATCATAGAAGAATATGCAAATGCATGCAAATCTGGAATCGACAAATAAAGTTATACCAGAAAAAGGAAAAGTATTTTTGAGTACACTAGCAATATTGATAAATTCGGATAAATCATTTGCACATACTAAAAGCTTAATAAAGCCATTGCGGCTGACTAGAATATAATAATTTCTATTCATGTTAACTGACCTCTTATTGTCTACTTCTAAAAATACTCATAAATCCCTAGTAGTGTTTTGTTAAATTGAAATTAAAAATTAAATCAACCATGAAATATCTATACTACGAGGCCATAATACATAATATATATATATATAATGTATATATATAAATAAATAAATAAGGTACTCACACATCATAGAACTGCAAACCGCTGACCATGGTTGTTAGCTATTACTTAAAACGGACTATGCAATAATAATATATATCCATTAATGTCTGATTACATTTATGTGATCATTCGAGGTATCACAGATTTAGCTATATCTTATACTATCAGTGGCGTAATTTGGACATGCTTGTACATTTTACCCCCGCCCAAATCACAATTTTTTTTTTTAATCATTTAAGCACCTCTCAATATAAATATACAACCAATGTGATCTGTATAGGTACATTAAAATAAATAATAAAATAATACTTGTATATTCACAATGACAAATCTCAATGACACAAAGCAATAGACTAGGTATAGAGCCGATTATTATCAATTGAGAACGGTCTGACGGAGATCGAGTCCGGAGAGTCGTTAAGAAAATTTCGATAATCCCATAATGTGGAAAAATCCATCAGTTATTTTTAGGTTGTATAATCTTAGATAAATTGATATGGTAAGTAATATTATCTATATTATGTACAGACGTAGGTACAGCTGGCTTGGGAATTCTGGGTTTTTTTTTGTATTATTTCTATAAAATATACTGTAGTACCTGTAAAATATAAATATTAAATGTCTAATATTTATAGTAAAATAAAAACTTAAATGAGTTTGACGATTATAAAAAAAAGATCATGGGGAGGGCATATGACACCCAAACCCCCCCTGTAAAAACACCACTGTATACTATATTCACAGCTTTCTGTTGCGATAATATACGTTTTCAAAAATAATTTACAACATTCAATTGTGAAAAAAGTTCTTAGAGGTCTGCAACATTTTTTTAAACCAAAATAACATAATAATATCGTTCTTTGTGTAAAAACAAACGACTAACGAATTGTAATTTTATATGCGTGTGTGGTATAAACAGCAATAAGAGCGACTTCTGACTAATACCGTGGATGGCTATAGTAAATTAATGTGTTAGTTCACCAAGTTTACTATTTTTTGAGCGATAACAATAAATGAGAGACCAGTCACGGTAGTGACAAAAAAAAAAAAATGTATTTTTAAAATAAAACAAAATAATATAACAAAAATAAAGAGACGATAAATTGTGTGGTCTACAGTGGCTTAATAAATATATGAGATAAAATAAATAATAATAATAATTTTCCTGGTTGGCATAACAAATAAAATAAGTAAATAATAAGAATAATTATAATTTTACAATTTTATGCCTATGGGGCGGTTTAATATAAACGAAAATTTGGTCGACCAATACTCACATAGCAGTTGGAACGTTCGACTGGTTTTACACCTACGCTACCGTACCGGGTTCTATATGTAATAAACTAAATACAATAAAAAGTACAGGTTGAACCCGCGTATGTGCGATCAAAAGTCACCACTGCTCATGACGAAAATTCAAGTCACGTTTGCAACACTCGAAGACGACAAAGACAAAAACCATGTTAATCGCAATGGCCAATGGTCATTTGATCAAAAAGACTGAACACAAAACACATCTCAAAACGTGGTTTGCTGGAGAAAAATGTTGCAAGACGGGAACGAAAAAAAAAGTTGTTGTGCACAACACGACGACGACGACAAAAAGAAAAAGAAAAACGAAAAAAGATGGACGAACGATAACAATGACGGTGGCACGATATCACGACCGACATATAACAAAAATATAAAAATAATGCGATTACAATCAGGGGCGTATTCAGCTCTTCTTCCAGGAGGGGGGCGAAATTTGAACTCAAATCAAAGGTTCTTATAAAAAAATTTGTACATAAACGACAGCGTACAGATTATAAATAAATTGGCGGATCAAAATTTTTCGATCGTTTCGCTTGCTTAAACTTCTAATTTTTACCCACTTTCATAACCCATAACATTAATTATTGTAAACACATTCAACAATGTCCAGGGGGGGGCGATCGCCCCTATCGCTCCCCTTTTATACGCCCCTGATTACAATAATTAAACATACGGGGAAACGAAAACAAAGATACGAACGCACAGTGCATGGTGCATAGCGCAACATGTATACATGTATACATAATTTCCATAATAATAATTTTTAATAATAATAAAAATGGTGAGGTCACTAATGAGCTCCGGCCATTAAAATTGAAATTAATTAATATTGGTATTGTTCATTATTTTATCTTATTTTCGATGCATTTTTTTCCAAATCATTCACGAAAATTATTTATTTTTTTTTTAAATAAAATCTCTATAAAATATTGACAATTTTTTTGTGTGTTAAAATTATTACCAGATTATGGATATAATATTAAAATATTAAACAGAAACAAGATAATGCCAGTCAGTACATAGTATACTTTTATAAAAGCAAAAAAAAAAACTTATTACATTATTAATTTTAATCAAGTTTTAATTTTTTAATATGTCAGTCTATAATGTTTGTTTCTGTATAATCGTTTTGAAATTATAATTCAAAAAATTATTAGTTTCAAACAAGTGAGATTAGCTGTTGATCGACGTTAGCGTAGCAATTGTTTTCGACAACAAATTATATTCAACGGTAGTTATGTCGTAGGTACTACTAAGTAGCAATACAATTAGAAGGCTGACAGATAACAAGTTCATACTCATTTATGGAATAATTAATAATAGATAAATCATTAGTTTTGTATCTGAGCACGAACATTTCTTCGCAACGAATTTGTTACATAATTCTTTGTCGAAACAACTAGCTGTAAGTTACTCAATTAGAGAAGTTTGCTGATCTAGAAGCAAACAAACAAACAATGATTATGAAATATTCCAGATAATATGTTAAGTAAAACAATATCTTAAACGTTATGAATCAGTGTAAGTTTTACTAATTGAACGTACTAAAATGTTGAAATGTTTATTATTATTAAAAAATAAATAGATAACACTAATCAGACAAATTTTCTATTAGTTTTTATAGTTAAAATAAATAAATTTTGGTTATCGTAAGTGTGTGCTTTATATTCTCGTTCGTAGTTTATAACGAGCGTGTCTGTGTGGGCACATCAATATAAAAATAAGATATCAAGCACAATGTTAATAATTTGAACGGTATAAATGTACATATAAATTAAAACCTAGATTAACGCATCGGTAGGTATGTCAATGTATGCAAGCTAATATCGACTAAATACACTATAAACGTATTTATAATAATTAGGGCTCGGAAGTTATAGGAGCTAAAAAAGGCAAAATATGCACGAAAAAATTGCAAAATATGCACCAAAATGTTGTAAAATAAACATTAAATATGCAAAAAAAATACTCTGAAGTTCAAAAAAAATTACACCTGATGTTGTTAATAATCAATAATATACATAAAAACTATTTATAACTGAAAAAATGTATAGTTGGTTGGCATTATGACGATAAGATAAAAGGTACTTAACATAAGTATATCGGCATTTTAACGATTAATTGTTGACTGTGACGATGGCAATAAATATTTTCGTTGATAATTTTAAATTTTATATAGGTATTCAATATTAATTGAAATATGCTGACGAGGAAAATACAATCTTAAAGTTATTAAAAATTTTTTTAGAAAAATGTGGAATATGCACAAGATGAGTGCAAAATCAATGAAATATGCTTTATTTTGGCTAAAATTAACAAAATATGCAAAATATGCATTTTTAATTTTCAATTTTTTAACTCAACATTGTATAGTTCAGATTTCTAGCTTGGTATGCTGGATCATACAGAAAAATATGCAATTCATACAAATTACGAACCCTAATAAAAATGTAATAATTATTAGAGCAGTAATTACTAATTGAGACTTAACATTGGTGATTGGTACTAACACAATTTGTTTGTTTACAATTTGTGCAAAATGTTTAGTATT